>JABXJD010000252.1:730000-926776 GCA_013375575.1 Percina caprodes
GCACCCTAAACTGGCAGAAGGGCAGAACGAAAAACAGAGAGAGCCCGGATATCAAAATGGGATGAGTGAAGGAAGAGAGAGAGGAATAGATGGGAAGGAATGAAAGGGGAGGAATAGAAGGAGGAATAGAAGGAGGAAGAACGAGGGAAAAGTGAGAGCAGAGACGCAGTACAGTGTGTGTACGTGCACGAGAATGCCTGACGAATGTGCCCACAAAACAAAACAAAACATGTACATATATTAATATATGTATTTTTAGGAGTGTGTGTCATTTACTTTTATCATTTAGAAAAGTCAATAGAACAATCCACATGAACAGTTGCAGCACAGATGATTAGTGCACATGCGCAAGCTTCTCAGACAAGTTGCGGAAGAGTTGTAATCAGTAATGTTTTTGTGTTTGGGAAGTACTGGTGGTATGTTTTTATGTAGTTTTGCTGTTGTTACAGGTAGACCCCTATTGCTTCAATGCATAACAATTTTCTTCATAAATTTAAGGCAACCCTTTGTGACTAATTGGTATACAAATGGTCATTCTGAGGATAAAATATTCCTTTAATGCAGCCTCAAAACAGGGAAAATTGTTAACGTCAGTCAAACATTTTATTAACACATACAGTACATACGTGAAAACGTCACATACTTGCTCTGTGTCTAGTGGTGTGCTTCAAATAAAACTCAATTGGAATCATTATACAGAGCCAAACAAATAAATTAATTGGGTTTTTCATCTGCTGATGTGACGAAATGTATGAGTGTCTTTTTGGCATGGCTGATAGAACACTACACCATGCAGAGTCTGTTCTGTGACACACTGCCTCTGTTCACCTGTCAGACACACACACACACACACACACACGACAGGAACATGGTCCAAGCTGTTAAAAACCCTCTAGGTGCTGGCAGAATGTAATTTCTTTGTTTCTGTACCTTTCTCAGTTCATCTCTTTAACTCACTGTGCTTGTCTTTGTCTCTTTGTGTCCGTCCGTTTGTTTGTTCTTCCGCTTTACATCAAAGCAGTAAGTAAGTAACTTTTTTTGACTCTTTTTTTTTTTTTGTCGCCACCCTTACTTTGACGGTCTTCTGGTGGTAACTTCCTCAAAGCATAAATGCAAACACACACACAGGTGTACACACGCATACAAATATGAACATTTCCAGATGATTAACTGATCCCATATTGAGATTTTCTTTCTTCTATTTAAATCCAACATAAACACAATCTGCTTTGCATTCATAGTGTGGAACAATGAAAACTACACAAATCCCAACAGTGTGAATGGCCACGGACACAATTTGTCGCTAAACTGGTAGGAGGGAAAAAGAAAAAAAGTCTGCCAGGAATAAGTTTTGACAGTTGATACAGATGAATTGCTTTGGTTCAAATTTTTTGTTTTACTAAAATTTTGCACAATTACTTGCTTAGATAGTGCTCTGTAAAAGAAGTAGTACTTCTACTAATACTAGAAATAGTAGTAGCTGTGGTAAGGTGGCAGTAATAGTTGTATCAGGTAAGGCTGGCTGGCGTGCAGTCTTTCTCCGTATGTCTTTCTAGCTCTCTCTTCTCTCTTTGATTCTCTTTTTTGTTTCTGTCTCTTTCCCCTGCTGCAAATACCTTCAAGTCCAGGGATTCCGGGAGGTGAGAGAGAGAGAGAGAGAGAGCGAGTGAGCGAGTGTGTGTGTGTCTGTGTGTGTGTATGTGTATGTATGTATATGTGTGTCCCAGGTCCCCATTCTAATAACACAGAGTCTCCCAGTGAGCGGTAGAGCAGCTGAGTACCCTCCCCTGGAACGCCACAGGGATCTACGGATCAAATTTATATGCGCGCACACACACACACACACACACACACACACACACACACACACACACACACACACACACACACACACACACACACACACACACACACCAAGGGAGCCAAGGGATACATGGATCAGAGAGTACACACTGGCTTTCCCAACACTCACAACTGACAGCAACATCCAGACAATGGCGCGCGCGCACACGCACACACGCACACACGCACACACACACACCCTATTGCCAGTTCAGCCACATCCACACCATTCAATAATTGAGTTAAAGGGAGACAGTGAGACTCTAACACTAGATTGAGACAAAGACAACATTATTCAGACAGACTGCTTGTCTCACACGCACGCACGCACGCACGCACGCACGCACGCACGCACGCACGCACGCACGCACGCCTCATGCCAACCGAAGGTATTGAACAATGTCTCAAGCTATTCTCCGGGCCACATTAACTACCAAGATTGCAAGATGCAAGAAAACCGAAAATTCTGTAGCGTGTATTGTAAATCCAAAATTGCTTACCACAATAGCATTGCGTCAATGCTATAGAATCTCAGTAGAAAACATCCTGTCTACTCATCCATTCCACAGAGACGACCCGACACAAGGTAACAATGGCGCCTGCTGCTCTCGCTCTCGCCCACCGCGCTGTTTATACATCTACAGCATGCCTCTCTGCAAATAGCGATGTTTTACAAACAAGCTAAAATGGAAGCTGTCAGTTCGTAATCTAACTGTTCATTAGTTTGCTATTAATCTTGAAATTTTTACACAAATTTGCAGCTGCAGGAGACAAACTAGCCCCTTTCTGCTGGAGGGCTGAGTACGAAATTTAATACTTTTTAGGAACCAATCGAATTGCTTCTGAAGTATTGAGTCTCAAAAAATACCTCGTTATTCAATACACAATTTTTAAAACCTAAGGCCAGGAGTACATCTTATCATCGAGCCAATATACATGCAGCATGCTTCTACCAAGAGCTAATCATCAGTCTGTGATTGGCTTTCTAACGTTACATGTTGTAGAGACAAGCAGGAACAACTATACGTTACTCACATAGTTGGAGCTGAAACATTAATAAAAAGATTTGTGCCATAATGTGTAATGTTGTCATATATTTTTGTTTTTATAAAATTGGTATCGTTTTGGAATCGGTATCGAAGTCACGGTGTTGGTATCTGTTGAATATTTTTGAACAAGCCCTACTTAATATGCACATTATTTCTCCTCACTGAGTTTTAGCCTTCTGACAATGAGTCCCCCAGAACAGTGTAGTTTAATAGCCCTGCTGTTAGCTTTGTACAGTCACATGTACCGCTCTTTTACATATCCAGTGTAAAGAGCCAGAGGCATAAAGGGGAAGGGGGCAAAAAGATTTACATTTGGTCCACTAAAAATCTACTTTTGCCAACAGATTAAGGGGCTTGGTAGCCCATGCGGCCAGTGCTTAGAAAAATATTAGCATCTATCCCTGTTATGGTATGCAGTTTAGGCAATACAAATGTTGCTTTATATAAAAAGAAAACCTCTCTTTTGTATATTTACTAATGCTTTTTACTATAAAGCAAAAGTATTTCTTGTCCCATTATTCAATTAATCAATGGAATAATCAGTAGAATACTTGATCATATAAATAATCGATAGCTGCAGCTCTAGTTAAAATGTAAATTTAAATTTGTTCATGAGTTAGACCTTTGAACTGTATGTCTGTCTTCCTGCCTAGCTGTTGCTTTTTCCATTCCTCTCTGCATGCCTGTGTCTTCATTTTCCCAGTTTTTCATCCATCTTGTGTGTACACTACATGTTCTTTTAACTTGGTCTATGAGGGTAAAGATCCCTGCTCGTCTTTGTGGTTGCGTGCACGCACAACTCTCAAATATTCAACACCGCTGGGACACGGGGCAAGGCGGAAGAATCGTTGGAGGGAATCAACACAAACAAACGGAAGGATCCCCCGCATGCATCCATTTATTCATCTGACCAGCAATCCACCCATCTAGCGATGGTTAAATATTTACTAGTGCTAAAGGAAATTGTGTAGCACAACAGGCAGAAAAAGGGATGGTTAGGGAGGAGTGAAAGAGTGACGGATGGAGCGAGGGACAGGAAGAAACATTAAAAGGCAGAAGCTGCAGTATAGCACCCCCTGGAGCCTTAAAATGAATGTGAAAATCAAGAAGTCTGTCAGGGAATGTAATATGGGAGTCAGAGATGATGACTATTTCAGTTATTCTTCTACAGTAGGGAAACAGTACATGTTGTACATATTTGGATACTGGTAAGATAATGGAAATCATGCACTCTTAAGTATATCTTAAAATATTGTGTGAATGCAAAAACAAATGTTTGTTGGAGGTAGGAAAACTTGACATAAAAACATTGTTACAAAAAAAATGTTCCTACAGCCATGCTAATTGAACGAAAGAAACTAAAACAGAGAGAATGAGAAAAGTCCTGTGTGTCTGGGAGTAAAGACAGAGCGAGATCCAGGAGGACCTCACTGATCAGGGCTACAGCATTTCTTATTTACACACACACACACACACACACACACACACAACCATGCAAACACACACCAAAACATGTCTTATTTACCAGCTTACGTCTGCACTATTTATGGGGCACTGGGGAGAGGCACAGAAGAGAGGAAGAGAGGAGAGGGGCTAAAATATGCATAGGGGCTGGTTCTTCGGGGACAGACGGGGGAGAGAGAGAGACGGAGGAAGACAGAACGAGAGGAGGGAGACAGGAAGAGAGAGAGTGAAAGTTGTGGAATGGGAGTGTAAAAGATAGATAGAGATGTGAAAGCAAGTGATTGAGAGAGTGGCAGAGAGAAAGCAAACGTCTTTGTATGCAAAGGGAGCAACGGAGATGGAAAGAGGCACTGAGAGGGAGTGCAATCAGGAGGGAGAGGGGATGATGCAGCAATGTGTCCGTGCAGCAAAGACCCTTGGGTGTGTGTGTGAGGAAGAGAGAGAAAGAGAGAGTGAGCTTGACATCATATGGCCCCTCTGAGGGGTTGAAAGAGGCCAAAGCCTTTTCTAGCTGGCCAAGCAGCCTTCTTCATCCATCCGCACCTCATTAAAACACACACAAATTACCCCATTCTACTTTCTCTGGCAGATGCGCGCGCGCACACACACACACACACACACACACACACACACACACACACACACACACACACACACACACACACACACACACACACACACACACACACACACACACACACACACACACACACACACAAACAGCTAGCAGTGGCATTAACCTCCATGGTTGTAGCTCTCCATCTCCCCCAGTCAGCCTTTCTGTCTAGCCCACTTAGAGAGCCCTCCCATGGGGCAATGGAACTGTGGCAGGCCGGGCTCAGGCTGCAAGTTTTCTCACGCACGCACGCACGCACCCCCACACACACACACCTACACACACAGCACCAAAGTGTAACAAGATGGATATAGCCAGAGTGCAGCAGCCAAAGAGGAAGAAGTACAAGGAGCTAAGGGAGGAAAAAAAAAAGTTGAACTGAGCTCCACTTAGCTGGAATGAAAACAACAGAATTAAACTCAGCTGAGTTTATACATGAGAAGAATAACTCTCTGTAGTTGAGTCAAGCCAAACTATATGAAACTGGTCCCCTCAGATATCACTAAAAATGGACATCCAAAACGGATGCAGAATGAGAACAGGTAAATCAATGTTTCATTTGTTTAAAGAAAAAATTTAATATTTTAGCATTATTAACTTGTATACACTGTGTAAGCCTCTCTTTGACTTCACTTCCAGAAAAGTAGTTGAAACTGTTTACTGTACAATGTATTCATGTTAGGAAAAAGTAAAAGCAGACCAAACCAACTGTTACTAAGGTCTGCAGTGTAATGGACATAGTCAAGTTTCATTTGAATCCAAACCTAGCAACCCTGATTTATGCAACTGGCTATTACAATTCAGGAATTCATTGGGCTATAAAGATGTTACAACCTGGTCAGACAATAGGAGAGGAGTCATCTAGGATGGAGTGCATGTAGAAGAGGAGAGAACGTGTTTGTGTGTGTGTGTGTGTGTGTGTGTGTGTGTGTGTGTGTGTGTGTGTGGTGTGTGTAAGTGAGTTGAAGTGTGTGAGGTGCGAGTTGTGCCTGTGTGTGGACATTAACCGACAGGGTCCAGCAGCCACCCTGCTGTTAAATGGACTTGCCAGCCATATGCCCACCACCTCCGGCCCTACATCACTGCCACTTTGTGTGTGTGTGTGTGTGTGTGTGTGTATGTGTGTGTGTATATGTGTGTGTCTTAAGGTTATTGCACACAGTGAGCCCAAAAAAAAAATATTTGTCACCCACAGAGACCTTGCACACTGAGTGTGATGCGTATTAATTAATCCTTTGCGAAACATTTCGCAAAACAATACAAAATGTGATGCTGCTGTCACTCTTCCTCTCTTTTCTTCTCCCTCACTTCACCCGTTGCTCGTTTCCGTTGACACTACCGTTACTTCGCTGGCAGTCCTCTCAGCGTCATTTGGTGGTGCATTTCTGGATAGGCTTAAAGTTAACGCATAAAGTTGAACCTGTCTCAATTTTTTCATGACGGACGAAATTTTCGGAGGCAGTGTGTAAACATTACTGACACAACGTGAGGTTGTATTTTATTTTATTTTCAAACATAAATTTAGGCTGCAGTGTGCAAGGACCTTTAGTGTGTGTGTGTGTGTGTGTGTGTGTGTGTGTGTGTGTGTGTGTGTGTCTTTGTGTGTGGTGGCTGGGGCAGGCCTTTGTGAATTCCACTGGCAGAATTTCTTATTTTGACCAACAGCCTGCTCACCAACCCCTTTTCCAATTATGTACCAGTCCGACACAGCAGTTATGGAGTGAACGCCTTGTGCCATATATTACTAGCTGTGGCGTAAACTCAAACTCAAATTCATCCAAATGACAAAGACAAAAATAGGCTTTACCATGTGGTTATTTCACACAGACCATTTCATTATTTAATTAATTACCGGTGAACATGCTATGGTATATTGTGACATATATATCTTTATCGAGATATAAAATGACATATATATATATATATATATATATATATATATATATATATATATATATATATATATATATATATATATATATATATATATATATATATATATATATATATATATATATCGGGATGGAAGATTTTGGATATCGCCCAGCCCTAACTGCAAAAGTTACAGATTTCATCTTTAACAGCGCTGGTGTTTGACCTGCAGACTTTGCAGGTCACTAGTCCGATGCCAAAGGGCTATGAGAGACCAGGGGGAGAAGAAATGGAAGAGGACAGGAAGGTTTACATCATCACAGACCCGGCCACAGCTGGCCAAGGACCTACTCTTGGGTGACTTATATCCTCTCTTCTCTTTCATACGCGCACACACACACACACACACACACACACAAATGTGTCTGGACCCCTAATGACATGGGGCTTGCCAGAACCCTGCTCCGACCTCATGAGGAGAGATAGAAAGAGAAGGACAGAGGAATGGAAAGAGAGTGGAGGGAGAAAAACAGATGAACAGTAGATGGAGCGATTCTGTAAAATGATGTACAGTACATCAGCTGGGAGGGATGGAAGAAGGTACTGAAGAAGGTTACTGTATATAGAGGAATGGGTGGAAGCCTAGAAAGAAGAGAGAGGAGGAGAGTGTACATCCCATTTGGGTAAGGAATATTAACTACACTTCTCCTGCTAGGGTGAGGAACACAGTCCACTGACTACAGTGTGAGGTCAGTGTACCTGCACACAATCAGTTCCTAATTTATGCCAGAGAGCTATACACAGACCGACAGCCATGTTTAACATAGAGATAGAGTTAAGGGCACCTACCTGTAGTTCTGTCTGAAAGAAAAACTTCTGCGGACACTGGGAACAGTCGTAGATCTTGTCTTCCTGGCCATGGACTGCAAAAATGTGCTGCTGGAGCTTGTTGGCCTGCACAAACACTGGGGAAGGAACAAAAACAAGTTACACAGTGTTTATGAGTCAGCACAGGCTAGCCACAACTGAGTTCACCAAACCAAATCTTAAGGATATTAGCAAAAGGGAACATTTGAGTTGATATTTGCAAACTAAAAAGATGAATCTGCATTGTTGTAGACATAGACATGTCTATTACTGGGGCCAATCTAAAGCCAACATAATTTACCAGAACTTTCTAATTGGATTAGCAATCATACCATTTGCCAGATTTTTGAATGGTTAAGTCCAAACTTTGAAGAAAACTGATCCTGTGTCTGTCTGTGAGAGATAATTGAAGAAAATGAACTGCACTGCTTTGTACGTTACCAGCAGAGAATGAACCAAATGGCAACTGAGTTTTCAGTACAACTAACCCCACAAACACCCACAAAGCAAATGAAGGGTTGACTGAAAGGAGGGAGCATATGTGATAGAAAGAAAAAAACAGTGGGGAGCAAGAGAAAGAAGGAGAGAAAACAGGAAGAGCTATCCTCAGCAGACCTTGTGATATTTATCAATAAATTATCCCTTTTATCTCTCTTTTTTCTTTTTTCCTTCTGCTCCAATGTTGTCTAGTACACTTTTTTCTCTTTCTTTCTCTCCCCTTTGTTTCAGTAAACTTTTGGTTTTCACTGTGAGTGTGTGTGTTGAATTATTAAGCATCCCCATAGGAGTGGTGCCCATCTTACTAATTCATAAGCCACCAAGGAATAGAGTTAAAGTTTAAAGCATTGCTGTGTACCTGGGGGGAGTGAGGCACACAACACAAACTCACAAACTCAACAACTGGGGGAGGGAAAGGGAGAGAGAGAGTATGGGGATAAGGAGTGAAGAGATGGGAGGGAATGAGAGAGAGAGAGCGAAGGCGCAGACTTAGTTTCTGGTAAATTACACCGAATTTGGTCATCCAGCATTTTGTTTGGGTCCTCAAGTGGATTTAAGAGCCACAAGGTACTTCATATTTGGCATGTTTGGAGGTAATATTCCATGGACTTTTGCACATATAGAGTTTTGTCAGTGGTTCTTCAGCAGCAGCAGCACCCTGCTGGAATATTACTCCCACAGTTAGAAATGTTAAAACAATGAATGTTCCTGATGTGATCTTACTGTTAACCCAAAAGGGTTTCATTTACTCTACCACATTTACTCGACTGTATGCATCATGATGCAGGTAACCCAAAGAGAGCCATTTACTGAGCTACTATGACATGTACTGGAGCTGATTCCAGGGGAGATCTAAGTGCAAACCTTGCTTCCAGCAGCAATATTAACATCATCTGGCATTTTTACCAAAATAAGTGACAAGCTGTGACTGGTTTGGTGCTTAGAGAAGGTGTGGTAGTTTGCTTTAATAAGGAACACACTATCCTTGGTGGCATGGCTATTACACTTTTGGCTTCATATTCATCTATGATTAGAACATACTTCGGTGCAGCTAAAACCCAAAGCATAACAGTTCTACAATATTTAGTATTAGCGTAAGACTGTTAGTTGTCTATAGTTTATTGTTGATATACAGTGCTGTAAATTGGATATACACAAAAGAAAAGAATGGCAGAAAATGCTGAATGATATGTATCCCTTATTTCCTTAATACTACCAAGGAAGTAAAGTTTTCAGCTTGGTTTGTCTGTTTGTCAGCGGGAAACTACTGGCCTGATGTTCTTGAAACTTGGTGGAAGGGTGTAGCACAGGCCAAGAAAGAACCCATTACATTTTGGAGCAGATCTGAATGACAGGCCGGATATACAATGTATTTTTACTTTTGTTGACTTTGCAAGATAGGAGATGAATGTCAAATAAATTAAAAAAATTAGTTCCTAAAGGGAGAATTCACACTGTATTAACCCTTGTGTTGTCTTCCGTCAACCATAAAAAAAAACACATTATTATCGCTTTTTCCGACATTTTTGTCACTTTATTCAATGTTGTGGGTGCGTTTTTTCCAGAGTTTTTTGATATTTTTTAATGTTGACATTTTCAGCTAATACTAAAAAGAAAGGTTTTTCCGCTCGTCGCCACCTCGGTGGTCAAAAAGTGTTGATCTCCGAATGCAACGTAACAGGGAGGAGAGTAAAGATGGAAAGCTCCTAAAGCTTAGTTCCAAATAAATGCATGGATAATTTGTTGCTTTGTTGTTGGTGAAAAACCATATTAGCCTTGTAGTTGAAAAAGGAGCCTCATATAAGAATGACTTTTCAGATAGCGTAAAAAACAACAACTTTGTTTTAGTAAACTCTGTGTACACAAACAATGTTCTCAATGCTGGAGTTCATGTGTAGAGCCCCTGGTGATAAATGGAGCAAAGTTTCCTGTTGTGTCAAGCCTTCTTTGTGTTTTAAACATAGTGATTTTGATGCAATCATAGTAGTGCCCCTAGCACTCCCATTCAAAAGGCCATTTGACCGTAAAACGAATATACATCTATATATCTTAAAAGGGCCGTTTTCATCCTAATAATGCTTTTAGAAACAAAAGTCTGACTCGGCTATATTCACAAAAAGACCCTAGGTTGGATTTTGGCAAGAGTTAAGCTTTAACATTGTGAGATAGGACATTCTTTGGTGGAAGTCTGTGCCTATGTCTGCTATGTAGTTTGTGTATGTATGTGTTCTCCATGTCTCTGTGTCCATTTTAAATGCAATGGAGATAGGACAAAAGTGAGTAGGAGTTTTGTGCTGCGGTCCTTGAAGGTGAATGTGGGTTTGCGTGTGTCTGTCTCTCACCTGTGAAGCAGACGGGACACTTGAAGGTACCTCCCATGCCTTCGAAACTGTGCTCTATCAGGTGGCAAAGCAGCTTGGCAGGTGAATCAAACATCTGGTTACACAGCTTGCATTCGTGATTGATGCCCTCCTCTGCAAATAGGAGATAGACACACATGTGTAGGCCGGGTTAAGCAACATGAAAACAGCAACGTATGACATCATTTTAGAATATTATCTCAACACTCACAACAGATGTCTGCGCATACAGAAACTGTCAGATGCGGTTAAACTGTGATATATATATATATATATATATATATATATATATATATATATATATATATATATATATATATATATATATATATATATATAATATAATATAATATATATATATATATATATATATATATATATATATATATATATATACATACACATATACACACACACACACACACCAAAACCATACAAACCATACAGCAATATCAATAGAATGATGATGATTAAAAATAACGAGGTACAATCACTAGTTTTAAGTGTTACCGTCACAATAATTACATTAACGGTGTTTTTTTTCCAGCAATTTACGCAATGAAATGCAGCGATCAGTGGTTAGTTATTAATTACACGTGCTTGGCAAATCAAAATGTCAGCTGTGAGGGCGCCCGCTCTACCAACTGGGCTCTCCGGACGCCCTCACAGCCAACATTTTGATTTGTAAATGTATAAAGGTTTATTCCTCGATGCAACAGGCCCGGGTTCGACTCAGACCTGTGGCCCTTTGTCGCATGACATTCCCCTTCTCTCTCCCCTTTCGCTTTGACAGGACTTAACTTCCTGTCAAATAAATGCCCAAAAATTGTCAAAAAGAAAAAGAGAAATTGTTGGCTGTGGGAAAAAAAAAAGTCTTAAGTATTACTCCAAGTTTTCCCATTCGGTTATATTCTATTTCTAACTAACAGGAGTTAAAATTCACAATGTACCACTTACGAATATTACACAGTACAATTACAGTGAGGAAAATAAGTATTTGAATACCCTGCTATTTAGATCTAAGTTCTCCCACTTAGAAATCATGGAGGGGTGTGAAATTGTCATCGTAGGTGCATGTCCACTGTGAGAGACATAATCCCAAAAAAAATAAAATCCAGAAATCACAATATATGATTTTTTTTAACTATTTATTTGTATGATACTGCTGCAAATAAGTATTTGAACAGCTGTCTATCAACTAGAATTCTGACGATCAAAGACCTGTTAGTCTGCCTTCAAATTGTCCACCTGGTCAATGACCTGAAAAGAGCTGGGACCACCGTTTCCAAGGTTACTGTTGGTAATACGCTAAGACGTCATGGTTTGAAATCATGCAAGGCACGGAAGGTTCCCCTGCTTAAAACAGCACATGTCAAGGCCCGTCTTAAGTTTGCCAATGACCATTTGGATGATCCAGAGGAGTCATGGGAGAAAGTCATGTGGTCAGATGAGACCAAAATAGAACTTTTTGGTCATAATTCCACTAACCGTGTTTGGAGGAAGAAGAATGATGAGTACCATCCCAAGAACACCATCCCTGCTGTGAAGCATGGGGGGGTAGCATCATGCTTTGGGGGGGGTTTTCTGCACATGGGACAGGGCGACTGCACTGTATTAAGGAGAGGAGGACCGGGGCCATGTATTGCGAGATTTTGGGGAACAACCTCCTTCCCTCAGTTAGAGCATTGAAGATGGGTCGAGGCTGGGTCTTCCAACGTGACAATGACCCGAAGCACACAGCCAGGAGAACCAAGGAGGGGCTCTGGAAGAAGCATATCAAGGTTCTGGCCTGGCCTAGACAGTCTCCAGACCTAAACCCAATAGAGAATCTTTGGAGGGAGCTCAAACTCCATGTTTCTCAGCTACTGTACCAAATATTAACATTGATTTTCTCAGGTGTTCAAATACTTATTTGCAGCTGTATCATACAAATAAATAGTTAAAAAAATCATACATTGTGATTTCTGTATTTTATTTTATTTTTTAGATTATGTCTCTCACAGTGGACATGCACCTACAATGACAATTTCAGACCCCTCCATGATTTCTAAGTGGGAGAGCTTGCAAAAATAGCAGGGTGTTCAAATTCTTATTTTCCTCACTGTACATTTGTAAAAAGCTACACTGAAGAGCAAACAAATCATCACACCTCATTGGCTGACATTTACCAAATCATTTAATTTGAAAAACTATGCATTTAGGGATCAGCCCCAGATCAGTTACATTGTCAAGTCTTCCTTAGCCCTGCTGCATGCTCTCTTTATATTTTTCCGTCTCCATTGAACACTCCCCCAACACTCACACACACCAACTCCAGTGCCATATCTGCCCCAGCTGGTAATTGCCTGTCCTCCCCACCGGGGCTGTGGATGATCTAACCTTTCTATAGCCATCCTCCTTTCCCTCCCTCTGTCCTCGTTATCTGCCTTCCCCTACTGCAGTCATTCATCCATCCCTCACTTCATCCATCCCTCTCTCCATGTCCCCTTATTGCCCCTCTTGGTCCATCACTTGCTGATTCATTTGTGTGGGCTCCAATTCAAACTCACCCCTTGTTACCTCTCTTCATAGATATACCAGATATACTATGGTTTCTTCCCCGTTTTTCAGTCATTAATCGCTCCATCAGACATTCTTTATCAAAAATATTTTCTATGAACATTTAACACGTACATACTGTAGGTCTGACTGTCTCCACAGCGCTAGAGTATGGCTACACTGGTTTATTATTCTGGGAAAAGGGGGGAAAATAATTTTTCTTGGTTGTTTGTATTTCTTTAAACTAATTGCAATTGTCTTGAGCCATGTTAAGCCACGGGTACAGCAACAGTTCCACACTCCCCCAAATCATGCTAACTGATTTTACACCCCACACTTTGCCATTGCATTGTGAGTCACACTTGAAAAAAAATGGAACAATTAGAAAGATCACATTCAAATATAATCAGGCATATCTTCATGACAAACAAACAAGAGACAATCTCCGACCCTAGCCTAAATCCTTCCTGGTTATTCTCACTTGTGATTATACCAAGGTTTTTGTGTGTCTGTGTGTATCTTGTGTTTATTTTTAGGAAGCTGTGTGTGACATCAAAGCACCCATGGTGAAAGGCCAGGTGAAAAGTGGGCGTCGTAAACACACACACACACGCACCCCGTGATGATCAGGTCTCCTGCCTGTTGTCCTTATCTCGTGTAACATACAGGACCAATGCCCCAATTGCTCCCACACACACACAACCAGGCCTGTAGAGAGCCTGGAGACATCAGATGGGGTTTTCTGTGGGCCAATCTGTGTGACCCCTCGTCTCTCACACACACACACACACACACACACACACACACACACACACACACACACACACACACGCACAATTCATGGTGAACACAGTCAGTGTCTTTTTTTCTCACTTCATCTCATGTCATGTAAGTGTATGTGTACTCTCTCTCTATCTCTCTCTCTCTCTTACACACCTACACACACACAAACAACATTCAGAGCTGCAGGGGATCGCAGGGTTAATAACGTCTTCAATCATACATCCATGACACCCATACTGACCAATACACACACACAAAGATTCCTATCTCTCCTTGCCTCAAAGGCCGATACAAGGGTGCCCTAATCCCGTCTCAATAGCTGTGTGTGTGTGTGTGTGTGTATTGGGTGCCACATGGGCTTATATGGATGAGATAGTATGCTCCATGCTCCTGGTCTCCCCCCCACCACCCCACACACACACACACACACACACACACACACACACACACACACACACACACACACACACACACACACACACACACACACACACACACACACACACACACACACACACACACACACACACACACACACACACACACACACACACACACACACACACCTCAAAGGCTGCAAGGTTGTGTGGGGCGCCAGTGTGTCCGAGACTTACTGAGACAGATAGAGGTTCATTATCATTTACAAGGAGATTGAAACAGCGGGAGAGAGTCACATGGAGTGAGACACACAGAGAGAAAGAGGGAGGGGGAGAGAGAGGGAAAGAGAGAGAGAAAGAAAGACAGACAGACAGACAGACAGACAGAGGGAGGGAGGGAGGGAGGAGTTAACAGCACTACCAGATCAATCAATTCAATTTCATATTTTAATTATCATGTAAATAGTTTTTGTCTGACTGAAAGTACACTTTAATTTAACGATCACTTTTTTTTCAACAGAAGCAAAAGGAAAAACATAGAAAAAGATAGAGATACAAAAAGCACAGATAGAGACAGAGGGTAAATAGGTAAGCAATGCCTACGCTTCAGTGATCTCAGTGTGTGTATGTTTTTTGTGTGTGTGTTGGCTCTTGGCCTCATTAGGGGAAATGCTCTCTTTAGAAGTTGGCTCACACTCTCCCACGCCACCCGGATCAGAGAACGTGGTGAAAGATCGGCTACCTTTACATGTACGCAGCGACGTGCCTATTACCCGTAGTCCATGAGTTTAGAATGGGACATCCCCACTGGTCTGATTCATGCTGTGTATGACAATGTTACTGCAGGCATTCTAGTTGAAACTACAACAACAAAAATCACCAAATGCATACATTGCATTTATAGAAATGTGGTTATTATGACTGGCTCCTAAATTATATGCGCTCTAAGCAACGCAACTCCAGCAATGTACATAATTACACTAACTTACCAGGGTATGCTGTTATGCCTACTTGAGTCATAATGACAGTATATATGTAAAGTACATAAACACATGGTAGAAAAATGATGCAACAGGTAACACAAATGCCAAGTGTCTAGTAGATCTAAAAGCAGACCACAGCAACCAACAAGACCTAGCAACCATCACACTGGTAGACATCCAAGAAGCGAGTGTCTCGTATGAAAGCTGGATGACACTAGAGTCTAAAGTGATCCACACCTACTGGCTTAAGAAGCTGTCTGCATTCCATGGGGGCCCGGTAGTACAACTGAATCAGCTGCTGAGAGAGGGGACCCTACGCAACTTCTGGATAAGACCCGGCCTTCAATAGCATTCACACACTACTATTGGCCAGGCGTACATGTTGTCGCAAGGTAACGGAACCCAATTTGTTCAGGTCCTTTCCCCTGACCATCATAAACGTAACTACTAAAGGTTAATGCTTAACCCCAACAGATCAGGCTGCTTCGCAGGGCGGAACTTGCCTAGAAGTTGCGTGGGATCCATAATAACACAACCCACCCAGAGTGAATAACACAAGGCCGGACAGTCCTGATCACGAAGGACCCCCAGAAGGAAGACATTCCTTCCAAGTACCGGCCAACAACCTGCCTCTGCAACATGGAAGCTCCAGTCAGGCATCGTTATGCAAGCAAGCGAGATAAGTAGGCACATGGCTCAATGCATTAAAAAAAAAAATAAATAAAAAAAAAAATAAAAAATCACATATAATAAAAACAAAAAATAAAACCTGTATTTTCATTGACAAGCCATCCAAACTAGGGCTGCAGCTCGATTATTCAGTCATTATTATTATTTGATCAATCATTGAGCCTTTAAAATGTCAAAAGTTTGTATTGTGACATCTTCAGACAGTTTAAAGCTCAAAAATATTCAACAAAAATCCCTGACATTTGATAAGCTGGAGCCAGCATATGCTTCACTAAAAATCTTTGATTTCCTGTCAATTATTTCAATTATTTATCCTTTCATCAACATTTCATCAGCACAAACAGAAAATTGCTTCTATTGTTTAACTCTTCCATATCATTTTTTCTCCTGTATGTGTAATGTGTACGGTAAAATGTGCAATCACGTGTCTGGGGCACCACACACAGGACGTCATTAATGAAGCCATCAGCCTTACAAAAGAAACTTAGAAGCTAATTAAAGGTTAATCAATTATTGGTTGAGTGAAAAAGTGGCTAAAGATGGAAAAAAAAGACAAAAATACAGTGAGAGGGAAAGAGAAAGACAGAGAGACAGAATTGAAGGGAAAACAGTGAGGTGCAGAGAGATAATTGGGCTGTCCGGAACAAGGGCATAGGGGGAGGCCTCCAACGCTTCTGTGTGTGTGTGTGTGTCCCATGAAAGAGTTCCCTTTTCTGACAAATACATTGTTTTGATCAGTGTGTGTGGGGACCGCAGTCTCTGTGTGCTGTCCCCCTCTGAGACCCAGTCCGTGCGTGACCCATAGTGAGATGACAGAGTCGTAGAGCATCCTGCCGTTACGCTTTGTCTCACAGAGGGCATTTGATCCACCAGCACACACGCACACACGCACGTGCACGCGCACACGCACACACACACAATCCTGGGAGGCCTATGCTGGGCTATACAGAGAACACATGGGAGAGAGGATGAGAGGAGAGCATGGGGGGGCACATTAAAGCAAGTTTGGGGATAATTTAATACCTTTCACGGAGGATTGCTTTAAGTTGTAAATCTGGTTTTGGGGTATGTTATAATATCTATAATAATACAGTATGTAAGGAGCATGTATTCTTTGTAAAAATGTGTGTCAAGTCCTGCTCTCCCTCTCGTTTTACACTGGTAATTGTTAAATAAAATAATAAAACCTTTCCATGACTGAAAGAGCATTACACAAGTTTAAGCTTACCAGTCTGATTTGTCAAAGACATGTTCCAGCTGTGCTGACAATTCCTATAATGCACAGCTCACTGTTCTTAATTGGTTGCTATGCCAACTCTCCTGCACCGACACACTCCTACCCACAACCTCAGATCCCCTGACACCAACCTCCTTACCCCGCTCACCTGGTTCAAGCACCGGACCTGGGAGGACAGAGACCTGTCAATCGCTGCACCCTCCCTCTGGAACTCCCCCCGCCCCCCACAACAATAATATTACAAATACCGGACCAGGGCAGAATAGCACTCAACTTCAAAGGGTTCACCATTGTTTGGGCCCTGCCAATAATTGTCAACATGAACATTTCAAACAACATATCAGATAGGACAGGCAGAGACAGAGAGAACAAGACAGAGAAGAACAGCATTTAAATATGACAGAGAGAGAGAGAGAGAGAGAGAGAGAGAAAGCTTGGCACAACTCCAAAACTATGCTTCTTCTTAACTGAAAAACCAATGGAGATGCGCACGCGCATGCACACACACACACACACACACACACACACACACACACACACACACACGTAATTGGTGTATGGTTGCGGTGCATCTGTAGAATTACTGATGAGGTTTCACCTCTGAGAGAGAAAGACAGAATATATTGGAGGAAAAGAGGAAACAAACAATCTGAGGACCGAATGTAATCAAATCTATGTGGATGGACAGAGAAAAGTGCATACAGCATACAGCAGTCAGACTCATTCATTAACTTAAACTCAATCATTATTATTATATACTGTACAATCATCATTACTGTTAAAACACACACACACACACACACACACACACACACACACACACACACACACACACACACACACACACAGGGGTGGACCTAACCAGAGGCCTGACAATACAATATCATCACGATACTTATGTCACAATACGATATTATTGCAACATATTGCAATAGTCTGCGATATATTGCAATTCATTTTCCTCCATACCTCCAATTTCCGATTTTTCCCAATTTCAAATGATGTCCCCAAAAGGAAACTTTGTCAACATCTGTTTCATCTAAAAAAGACATTTCTCTTTTGATTTCAATTCATCTCACTTTGAATTGTATCGGAATTGTCAAGCAGGCAAACTGACCAACACATATAGTAAAAGATCAATACTGGCGTCTGTGTATCGATACAGTATTGCCACGGAAAATATTGCGATACTATGCTGTATCGATTTTTTCCCCCACCCCTAATACACACACACACATACACACAGACACAGCTTATGCTTTCCCTCAGTCTCTTTCTTGCGTGACCCTAATTGACCAGAGGAGGGGGACCAGGTGGCATCAAAACACACACACACACACACACACACACACACACACACACACACACACACACACACACACACACACACACACACACACACACACACACACACACACACACACACACACACACACACACACACACACACACACACACGCTGGCTGGCCGCATCACAGCCCACTGCAACTTTCATGCAGCAGAACATAAATGAGCTCCTTGATTTGTTGGGGCACGGATCCTTAAGCGGTTTGCACACCACACACACATAGACACACAAACACTTCTTAACCCTTTCTTCGTCTTGGCGGGGATACTCCTTTGGGTGCCTGGCCCTCCCCTAGCCTTAACTTCTCGACCTCCCTTCCTCTCTCTGTGTCTGTATGGGCTTCTGGGGGTCCCCCAGGTGTCTACCCCCCGTCACTGGCCTTCCTTGCTCCTGTCCACCCACCCCATCCCCAACTATGTGAGGCTGTGTGTGTGTGTGCGTGTGTGTGTGTGTGTGCGTGCGTGTGCGTGTGTGTGTTTCGTCCCTTGCGACATAAAGAGCCGTAAACCAAGCCAGGCGATTGATAGAGAGGACAGCAAGGGAGAGGTAGAACGAGAAAGAGATGGAGAGAGAGAACGAAAGAGACAGAAAGGAAGAGAGAGAGAGGGAGGAGAGAGAGAGAGAGAGACGGGGACTGTAGAGAAAGGGATGGCGTGAAGGATGATGGGATGGACGGAGGGAGAGCAACAGAGGCATTGGGAGAAAGAAAGAGTGCAGTAAAGAAGAGAGCAGTGGACAGAAGGAGGAGGAGGTGGAGTATGTACCTCTCTGGGGGGCTCGCTCAAGGTGTGTTTCCATGGTAACCAAGGGTGGGGGGGCTGATTTGGGGGGAGTGAGCTTGACCCATTGGTAGTGTGGGGGCTGGAGAATATACACACACACAACCTGCTGCAGTGCTGGAGGGGTCCCAAGAGTGCCCCCACCTTTACTCACCCTCTCCCTCTTTCTCTCACACACACACACACACACACACACACACACACACACACACACACACAAAGAATGCTGCAGTGCTGAGGTCCCGCGAGTACCTAACACCCACACACATTCTCCCTCCCTCCTCTCATCTTCCATTTTCCCTCTCTGTTTCTATCACGCTCTCTGTGAGGTAATTGTTAATATTTCCATCTCCGTTATCCACTGTGTGGATTTTTACACCTAGTGAAATGAAGATGGGAAGTACAGTTATACCCCTTGCATATGGAAGAATCTCACACGATGTGCCCTACTGAAACAACCTGCTTTTGACCCAGTCGTTTCAGTCTTCTGTGGGTAAAAGTTCACTATCATGACAGAAACAGTTAACAGATGCCAACTTCTTAGTGCAAATTTATTTTACACTTATATCCAACTGGAAGACAGGCCATATAAGTAACATGCACACATCTCTCAGTGCACTAGATACTACCCTTACGCCTGTCTCATTAACCTTGAGTGTATGAGTGCGCGGCACTATCTACTACACTGTCAGAGGTTGATCTGTGGTCAATGCTGTTTACGCAAATTCCAGTCTGAAACTTTAAGATCTCTGCCTATCCCCAAAAACACTTAATGTGAACTAAGGGCCAAATAAAGTTTCTGTTTCACTTCAGTTTCTAGTGAACACAGTTACATCTATTGGCTTCTCAGATGACAGATGATGGGTACATGAAAGTCCAGTGGTATTATAACATTCAGTTACCTACATTCATCTTTGGAACCTTTCAAGGTCATTAGTGATAGCAACATCCACCATACAAAAGGAAGGGAAAACAAGAGTAAGATGAAACCTAGTAGGCCTATATGGCTGAACCGTGTATGATCCATGTGCTGAATTGTGGGCAAATTGTTACACAGGTTGTCAGTGGTGTCTATAATGTGCATATCGGAATATTAAATGTTCATCTGCAACTTTCTGTAGTGGCCACAGTATATTTGTGCCCAAAGTCTACTGAATCAGCATATCATATGACATGGTTAATATATGTCTGAGTCAAATAATTGAGGACTTCTTTAATTTAATACATTTCAATCAATCATGCCAGGGCTTCCCGCAGCAGGTTGCAGTTAAGGCGGCCGCATAAGCAACACATGCCTGCCGCCTTAACTGCGTCATCGGAATAAAAAAAAGGTAGGGCGCCGCCGCTCCTTGAGCTGTTTATGAAAAGTCATGAAGTTGTAAATACACAACTCTGCGGAGCCATCTGGTCTACTGAACTCAAGCAAACTGTCATCCGCTCTCTCTCCCCAAGCAACTGGAACTGTGACAAAACCTAATCACTTGCAAAATTAACACAACAACAGTTGGAGTACAACTTGTCACTCAATCTTAGGCAAAGTGACAAACATCGACGAAAGCTGGGTCTTGTGAAATATATTGGGGAGTTTGAGTTTGAATTTTGCCCCTTATGAGGTCATAAGGAGCAAGGTTACCTCCCCTTTCTGCTTGGCCCGCCCAGAGAATTTGGCCCACCCATGAGAGAGAGAAATCATGGCTTTCAAACGAGCAAAGTGGCAGTTGGTCAAGGCCACCACTTGCAAAACGTAATGAGCTAAATAATTGTTTTTCTCGATTTATCTGTTTATGTGATTATTGGGAGCCAAAATCATAATCACGATTACATTTCGATTAATTGCACAGCGGCGCTCCATTTTGAAAGAGCGGCCAATGGGGAAACATTTCTGTGACAAATGGTGTGAATTCATCACTCAGTGACTGACTTTCACATTTATAGGGATGGCCCCCGCTTTGCAGTGGTCCAGCTAAAAACAGGGCTTTCCCTTGAAAAACGTACAGGAAGAGGCTAACATCTTATCTTTTTACATGCAACTAATGAAGAAAGAAAACGCTGAAGCAATCTTGAGTACAAATAGAATTCTAAGAACCTCTCCAATGTGTGTCTTCGCTCAATTGTTGTGGTATGTTTTTTCAAAAAACACAAAAGTATTACTTTTTAACAGTATTTCTCTGACATCTACTTTTTTATACCACATGCCCCCTTAGGGGCTCCATTGACATCTTACATTATCCCGTAATAAATGCAAATACATATATTGAGTTAAAACTCCTCTCTCTCTCTCTCTCTCTCTCTCTCTCTCTCTCTCTCTCTCACAAAAACACACACACAAGCAGACACACTATTGGCAGGCAAGGGCAACATGTGGTGATACCCAATTTGTGTGTATAATGAAAGGAAACACAAATTGAGCATATTTATGTAGTGAAAAAGTGCACGTATGTCTTGGAAGGAGACGTGTGTGTGTGTGTAGCAGCTTGGATTTTCCCTATCAGATTACATAACAGTAGGAAGCTGGAGTGCTCAGTCCTGTAGAAGCCAAAACTCTCCCCTCTCTCTCTCTCTCTCTCTCTCTCATACACACTCTCACACACACTCTCTCACACACACACACCACTTATTGTACAACAAAAATGAATGGATGCACAGGATATTAAAAGAGACAAAAGAGGTTTAGAGACAGATAGATGAGTGGTTGCTTTAAGGGAAAATTCTACATTACATTCTATTTTGCTCCAATAACATGGTATACACATGGCATAAAGGCATTTCTGGATAAATCATTTTACCTTCGGTCTGTACTGTAGCTTGACATTGCAATGGGCAAAACGGTACAATTAATACCTTCAGGTGTTAATAAGTGGCTTAATTATTGTGGTTCATTGTTTTGTTTTGTTTTTTTAACACCTCTAGCTTGTATTGCTGTCTGATTTGACTGTTTGTTGTAAAGCTGTGTTTACTGACACCATTAAGCCTCCAAATCACAGCATATAAATCTGAAAGAAATTACAAAACAATCGTTTTTATACAGTGTATGTTTCCGGTGCACTTTTGCAATTCAAATAATATTTAACTCACAGCTGTTCTGTCTTTTAAAATGTTCTTCTACTTTATATTTATATAGTTATATATTTAGTCTAATATTTTTTGAAAAGCAAACCTAAGAGCAACGGAGAAAAGTTCCAATGTACTTAGCAGTAAACATCTA
Organism: Percina caprodes; assembly: GCA_013375575.1. NCBI lineage: Eukaryota > Metazoa > Chordata > Actinopteri > Perciformes > Percidae > Percina > Percina caprodes. The sequence continues at coordinate 752,509 of JABXJD010000252.1, forward strand.
TTCTATTCTACAGAACAAGGCTCGAACAGCAGGAAGCAGGCGGATGCTGAAACATTGCATGCAAGGTCATTTAGTCAAACATATTCTGTTGTTCACAAACAAACACACATCAACACAGGATGTTCAGTGTCATCTGGAGAGCACTTGACTGTAACAACGAGCAGCTGATATGTAAGTCTTGTATCATCATACGTAATGAGACTTTAATTAATATTGAAACAGGAGAGGTGCACACATCATCGCTCTGGCCTTGGAATCATCGCTCAGGACTTTCACAGGAAAATGGGGATTTACGATTTCCTCCAATAAGCACAGGGAACACACACACACACACACACACACACACACACACACACACACACACACACACACACACACTCTTTTTAGCTCGTTAGCAGGGATGAGAGTAATAAATGCAGAGTATATTTGTGTTTAGAATCTTAATTGAAAGCTTGAAAGTGGCCAGGGGGGAATACGTCTAATCACTGTGTGTGAATAAACCATACACACACACACACACACACACACACACACACACACACACACAGCTGTGCCACTCCCTAAGATAACATTTAAAACTGAAGTACCTCTCTTTCTCTAGGTGTCCCTTCCTTCCTTCCCTCCCTCCCTCTCTCTCCCTCTCTCTCCTGGTCCTTTTATGTCCTCCTTTCCTCCTCCTGTTTCTTTTTCCACACTTCCTCCATTCTCCCATCTGTTTACATCTGTAGAACACAACTACAGCCCCCTGGATGCACATCAACAGTATGCATGTGTTAAACTGTATGTGTGTTGATGCTGGTTAAAGCTATAGCAGACATCCACAAGGAGTTATAAAAAGTGTTAATGGTGGGTCAGGGCCTGCCCTACAGTAATTGATTACAGGTATTTACTAGTACAGGTGTTCAGTCACGGGTATTGTTGTGAAATTGTCTTATGTATTATTATTATTATTATTATTATTATTATTATGTATGTTCATTGGCATGACGGAAAAGTAACATATTTAAAGGAAACCAAAGGAAAAAGGCGTTTGAAAGCCACATTTGGAGGTGGATAGAACCTGTGGGCCCACCAAGGTGCAATAGATTAGAACACACACACAAAATCCCCCTCCCATACAGGTTACCAAGCATGTCTGTACCAAGGGCTAATCACCAGGGCAACCGCAATCAAGGCTCTGATCTAGTTGTCAAGGTGATGGAGAGAGGGTCACCCCTGACTGTCTCTCTATTTCTCTGAATGGCTTTTTTGGACACAAAAAACACATTTTTATTGTTTTCTATCAGGAAAGATGTAACATTTTATAAGGCAATCTCAGACATAGGTCAGAGAAAGAGGTAATACATTGACAGGGAATGGTATAGGAAGGAAGAAAAGAGGTCTGTTGTGTTGATCGACGATTCAATAATCGTACTTTTCAGTGCAAAATTAACAGATATGTGTGTATGTGTTTACCTACCTCTATCTAATCCTATCCTGCTGTTTACTACTGGTGTGTGTGTGTGCATGTGTGTATGTTTCTTTAATCTGTGCTCCCAGGGGGAGTCAGAGGGAGCTAGCAGGCTTATCCCTGCTGCATCTCCCAAATACCACTAAAAAGCCAATCTCCATTCCACAACAACACACAACAACACACAAACACACACACAGTAGGAAAAGGGCCTGAGAGACGTGCTTAATTTTCTGTTCACCAAACTGTGAATGCACGTTGTCATATGCAATCACATGAAATAAAGCAGCTAAAATAGGTTCTCTCTGAGATATTTAAGTATTGTATATTACACAATATTATTACAGTACAAACCACCTAACTGTAATAGAACTTGCAACTGAAACAATAAAAAGCATTAATACTTTGTAGGTAAACTTTACTTGTACATACAATCAGCACTTTCATGTCCATTCTGTAGGACTACACAACACAACCTCTAAACCTGACAGAGGAAGAAGAAGGGAGCAGGAAAGAGGAGAGAAGCAGAGCCAATAAGAGCTCACAGCAGGATGCTAATAATGCAGCTCCAGCTGTACCAGTTAACCTGCAAACTGCCCATCTGGACCCAGAGAGAGACAGACAGACAGACAGAGAAAGAGAGACAGAAAGAGAGAGAGAGAGAGAGAGAGAGAGAGAGAGAGAGAGAGACAGATGGGAGGCAGAAAGAGTGGTACGTAAAAAAAGAGTCTAGAAATAGGTCTATAATTAGCCTATAAAATATCGGTGTAATAGTAAAACTAAACTAATTTCCCAGAACCCTAGGATGTTTTATCTGACCAGCAGTCCAAAATGCAGAATTGTGGAGCTAGAAACAGCCAATGATTCATTTCCTACAGAGCACTGAATCGTTCTCAGTACAAATACAGATGTGATTTAAGGTGTGTGCATCAATTTGTTTTGCTAGTTGTCACAAATCACAAGACAACAATTTGCCCTCATGTTGCATCAGAAAAAACATTCAAGTAATGGAAACAAAACAAAAGCCAAATGCAAAGAGATGGAACAGAGTGAAAAAAGAGATTAGAGGAATCTGTCCTCGTCATCCGCTGTACTGGGGTGGACAAGTGGCGCACACACACGAGTGACCTTGATCCAGCCTGTCTGTCCGTGGCCCCTGCCCTGGCCAGCTACATCCCCCACTGATCCACCCTCCCTGTGTCTCTCTCTCTCTCTCTCTCACAGTGCCATACCAGGCCGTGCCAAACTGAACCACGCTGTGGTCATAGAAACAATACAGCAAACAGACTAGAAGAAAGCAAGATAGCAGGATACAGAGTACACAAGAATAGGAAAGTGAGAGGAGGCTGAAACCACATTTGTGTTATTGATTCCAAAAACTCACACTTCCAAAACACACTCAACCTCAGCACAAAAGACACAGCTAGCCAAGTTTAACCCTCCCTAAAGCACAAATGTATCGCCCACATGCACACACACACAAACACACACACAGAGCTGTATGCTAATGAAGACAGTAAATCACTATTAGGTCATGTGTGGAAAAGCCTGCCAGATACCTGCAACCACGGCTAGAGACCTCCCTCAGCCACACACTGTGTATGTGTGAGTGTGTGTGGGCGTGTGGGTGGGTGAGCAAGAGAGATGGAGGATGCCTGTTGGCTGTAAACATGACTGCTTTGAAAAAAACAGAGCAAGCACCAAAGAGGCACAAAATGGCAAAACATAAGAGTATCTATCAACAGTGTGAAAATTCTGCGGATGGATCTGCAAATAACAACTGTAGATATACTGTACATCATCAACAAAGTTAGCAGAATGGAGAAAAAATGCCCTGTTTCAGTAACCGTTTAAAGCATGCTCCTCTTAGCATTTCTCTGTCCTACTTTGTGGCAAAATGACCAATCCCCAGTAGTTTGGTACTCAGTAAAGCCCCTTTCCCACTGGACAAAAAAAAACAACTAACACCCACTAACATCTGTCTTTGGACTTCAGTAGTAAAGATTACAATCCTCATTCATTCCCAGGACAAATGACTCTGCAGTAGTCACAGGTATTTATCAGTTCCAATGGTTATCGGCAGTAAATAAAACATTACACCCATGAGGACATGCTGATTTTTGCCATATTTCCTGTGTGGTGCTATGAGTAGCGTCATCTCAGCCACAAATTCTGTCCTTCTCTGCCCAAGCAGCGCTCAAACATAGTTCCAAATTAGTCGGCACAAAGTTAAAAAGTAAAAGAGAGATTGAAACAGACATGAAAAAGAAGATCCCACCGTACCATTTTCATAGGCCTCTATGTTGCCTTCTACTGTTTACTGAGAGAATGACAGCGTACGAAGAGTGAGCACTCGGAGCTTAGGAGAATTTAAATTTAGTAGAGAAGACACTAAGTGAATGTACAGCAGAGTTTGCAGTTTTGGAGAAGTTGAGACCCATTTTCTGTTTGTGTGTATGTGTGTGTGTGTGTGTGTGTGTGTGTGTGTGTGTATCCACACTATCCTAAGAACATCTAATCAATAGGGCTGTAACGATACACCTAGGGCTGCACAATTAATCAAATTTTAATCACAATTACAATTTTGACTTCCCACGATCAAATTTGCGTGATCGAGCGATTTTTTAAATGCGTCATTTCATAGAACGCTCCGGGTTTTTTTTTTGCAAAGCCAATCTACCGCTCAGTAAACCACTGTCTGATCATGAGCCAGTCAGAGTTGTTCCCTCCACCTTGGAGCTTAGTTTCTAGATGTAGACAGTCATAAAGGACAGAGTAACGGGAGGAAAACTCAACAGATAGCAGTCGGTTATACGACGGTCTCAAGGTTTACCAGTTTACTAGTTAACGCAACATTTTGTCCCGTCTGTGTTATTCAGACAACAGCAGTGACCAGTGGTAGTCGGTGCTAGTTAGCGTCTGTTAGCTCCTCTAGGTCGCACCGGTGCTAATGTCCTCGCATCCGCTGCAATGTTGTTTATATGGATATGGTTTAATTTTGAGTTATATGACCCATTTCTTCTGTAAAGCCGTGCCTGTGTTGGATCTCTCCTCTTACTCTCTCTCCTTACTCTCCGCGCAGCCCGGCCACACAGCGCCGGTCCACACTTCTGACATTTGTCTACAGTTTTAATTGTTATTAACACATTGTATATTGTTAAATATAAGCTGTATTTGTACCAGTGTTTCCGCGGGTAACTGCTATCGCGGCGGCCACGGTGAAAAACACAGAAGAAGTTATTCAATGCAACTAACTTCAGTTGGTAGAGTGACAGCGTGTGAGACGGAGCCTGCTGGGCCAGAATATCTTGGTTCATAAAAATGCAGCGCAGTGATGATAGAGACATTTCGTACACACGAAGTGTCCGCCATTCATAATGATCAGCCGTCTCTCTGTGAGTAGCACTCCACCTCTCTCCCTAGCTCTTTTAACCAGTTACTGTTGAAAACAAGTGAAGGAGCTTTCTCAAAGATACATTAAAAAAACTTATTCTATGCTATTTGTTTAAGATAGCTAATTTTCATTTACATGTGTTGCAGCTGTATGTATACAACATAAGAAGAACGTAGCATATATAGTTATAAATAGCCTATGTGACAATAAAACATGTTTTGGTTGAAGTCAAATAATCGTGAATTAATCGTGATCACAATATTGATCAAAATAATTGTGATTATCATTTTGGCCATAATCGTGCAGCCCTAGATATACCAAACCCACAGTTTCGTTCGTATCACGATTTTTGACCCACGATTCGATACAAACCTCAATTCTTTTATCTTTTTTTTTTTTGGCGGGGGGTATTGATTGATTTCAATATCGATCAATCCAACAACAAAGATTCTTAGCTAGCATACCCTGTCTCCTGCCTCAGTCTCCCGGCGCTGCAAGGCTTCAGTCAAGATGAGAGCTGACGACAGCCCCGGGGACACATCCACAGTCAGCCCCCAGCCAGCTAGCAACCTTCCCGGTCAGCACTCCGGTGCTAAGGACGCTAACAGCCCCCCCTCTTTTGAGTTTAGTCGTCTTTACAGTTAGCTAAATTTAACAGACAAACAGGAATAAGGCACCAAAAGGACTACTAGTAAGTTAAAGATGAGGTAGCATTGGATCTGTACGAGAAGGATAACTCTGGAGTTGGAAGGGGTGTGTTGCGGTTCTGCTTTCTCCCACCGCAACACAGGTTTGTGGAGCTGAGTGTCATGATTTTGGTTTTATTTTTCATATCGCTACAGCCCTACTAATCAAGGTACCAGTTTAGTGAAAAGACATGTCCAGCTGGGTGGACCAGGTAATGCTCAAGCTTACAATCACCCCTCAATCACCAGGAGCAACATGGCCATTCCTATAAAGAAATAAGCTGCAATAACCTGCTCCAAGTTGTGATCAGCTACACCACCTTGAAAGATGAAGCACCAATGTAATCTGATGATGATTATATAAGGGCTACGATATGGATAATGCAGTGTATTAACGGGCTTATTTCCTGTCAGAGACTTCACTTCAGGTGACTGACAGTAGGCAGAGTGACACAAATCATTTTAAAAATTTTAAGATTAACGTAAACAAAACTAAACAATAGCTGTTAGTGATATCTTCCTATTGAGAGGATCTGGGTACGTGATTGCCCAGGAGTGTTGATCTTGACTGGCATGATGTGCTGTCCTGTTGGTCAGTTCTGGAACCGTATTGCATCCAAAATTTCCGCTTTGATTAATGTTACTGTACCCGTTACTGTTAATGTTTTGATTCTGAATGATCTGTCATCCTTCCAGCTCTCTAAAGCTCAAAAGCATGTGGTGTTTGCTGGACTTTCAGCTGCTAAAAGAATGATTGCAAGCCGTTGGAAGCCACCTCATGACATGTCTATCCGTGCATGGACTCTTTCCTTCTTGTATGTTGTGTACATGGGGCTATCGATGGCGCGCATCCATGGAGCACCGGAAAGGACCCTGGACACTTGGCGCAGCATCGCTGGCTCTTTCAGGTGCTCAACCTGCACATGTGATTGGTCCCTTGTCTTGTGTCTGTCTGTGTGTGTGTGTGTTTGTGTGTGTTGGTTTCTGCATGTATTGTTTTGTGTCCCTCCCTCCCAGCTTTCCTCTCTGTGTTTTGTTGGGCTCTGGGATGTGTTCCATGTCTCAGTGTATTGTTTGTTTCTGTTACTTTTTAATATATAAAAAAATAATTAAATACATAAAATGACCATAAAACTAAAGAAAAGCTAGATGATATTTGCTGTGATGGACTATTTAAGAAGCCCATGGTATTTTTAAGGTTTTCATCAAAGAGCAAAATTCTTTTTCCACTCACCATTTTGCACCTTCAGCAAAGGAGATCCTATTGGAGATATTTAACATGCTCTGTCTTTCTGTTGCCATAATTATGGATCTCTTGTCTGAGTTCTACTGCGAGATCAACTCTGCTCTATTAAATTGGATCAGGAATGGATATATAAAGAAAGAAACGATATACAAAGTCACACATTTTTATATTATCTATAAGATGTGTAATGTGTTTAATCTCTAATTGCCTTTTCTCTTTCAGACACGTTCCGATCCACGGAGGCAGATCATTAATGAGCACAAATAAAATGTTACTTCAAAAACACAAATGTGTTTTGTGCACGGTAAGCTACAGAGACAGAAGTTACATTCATATAATTCCTTGAAAGAAAAGTGTAACCTGATAAAATAATGTAAATGTTCAATGTACTGCATTTGATTAATAAAATAGCTTATCCATGCTCTCACACACACAAGCACACACAAAAAGAAACCCAAAGACACACGTCTCACTTCTATCAGCCTCAAATACAAACAAATAAATAAATGAACACAAAGTTATTAATTATTCTGAGGCAGGAATCAAATATACATGTGTCTAGAGATATGTGTGTATGTGCTTGTGTGTAGACTTATAAAGAGAATCCCAAAAGATACACGGAGAGGAAGAGCAACACAGCAACTGATGGAAAAGATAGACAGACAACAATACAGACAGAAATATTAGGCACACATTTAGGAAACGTATATCCAGTAATGTTAAGTACACGTTTGACATCTACTGTATATACATGAATAAAGCTCCCATTTAAAGATGCTATGATTCATATTTTTATACATATTCAAATTTATTTATTAGGCTAAACCCCTTGAGATGAATCATCTCATAGTAATGAACCAACAGAGAATCACACTCCCCTGTTCTGGGGGGTGATTCTGTTTATATTATACTTTAACACCATCCTTCAACTGGAAGGAATTCATAAGAACATACTATATATTGGCCATACACCCATAAACTACCAGAGGTTCTGTTGTCTGGAAACTGAAATAAAACATGCCCCTCTTTTGCAGCTAATAAGCATTAAAAAGAGGATAGAAGCGACTTGACAGCAGCGTATGGATTAAACATTCAGTTTGACACGCACACTAAAATGCACATCCACGTCCATGCATAGACAAGTGCTCCGTTAGCCAGTCCTCCGGTCTACTTAAGAGAGTTCACATGCAGAGCAGAGGCACTGCTGGGAATCACAGTTTAGCCCTCTTTTCTCTATTCATAGGCTCCGTTTCTCTGTCTCACAAACAGACAGACACGCAGGAACAAACCCTCCGACAGCCGCACACGTTTCATACACAGCAATACTGTCTCTCTGTCAAGGCTTCAGGTTATACTATTAATTACATCTGACACGGCTTCTTGTGTGTTTATGTGTGTGTATCTACAATATGTCCCCCAAGGCCTTGAGTAGGGAAAGTGAGGTTCAAAGACCCCCTGCCAGAATGCTAAATCAATATTAAAATATGCTCTTACACACACGCATGCATGCATGCATGCATGCACACACACATACACGCGCGCGCTTACAAAGACGCACACACTTCCAACAAAGAAATGTCAGTGCAGTGGTTAGAGGGCATTGTTTCATTGTCTCTGTGGTGCTCTCCTTCCATTTTCATCACCCTCTCTTTCTATCTCCACAGCTACTACTCATCTTTCTACCTCTCTCTCTGCCTTTACTGCTACACTCCTCTGTTTTGCTTCTCTTTGGATTCTCACTTCAACAGGTACAGTGGAGCCACACAACAGATACAGCTTTAAGCTTGCTCCGGCAGACCCATCAGCTCCGTGTTATTGTTGTAGTGTAACACATGAGACACTTAGAGCCAGGACATTTTGGGTTGATGTGCAAAAAATGTATTATGACTTTTGTTTCATACTTGGCAGACACTGGTTTGTCTTGGATGATTTTACCAAATCTAGTGGAAACTGGACTTGTCTCTTCTCTCAGTTTTTGCCTCCTGTGTTTGTTCCCTGATATCAGCTATGATTTCTTATTTACTGTGTCAGATTATAGTCTAGACATCTGACATTCTCATTTTCTACAGCCTTACTCGGTCCAGTATGACCAGTAGCTTACGGTGGCCAGTATTAGCAAACTTTAGACAGTTTGCCACCTTGACAATGCCTCTCTATTTGTGCTACTATTATGCTATGTTTTAGAAACCCCCATTTCCTCATAACTGGCGCTGCTCAGCAACAGATAAAAAGGTCACTTCAACAAAATAAAATTAAATAGCAGAATCAACTATGCTAATTATTTGTAATGCTCATCACATTTTTACGTCAACAGCCACAAATGCGACTTTACTGTGGTATGTAAAAAAAGCAGGCCAGATAGGGGTGATGCTTATGCTCAGCAGCTTGTGCTTGGGGAACCATCTACAGTAGTAAATGTGGTAACAGACCTGAGTAGAAAGAATACGTTGAAGGGGACAGAGCTCTATAATGTTTAAGGTCTAACAAATTGGAACATATAGAGGATATTACTTGTGAACTACCACGGCAGACTAATCAGAGTAGAAAAGGTACTTTATATTATACACTTCAGAAAGGCAGCCAACAATCAGGGTCACTTTATGGAGCTGATATGGCTGAAAACTGCGAAATGGAAAACATCGGTTTGACCATTGCTGGGGGGGGGGGGTGACGACGACAATGCAACACTGAGGTCCTTTGTTCATTCAACAATGTGTTGGTGTTAACATGGGGTGATGTGAACCATGCATTAACACTTGTTTGCATTCACTGGAGTGCATGCATACAGACACATATACACAAGTGAAAATAATATTTGTAGGTACACAACAGCTGGAGATGGAGACACACCGTCTATCCCAGCCGTACGGACATAGTTTTTACTAATTGCCTCTCCACCCAACCATGCTTGACCAAACATTGTCTCATGGCTGACTTCATAGCAGAGGCTCTGTGTGTGTGTGTGTGTGTGTGTGTGTGTTACATCGTCATTTCATTGTTGTCTATTCTATTTGTCCTTTGTCACTCGGTCTCAACACTCATTAACATCAAAATAACATCTGTCAACTTCTGTACAAATACACCTGACAGACACAGCTGATGTCTGGACACAGTCACACACACACACACACACACACACACACACACACACACACACACACACACACACACACACACACACACACACACACACACACACACACACACACACACACACAGAAAACACTTCACCTATCAAATCAAAAACAGAGTAAAAGCCCATGATTTGTACCGCAAGTGTTTGTGTGTGTCACTAAACCACATCTGGGTATAGAGTCCTCTCTCTGCTCCAGATGTGTTTTTAACCACTGCAGGCCATATCACACCTGGACACCGCAGACACACACACACACACACACACACACACACACACACACACACACACACACACACACACACACACACACACACACACACACACACACACACACACACACACACACACACACACACACAATGTACTGTATGTTACCAATAAACAACCAACATTTCATTTTCTCAGAATTAAGGCAATATAGTGCTTTGATACAAGCTTATATTTGATGTTTACGAGTGTTTGTGTGTAGGTCATCATGCTTGGGTATCAAACAGGAAGCTAAAATTTGGTATTTTCAATCATTACACACGTGCACTGCTAAGGAAATTACTTGATTTCTAAATCTAAACATCTCTTTTTCTGTCTTTCTCTACTCACACTCGAGCCCGAGGGGAGGGAACACTACCTGCGCGGCCCCAGGAAACGAGGCTGAGGACCCTCCTAATTACTTAATTGAGCTAATTAACAGTGATAAGACGTCCAATCAGTACGTCGGCTTCCTGAAGGTTCTTGTTAGGAGCTAATTAAAGAACCAATCACAGCAGGCAAGGTGATGCCGCTGCATCACAGTAACCGGGCAAAAGATTCAACACAATGCAATAGTTCTCTGCAACACTGTGGAGCTCCAAAGTGGAGCCATGTGATCCTATTCTGGTACAACCTCTAAATACAATTATGAACCGGAAAATGAGCATAATATGAGCACTTTAAATCAAAAATTCTCACTAGGATAGAGCATAGTGTCTGTACTATTGCTATGAATTGTTCTACTACACCTACTATAAATCCTAGTAGTTCTGCATCTGGTACTAAACAAAACTCTGGAACTGAATGTGTAAGCTTACAATGCCTTTAATTAACTGCTATCCAAACTTCTATAGTACGCCTATATTTTCTCCATCATTTCCCCCATCATGACATCGCTTTACCTCTGTCCTCTCTGTACCCATCTCTCCCTCCCTCACTTCCTTTTTCTCTCCCTCCTCAGCTCTGTCTTCCAGGGGTAGTGTTCATGCAGCGTGGAGTCCTCTCTCCCTCTCTCTCTCAATCTGGGCTCCACGCTGTGCAGGTTTAATTGCAACAGCACCCTTGTGTGCCAGTCGGGCACTGTGTGTGTGTGTGTGTGTGTGTGTGTGTGTGTGTGTGTGTGTGTGTGTGTGTGTGGGGGAGCGAGAAGAGATTGAAAGAGAGACCTCCTCAGAGTGTTCAAGGATAAGCAGCAGGGTGCCGGGCCACCTTCATCTCTCCTCTTCCACCTTGCTTTCCGTTTCCTCCCCTCATCCTCCATCTCTGCTGCTCTACCTTCCCTCTACTCTTTCACTTCCATGGCATCGTTCTAATCCCCGCTCTGTGCTCACTGATTTCTTCGTGTCCTTTTTCTTTCCCAGTTAGCAACTTCAGGAAAGGCCTCTCATCATTTCACCTCCTTTGCTCTACTCCTTCCTCCTCCCCCTCCATCTCAATCTGCCCCCCACCAACACTCACGCACCACCACTGTATCTTCTCCTGCTGACTCCCTCGTCTGTCTCACCCTTCTCTCTTCCATCAGTGCCCCACTGCAACCCCCACCCCTCTCCTGGACGTACCTCCCATGATGCCCGTAGAGATTTACTGTCATGGCTCCCTGCTCCTCACTCCTCTCCTTAATCAGCTGTCAAATATCAAACACTCACTACACTCGTCTTCCCCTCTACTCCCCCCCAAAGGGCTCACATGCTGTCTGTGCAAAGAGACACACACACACACACACACACACACACACACACACACATACACACCTCTGTGTGCACATGCCAATGACCACACACATTACAGACACAATAACTGAATACTAATACAAGTTACAAACTATTAATACAAAGGTAGTCTGTTCATTTCACTCATTATTACACACATTCACACATCTGGATCTTATTGGATAATGTTAAGGAGATATTTGGACACTGCAATTTGGATAGCATGGGTGGCACCCACACACACACACACACACACACACAACAGCAATGGATACCTCACAATAACTCACACACAGTTCATGATGATGGAGAGTTGGTGTTTCCCACTTAATGACAGCAAAACACTCGCCCACTCCGTCTATCTGTCAGCACTGCTGTGCATGTGTGTGTGTGTGTGTGTGTGTGTGTGTGTGTGTTCATGTCAGTGTGTGTGCATGTGGTTTATTAATTCATTCATCTCCTAATGTTGTGCAGCTGGGGAGAGAGAGAAAGGAAGATGAGGGGGGTAGAGAAGGTGAGTGTTTGGATGAGAGGAAGAAAAGCGTGGAGAGATACATTATAATGACAGTTGGGAGGGGGAACAAATTAAATATGGAGACAAAGGATAAAATGGGTGGTCCAAAGCGGATGAAAGGTTGAGGTAACGTTGTTTAATCACCTCAGATCCTGCTGCTGTTTCCAGACACACAACACACACTTGTCTAAATGATTAGTCATTAGCCAATGAACCCCCTGGCAGACAGACAAGCAACAATAAATCTGACAAAGCCATCATCGGTGTCTTGCAGGAACCCTGAGAAAACAAACACCACCACTGACCAAACACTGATTTATAATGTCTATGATCTTGTACAGTCAACAGCAGGAGAAATCCGCAGCAGCTGCTTCACAGTGAAGCTGGTTTTGGAAACCCCATAGCCCTTCCATACAAGAACAATGTTCTCTGTTGTATCCGGACAATCTCTGCAACTTGTTTCACCCTCTGAGTCCTAGGAGCCTTTGGTTGTTGGAAATACTTGATGTCGGCACGTCCATGCATGCACCACACAGTACAAGGCACAGGCTGGCTAACACCACTGTCTACTTGGCTGGGAAATACTTCTGCCTCTAATGAAAAGGGCTGCTCGCTCAGAGTATTCTATAAGCACTACAACAGAACTGCATACCAAGGTTTCACAAGGCCACAAAACACTATTTATCCCAATATTTACATTATCACTCAACTGAAATAAAAACCCTTTGTTTCACTCTCACAGGACTGCTAATGGTAAAACTTTGACTGAAATCCAGACAGAAAAGAATCAATATTGTTGCAATGCACGTTAATCAACATTGTTAGCCAAATAAAAAGAACATATGAGCGCGTTTCTTTTATCATACAGCCGGCCTCTTGAAACACATGCATGGCTCGATATGGGTCCTGAGCCTTAGTTTTTTATGATTGCTAAACAACAGTGGGCACAACTGAAGCCACGTGCGAAAGTCAAACTACAGTCTGGATTACCAACAATCACCTGTGCTAAACAGTTCACATCAGCTGCAAAACTCACTCAAAGCAACACTCTTATCACACGTTTTAAAACAGGCTCAGAGCGGCCAAACACTATGAACAACCCTCACTGAGATAACACACACTGTCACTCAGAACACACTGAGTCAAAACACTAGCATCAAACCCCAATACAGAAAATACTAACTTTCTCATCTTTACACTTTGAACAATTTGAGTGACTTCACACTACTCAATAGCTTCTTCAAAGAAAAGATATAGATTTTACAATATACCAATTGTTATGTAAGGTAAAAAAGAAGGAATGAAAATCAGCAGTGTGCATCAATATATTATTTTGTCTCTAGCAATTTTTGGAATTACTGGGAAAAAAACTAAAGGTTCAAGAAAGTAACAAAGAATAGTGTGACTAATCCTGCCCCTCTCCAGCATCATGCAGCACATTTCTTTTTATAGCTGTGTATAGACATCCAACCTGGACATGTTGGTATCTTTGCTTTTTTGCGTTCTCCCAAACAGTACAGTGTATAATTGTTAACTGTAATTCTTATTTGGTGATTGTATTTAAAACAAAAAATAATTTCTGAGCTTTCTCTATGTAAATACCATATATGTTCACTAACTAGTATAAAACAAGACACCTGCTTAGGCTTTTAGCTAAAATTCCAATCAGCAGTGTTTGACAGGCACCAGCCTGAAGTCTATTCTGTTTTGAATGCAAGGTTAACAGTTTTGACAGCAGCATTGGAGCAAAGAGCTGTAAATCCACAGTGTTGTGCAGGTCGTGGTTAAACCCATGGGTTAAGTGTGAAGAGTTTTGAAAACTCTAGCAATGAAAAACAAACTAGAGTTTGGTCCATGTGAACTGTTGCAGTGCAGAATGTAGTTTCAGTTTTGCACGTGACTCCAGTCGTGCCCACTGTCGTCTAGCAATAGGAAAAAACGCCGCTGTTTAGACATCCAGCTCACTCTATTGTGCCGTCTGACTAGACAGGGTTTCCAAGTCAACAACGCAGGGGCATGGTCCCAATGGCCCAGCCCCACAGAGCTGTGACGCTAACATACTTCCACTCATACTGTATAATATACTGGAAGAAAACAGGACCTCAATATCCTGTAGTTAAACAGGGTAAATGGCAACCAGACGGCACACACACACACACACACACACACACACACACACACACACACACACACACTGATGTCTGTCCACAGCTACATGTGACAAAATAACACAGTCAGAAGAGGAAAAGTGACACATGAAGGACATCTGTATAAAAAAAATGAGGGGGAGTGAACAAAATGTGAAAGCGGAAAGAGGGGCCTGTGGTGTGGGTTGGTCCATTCAAAACATTGTAGGGGGTGCATTCTTCTTTCTCTCTCTCTCTCTCTCTCTCTCTCTCATATTTGCCTCTAACTCAGTCACACACCTTGTGAAGATCAGGAATGGGGAATGTAGGTTTGTGTATGTGTGTGTGTGTGTGTGTGTGTGTGTGTGTGTGTGAGAGAGAGAGCTGTATCTGAGCAACAGTTAAAATGCTGTGTGCGTCCATTTTTGGCTGCAGGTGAGCTCTGCCACAGATGTGTGTGTGTGCGTGCGTGCATGCATGCGTGCGTGCGTGCGTGTGTGTACACATGTGTGTGGGCATGTGTGTAGGCATTTGTGTGTGCTTAACCCCATGTGAGCTAGGTTATTTCTTCAATGTGTTTTCCACTGGGCTTTTGCCCTTTTGTACACCTGTGTTGGTGTGTTTCCGAGGCATGAGACAGAAAAGTCTGTTTAATACACAGCAGCCCTGGACACAGCAGCACAGCATGCTAACACAACCATAACAGGCGAACAGAAACACACCAGCTCTGGTGTGTTTGCATTTGTGTAGCTTAGGGAGCTGCCTCAATACCACACATGGGCAATCCATCCACCACCTCACACAGAGTGGGATATAGCAATGGAGAGAAGGTAGGAAAGATGGATAAATGTTAGGGGAGAGGGATGCATGCTCGAAAGGATAGAGAGAGGAAATTTATTTTTTTTAACAGACACGCACACACACACAGACACCAGCCTAGTTTTATTTATATATATATATATATATATATATATATATATATATATATATGCAGTCTGAAGGCGTTTACACACTTTCAGTCAATGCAGTGCGCGGCACGTCACTGACAGTCCGTTACACCACTTATTTTGGCCTTAGACGCATAATGTGGACTGAAAAGTATTGTCTTTCTTGTTTTTGCATATCATAAACACTGTAGACTTAATATTGACAAATGAAATTCATTTTGACAAACACATAAACCTCTATGATGTGATACTAAAAGACACACTAATGAAAGGACTATTATATGAGGATGGGTAAATGTTTTTTTAATTGTTGCCTGGCCTTTACGGACGTCTAGTGATTTTTAGGCAGAGATGGCAAAAGTACTCACTTCCCGTACTCAAGTAAAAGTACAGATACTTGTGTTAAAGATACTCTGGTAAAAGTAAAAATACTGATTAAACTTCAAGTAAAGGTAACAAAGTACAGGCGTTGGCAAATTTACATAAAGTATAAAAGTAAAAGTAGCCTTGCGAATGACAAGTATTGTTTATGCAAAGCTACCTGGACCACAAAAATGTTACTAGAGTGCAAGCTGAGAAACGTCAGTGGACATGGAGAAAAAGGCTGTTTTTATGCCATTGCCTACATTTTAAATGGATGTCTGCCAATAGGCCTAAAACATCACATATATGATTATTGTGACAGAGACTGGGACTGTTAATAAGATTCTGACTGAGGAGCAAGATACGATTTCAATTGTGATCGTGTAAGAATTCTGTGTATATTCCCATCCAATTAGGTTGAATCCGGTATTGATGAAGCAACAATAATAACGGTAACTCCAGTGAAATTATTTGAAACTTGCTAGTGAGGACTAGATTAGGACTGTATTTAAAGCTTATTCTGGTTTCCAACTTTGCCCCAGGTGTGTCTGTTAAAACACGGATGGAGACAACTCTCTTCTGATGCTTTATACAATCAAGCATCAGTACAAACATGGGCATGGGTAGCTCTGCTATGGCTGTGTGCAGTTTTGCAAAGAAATTAACTAGCTACCATACACAATGCATAGGAAATGTATATATGCTAGCAAATAACAATAAACCCACTATTAATTACATTATCTTAATGCAGTCTAGCCTAACTGTAGCATGTAAATAATGCACCTAAAATACGACCGTGAGCCAGGTGCAACCTCACAGGTGAAAAACACAAACAACAAAATCACTAGCTAGCTAACTTACTTTAAATTTGCCAGAACTATAGACCAATACAACAACAGGCTTAAATGAACTGACAACATAAGTTATACATTTACGACTTCTCAAGGACTCACACACACAATCTCGACTGATTATCCTCCGGACAGCTAGTCTCTTTTTCTTTTCTCTCATTTTTGTCTCTGTGTGTAGTAAAGTAACGAGCCAATTTTGTAAAATGTAAGGAGTAGAAAGTACTGATATTTGTGATAAATGTAAGGAGTAAAAGTAAAAAGTCTTTACTTATCTTTAATATATTTTTGTACTTTGTTACTTCCCATCTGTGATTTTAGGTGAAGGCTCACAGAGCATTTGAATACATCCCTGAATTGACGGCACACTACAGGCCTTCAGCTGGGAAGGAACATACCTTTAACAGTGGCAGGTAAAAGAACCAGAGAGACAGCACGCGGAGAGAGGAAGGAAAAGAATGAGTGAAAGAACAGCGAAGAGAAATCCTTATGACTGGCCAAACCCCTGCTCCCTCTAAACAAAAAAGTGCACAAATGGAAGGATGTGGGCAGAGGTACGGCACTGAGTCTGCGGAGGCAGAGGAGAGAGCAAAGGAAGACAGGTGCAGAGGGGGAGGGGCTGTACGTACAGACATGATGGTTAATCTGTGTTTAATGATAACTGGGGAGGAGAACGTACAGAGAGAGGGGAAGATAACACGAGGGGACCAAAAACATAAAGAGAAAACGACAAGAAAAGTAGCTTTGCACATTTTCCTTCAAACGCTACTTAGTTTGCAGATAATGAACGTTTAAAAGTTTTATTTAAATGACAGTTGGGCCTATTTGTGTGCCAGGTGGTGCAGGATTTATTCTAGTGATAATACTGTCATACTAAATAAGACAAAAATTGAAATGCGAATGTTATGGGAAAAACGAGAGGAGGCAGTGCAAAAGAAAAGACGGAGGGAAGGAGAGAAGCATAAAACCATAATTTAACAAGAGAGGAGATAGAGGAGGGATGGAGTGAGGGAGGGAGGACTGGAGGGGGGCATGATGAAGGGACGATGCGGGAGGTCGAGATCTAAGCCGTACCACTCCTCTCTACACTCCTACCTAGGAAAAGAGGGATTTGCTCTCCCTGGGAGGGATGGAGAGATGGAGGGAGCGGGGGAGGAGAGATGAGAACAGGAGGACCACTAAGGGAGAGGAGTGTGTGTGTGTGTGTGTGTGTGTGTGTGTGTGTGTGTGTAGGTATGTAGGAACGATTGTGGATGAAGGCAAAACAGATCAAGAGGGAAAAGAGAAGGATTTATCAAAAAAATAAGTGAAAAAAAGAAAGAAAACGAAATGCCCACCATGCTCACCCAGTTACTGTCACTAATGCTCAGGAGACCGTTTTACTGTGGAGCCGCAGTGGAACAGCCTTTTCAAAACAAAGGTCCGCAAAATTATGCAAAATTGAGCCTATGTTTCTACCAGTTAAGGATCACCTTCTAAAAGATGTTCTCATATCTTAACAGGACATACAGTGGTGCTCAAAAGTTTACATACACATGCTTAAGTTGACCATGTTTTGGAGGACACCAATTTTCTTTGTGAATGAATAACGTATTGTAAATAAATAAATGTTCTTATTTAAAATACATCATATTGTTAAATTAGAGGCAGGCAGATGGCCAGTTATTTCCTGGATTCAGATATTATGCATCCTGATAAAGTTCCTTGGCCTTTAGAATTAAAATAGCCCCACATCATCACATACTCTTCACCATGCTTAGAGATAGGCATGGGATACTCTAAAATCATCTCTCAATGCAAATCAAACCAGGTATTAGTCTAACTGAAATAAAACCATGCCTATCTCTAAGCATGGTGAAGAGTATGTGATGATGTGGGGCTATTTTAATTCTAAAGGCCAAGGAACTTTATCAGGATGCATAATATCCTGAATCTAACTGGCCTCTGCCTGCCTCTATGGGAATTTAACATAGGGGTATGTATACTTATGACCCCTGTATTTTAAATAAGAACATTTATTTATTTACAATCGTTATTCATTCACAAAGCAAAGGTTGGATGGTATTAAAATAAATTTCCAAAACATGATTTTATTCCTCTTTTAGTCAACTTAAGCATGTGTATGTAAACTTTTGAGCACCACTGTACAGTGTATGCAGAATTAAGTGAATCAACAACATGTTATTGATGATGCATCAAATTGCTTGCATCCATATTGATGGCTGTCTCTACTGTCAGTTTGTACTGTACAGCTTCCATAGCTCTCTAAAGCAAACAGTAGCAAGGTGTACCCCACTGCCATGTGCATGTACACACAACGTGGAAACAAACACAGCTTTTTTTGCTTTTTTTCTCAAAGACAAAATATTACAAAAACAGAGATTGTTATTTACTGTGTAAGGCAGTTTGTGTCTAGTGTCTATCCATAGAAAACCACTGCTCTGTTGTGTTAAGGTAGACAAACGCTTGTTCCAGTAGGAACATATCAGGTCTCTTTTGTTTGCTGGATTTAAAGTGACCTTTGGAGAAATCTCTGGTCACTACCCCAGGGGGATAATGGGAAAATATGAAGAGAGAGGCAGCGGGCACTGACATGACTCCCCTAATGGCTCAACCCAAGACCTCCCCCATCACCCTTCTTTCTCTCTCCCCCTCCTTTACTGGCTGAACTGTTCCCACAGAGCCTCTACCTCAGGTCTTCTCTGTACTGTGTTGTCCCCTAACAACTTTCTCTTGCCTCTGTTTCCTCCCCCCTTCCCCTCTTTTAACATGAACTCATGTTATTTATAACTTATATGTTTCTAATGTCATTTACTATATGGTGCACCTAATAACACAGATGCTACTTTATCTCTCTCTCTCTGTCGGCACTTTATTTTAGATAGTTGCTGTACTTTTGGGTGGTACCTTTGTTTTCTAGCACACCATCGTTAGTTTGGTCACTAAAGGAAACATTCTTTAATGTTGGATTTATTTTAGTTGTTTATTACGAAAACAGTGTGTAAGATGGAGAGGGAGCTTATCTTTACAGATCATTCAACAAAAAAAGTGCTCATGTTGACCAAGTGAAAACTGCGCATTTTAAATTGCCCAATTAAATGCCTGTTTTCCAACTCTGCAGCTCACCCCTTCTTTCTTAATGGGGAACTGCAGTTGAAGTGAGTTCTGGGAAACGCCAGGCTTATGATCTACAAGCAGGCTTTCACAGCTGCCTGTCAGCTCCCCAACAGACATGTACACACGCACATACAGCAAGGATGCCGAGTGGCACTGAAAGGATTCCGTGTGTGTTAGAGAGAACGTCCAGAGTCATGCCACATCAACACATTTCTTGTACGACTTCAATATATATATATATATATATATATATATATATATAGGCCTTGTCCCCTCTCTCTACCTTTCTCAAGACATGTACAAGACTTTTCAAGAGCCCCTAGTGTATACCTTCATCCCTTTCTCCCTCTTGTTTCTCCCTCTCTTTTGCTGTCGTTTCTTCCCAACTCAAAACTCAATTAGTAAATTAGTTCCAGCTCGCCAAGCGTTAAACAGCGGCCTGGGAGCACGTAAACACACACTGCACACTCCATTAAGGCTCCACAAGCACCATACAAAAAAAATAAAAATACCTTACTACACACATTACACACACACACACTCCCAGAGTAATTAATTTATACACTCACAAAGGAGAATGTACATGAACACAACCTGGGTATGTGGTGTGTTGTCCCAACTGCCCTATCTTTTATAAATAAAAGCAGACAAATCTATACAAGGCAGACATTCAGACACACGTACATTCATTTTTCAAATTTCTCTTAAGAAGTATGAAAGAGAAAGAGGGTGAGAAAAAAAAAAAAAACAAGCCAGAGACTTTTAAATGATGGACTGGAACAAAATGACCAAAACTGAGCGAGTGAAGCATTTACCAATGTGTGTGAGCATGCATCTTTATGTGCGAGCGCAGATGCACGTCCAGTACAACTGAGCTAGTTTCAAAGCAAGCCTTCATGGCCTTTAAAAATTAAAACACACACGCTTAAGCGCTAGGTGGTGTATTTTGACAGTGTGTGATGACCGTGGGTAAAGCACTTAAGCTGCTGTAATTAGCCTGATCGCAGTGGCGACAGAAGATGCTTTCCTTCATCCTCGCACTTCAGAAACCGGCATGACACACTAAGACACACTGACACAAGGAAAATATACACACATGGCAGATATGTCTGTTATACCCAAGCACAGCCCCAGAGGGACGGATGCATTACACACTAACATATAAAGACACAGAGAGACAGGCTAACACACACACACACACACACACACACACACACACACACACACACACACACACACACACACACACACACATGTAGGGGGAGTCACAACAGTTACGAGCAGACAAAAAGCAGCTTGATCTCGGTTATGTACCAAACATTGACTGCATAAAACAGAAATAGTTGCCTCACTCTGTCTGTCTTGCTTTGTAATTTACCTGTCTTTGTCTGCCTGCTTTTCTCTACTTTAGACTTTTGGACATGTGAGTATGCAGGGATAAAAGTACTGTAGATGAACAAAGGCAGACATTTGTAGAGTAGATTTTTTAATTTAAAAAATATATATATTATTAAGGATACGCAGGCATTGCAGTGGTGTTTGCACTGTAGTTCCCAGAGGCCACATGCTAATCAAACAGAGTGAGTACAAGTGAGTGTCTGGAGGTGGCACTGTTCTCAGCTCTCACTGATAATGTTAACTCCCCAGTGCTGAGAGTTGACCAATTAAAGCTTTCATGGACTGGATATAAATGTTGAATCAACAGTGTGCGACATCCATCAGCAAAATATAACATTCACATTGTAATACTGTTTTAAAAGATGAAATACTTTTTAAAGACCAGTGGAATCCCTGAGAAGGAGACGCAAACAGATGAAGTAGGTAAGAAACTGGAAAGCACACAGCAAGAACAAAGGCAAGAAACATGTTAAGTAAACGACTTATGAGAAGGTGAGAGACAACCATGAAAGTATAAAGAGAGAGAGAGAGAGAGAGAGAGAGAGAGAGAGAGAGAGAGAGAGAGAGAGAGCTCAGTGGAGCCGAGCCAGCGCTGAACAAAGAACTACAGTAACAGTCCACTGGCCTTACAGCTGCTCTCTGCACACACACTCCCTGGGCTCTGGCTCTGGGTATGTAGTGAGCGCATGCATGTGTGTATGTGCAAGTGTCAGTGTGCTGCTGTGAGGGTCCCTATAGGTGTCCACCCTTTCAGCAGTTGGACTGCCAACTCATAACCCCCCAACCTCTAGCTTCTCCTGCAGAGAAGGGGAGGGAGTGAGGGGAGAAGCTCAGAGGAGAAAGAAAGAAGGGTGTGGTGTGGTGTGGTGAGGTGGGGGCATTAAGGACAGACAGAGCGAGTGATAACATTTTGAGTATCAAATGTTTATATAAAGAATGATCAACTTGTATGTGATGTGTACTTATAATATTACCATTTCTATTTTGAGGTAGGTATATTGTAAATTGCAGCAGAGCTTATATCACTGCTGGAGCATTCAGATGGAATGGTTTTTATTATTTGCACTTTATTATTAACACAACAGGAAGCAGTAACAGTTTTTTCCCAAAGTAGAAAAAATGCCGCTTTCTGTTTGTTTCTTTCTCCATCTTCTGGTCTGGTCCTGTTTACTCTCTGCCACTTTACATTCAGGGGTGTTCAACACTACCTTACTGTGTGAAGCCTGAATTCATCTTTTAGTTTCAGCTCGGTTTAATATTCCTCCAACGGTGACAAAGACACCGTGATGCGGTTCAGAAAGACACCTCTCAATTAGATTTTTAGCTTGTTACTAGTCTGTGACCTTCTCAGCTTGGTGCTAGTGCTAATGCTAAGCTAGTGCTAACAAGCTGGATTCAGCTCAACTTCAGCTAGCTTAGATTGCTGTATTGTAAGTTAGCAGTCCGCTGTTATTTGAATACATTCATTTTAAGAAAAAGAGGAGACAAATGTTTGTAATAGGAGTCTTAAAGGAGCTGACATAAATGCAATTATGAACATGTCATTACTTTCTTATCACCGCCTGTAAATATGAGATTGATGATCCTTCTAAATCCTTACTGATGCTTTAATTTGATCAATGGGAGGGTATTCTAAGAATATTAGAAAGCAGAATTTTATAGAAGCCCTTACTTTTAAATTGCAGTATAACACAGAACTATCAAACTAAGCCAATCATCTCACTAACAAATGCATTTCATTAATCACACACACACACACACACACACACACACACACACAAGTGCTGTTGTAATTAAAAGTGTCCTTGACAATGAGATAGACCACTTTCACACTCTTGGACCCTTGAACATCCGTAGTCCTATTTTAATACACACACACAAACTATTTCTTCCACCCACCATACCTTTCCACTTCAACAGTTTCACGGCCCATCTGGTGTACGTGCACCTGAGCATATGCACAAAAACTTTTATAAACGAATACAGGTGCCCAGGATTGTGTGAAATTGAAGAATGAGAAATTAATTCTAATATTAAACATTCTCGTGTTTTTTCCACAGTGGATGCACCTCTTTTTATATTTTCCACAGTGCAAACCCCTGGAAGCATCGCCTTCCACAGTGAGTGTGTTGTGTTACAGGCCATGTCTATACTTTAAGCTTAGCGCTACTGCAGCGCACTGGGACTGCTGTGCGTACTCAATCTGTATGCATGGTGTGTGCGTGTCAGGCAGAAAGTGTGTATGAGAGCGACAGAAGAAAAAAAAAATGAGGGAGAGAGAGGTGGTGAGCTGTGTGTGTCTGGAGGGTGCATCTGCATCTCTGTGTATGCGTGTGTGTGTGTGTGTGTGTGTGTGTGTGTGTGTGTGTGTGTGTGTGTGTTGTGTATGCGTGTGTATGCGTGTGTGTACATGTGTATATTTGGTCCAGGTGCTGGGACCTGTGCGTGTCCCTGGGCAGGGAATGCAGGGGTCCCTGGACTCGCCTCTGCTTCCTGCTAACAAGAGACACACACACACACACACACACACACACACACACACACACACACATCGATCAGGGCAAGGATGAGGGTTGCTCCCTGCACCCTGTTAGTCAACCGCTAAGGACTGAGAGCCTCAGGGCACACTGACCCCCACCACCACCACCACACACACACACACACACACACACACACACACACACACACACACACACATGTATGTCATCTGAATTCAGCCCCAGAGTAAGGCTTCAATGCTTCGATACATACTAAGAAGGCAGGACTTGCAGTTTATTGGTGGACCATGAACAGTTTACTATGGCAACAACTGATTATGAACAGAGTACCATAGCAACAACTGATGGTGCACAACACTGTACCATAGTAACAACTGATGATAAAGTGTAACATAGCAACAACTAATGATTAATGACAAATACCATTGTACCATATGCAATAGCTAATTAAGGTAGCATAGCAACAAATTGATGATAAACAGTGTACCAAAGCAATAAGTAAAGACACTTTACCATTGCCACAGCTTTTGATGAACAGTGTTTCATACTGTAGCTACAACTGATTAACAGTGCACCATAGCAACTACCGTTGGTTGATGATCAGTGTACCATACCAACAAGTAAACAATGTATCATAATAATACTGTTACAACAACTTAAATGTAATACTGCAACAATGGATGAAGAGCTAAAGTAGATAAAGTATTATAACATGTTACGCTCTTCACTCTGTTAGTTCTTACCAATTTTGCATGAAAAAGCAGAAACAATATATCACTTTCTTTTATCTCTTTCAAGTAGGTACAGTATGTCATTTTTGTTATCCAAGCACTAGAGTTGGGCGGTATCCAAATTTGGATACCGTCAAACCTCCTCCCTATTTAATCGCGGTATAAGGTATTACCGTGACTAATTAAAAATGATGACGTAAGGCTCAGACGCTGTCACCAAACTGTTGGCTTGTGCCTACACCGTTGACGACATCCACACATAAGCATTTTTAGGTATTAAATACATTTTAACATTTAATCCTTGTCTCCTATATAAGTGCATTGCATTTTTTTTTAATCACGGTATTGAAAGTGATACCGCTGCTATTTTTAAGACCCTGCGGTATACCGTAATACCGCCCAACCCTACCAAGTACACTTAAATACTGTATCTTAAACTGAATCCTGGAACATACACAATAGTCCCTCCCTCCCTCAGACACACACAAAACACACGCATAGGGATGGGGATCAGATTAATTACAGTAGGAGCACTCTTAACATCTGGTCTGAAATCAACCCTGTGTTGGGAGCCATGCTACAAATGTTTGGCGTGTGTGTGTGTGTGTGTGTGTGTGTGTGTGTGTGTGTGTGTGTGTGTCAGTCATGGTCACTCTTGGCACAAAATATGTGACAATTTTAAACCCACACACATCCAATATGATATGCATGCACACAAACTTTATAACTTGAACTGCAAAATAGAAAATTCAAGTGGTGCTTTGTGTGTGTGTGAGTGTGTGAACAGGTGTGGGCCAAAGCTGAGTTACAGCAGTTTTTATGTATTCTGTATTTAACACTGATCCCATATGTCCTTACTGTTGCAGAGCGGACGGGATTGGAATACAGGGACGACACACACACACACACACACAGTGTAACAAACTACAAACCCATTTTTCTGTGGGGAAAATAAAGTATCAAGACAACTTTAAACAGAATCACTTTTAAAAAAGTAATGGCGTTTGTCTAACAGGTATTTTTAGAAACTTAAATAAGTAACAACACGCAGCCAGGAATATGTGCTGAGCAAGGCAAGTATCCATGAGTAAGCACCTGGTTGGACAAGAGGTTAAAAAAAGGAGAGAGAGAGGGGGGGGGGATCTACTCCTCTTCTACCCTGGGCTTAAGTTAACCAAAGGAGAAGAGGGAAGGAGAGAGAAAGCAAAAGGTCTCTGATGCAGTATTGTGTGTGTGTGTGTGTGTGTGTGTGTGTGTGTGTGTGTGTGTGTGTGTGTTTGTGCCCATTTGTGTGTATGAATAATTCAGGTCCATGGAGAGGGCAGCCTGCTGCGGTAATGAGGAGGACATGCATTGATACCAAATATTGCTGGTGGGAAGCTATCGATCCGACAGCCATTTGTCCAAATTTAAGTCAGGAAGCCAGCGCTATCTGCAGCCTTTACAGTGACTGACACTACATTGCTGAGGCTGATAAAAAGGAATAGTGATTATGATGGCATTAGTCCAATAAAGACATGAAAAGAAAAATTAAAACTGAGTCAATGCTTGATATTTTACATTTGCCAAACAATCCTGAACAGAAACTTAAGGTAACTATACAATACAGTGTCTTCATGTTTTGTTTTTTTTTATATATAGGACGTAAGGACAATGTTGAAGTTCAAACACTGCCTTCAATAAGAGCTTAAATTAAAATAAAAAAAAAGTCTATACAGTTTTACTTACTTACAATGTTTTCCAAAAAAGTCTTAGTTTTCTCTCCATGACTGAACACTTGAGACTGCATCATACCAACATACAAATGCATTTATATTTTCTTCCAAACTGGGTTTTATTTCCCTGCTTCAGTTTCATCACAATGACTTCATACATACAGTCAACACACACAAACAGGCCATCTTTGTATACTGCAGATGCATTGAATTGGTAGGTAAGCTAAAGCTATTCCTGTATGCCCTTGTAATAAACCCTATCATTTGTGATTTGCCCCTAAGCCCTGGCTAGTCCTGTTCAGCCCCATTGTTCACGGAGAAAAAAACAACACACAGAAAACCTGTTTTCAAACCTCTTCTCCACTCCCCCTCTTGCAAAACTTCACATCTCCCCATACACACACACACACACACACACACACACACGCACACACACACACCTTTTTCTGGTGTCACAGTGTCAGATATTCCAGGTCAGGGAAACACTGGGGAAATTACACCTCTACCTAGGCCCATAGTGTGTGTGTGTGTGTGTGTGTGTGTGTGTGTGTGTGTGTGTGTGTGTGTGTGTGTGTGTGTGTGTGTCACAGTCCAGTGGATCTCATGGGTAAACCTATTACCGTAGGGGAAGTGGACAGACAATGAAGACAGAGGAACTAAAGCCAACTAGACCTGGCCATTCAACCAGTCCTGTAGCTTCTCAATATGTGAGTGGGGAATTCACATTGTGTCAAAGATAGTCCCTCCTCAGATGTATTACCAATGTAACTAGCATGTGGTATAATCAATAAAAAAATAGTATAAAATATATTTGTGTCCCCATATATGTGGATCTATATCTCGATTTCTTTAGTGTTGGAAAACAGAGATCAATGTCAACACCACTAAAAGTAATGGTATCAATGTGTGTGTGTGTGTGTGTGTGTGTGTGTGTGTGTGTGTGTGTGTGTGTGTGTCTGAATTTATGTTATTCTTATTCACAAATAGAACAGTGAAAGAAAGAAAAAGAGAAAGTAAAAAGAAGCTCTGGGAGGTATTGTCCGTGCACCCTTTGCTGACGACATTACCTTACGCGGACCATAGTCGACCCTTGCGGACGAGGACAGTATAATTTTGACTTAAGTACACTGATATATAAATCCTAAGAATCCTTAAACAGTTAAAAAGATGAAGGCAGCTGGTCGAGAAAAACCACAATCAATGGGCTTAAATTGCTTATTTCCTCAGTGACGTAGAGACAGAATCAAAGCTCGTCACCTGCTTGGTCTTTAAAGCCCATCAGTGTGACTGTGGCAGTAAAAGCATGGACTAAAAATGAAATGGTGGGAGGCATTTCCAGACCCGTTTCACAAAGTTCAATTTCTTTGTTGCTCGGTGCTAAATGTGACACAAAAAGGCACATGGAATCAAACCTAAAGTAGCACTCTGAGCAGCCACAGCGGGCACAATGAGACTACACTCACACACACACAATGCCAATCATACTATAAATACACACAGACACACAATTACTGCCAATCACACTATACTCACTCATTCACAATGTGAGTACCCCTTCCCCCCCCGAAGGTAGCAGCACTCTAACCTCAGCCTCTCCTTCACATGTAATTACAATGTGACACCAGGCAGACTAAAACATCTCTGCAATTACTACTGCAGAGCAACTAAAAGTGTGAGTGGAGAATGTGTCCATTTCTTATATTAACATGTATTTACATTACTGTGAGGCAAGTCGTTATCCTTTCCATTCATATTCTCACCTTTTTCTGGCAACTTATACTAGTAGGGCTGCTCGATTAAAGAATCCCCATCATGATTTCTTTTTCAATATTGAAATCACAATTATTCAATGCAATCATTCATTGGCTTTTGGAAAGATGTTGCATTTGTTGAAGTGAAACAGTGAAAACAAATCAAATTTCCCTTAATACTTATCCCGTTTTAACTTCTTTTTTCCTCATTCAGACCACAAGGAAAAATACGAGTTTACTGTACTTGCAAAACGTAAAGGGCAAAATAATGTGTTGATGTTTTTCTTGATTACTCTGTTTTTGTGATCATTAAGAGCCAAAATCGTAATCACGATTAAAAATTATATTCAAAGATAAATACAAAATTAACAGAAAGAGGAGGGATTTATTGTCTTGGCAATAAAGGTAAGACAGACATGACTGGTAGTTGTGAGGCTCAGCATCCATGTTCCCTTTCTGCAACACAACGTGACCCTAGTTCCATCCCAGACTGACACATAGTGGTACTCTCTGCTGCCCACTTGCTGTCTTCTGAATGATGGCTAAATTAGACTGGATACTGATGTCAAGAGTGGGAGAAGGGGATAGGGAAACTAGATTATATGTGCAGCAGTCAGTATTCAAACTTAAAACACTGAGCATACAGGAGCAGGGCAGTTGCATCTAGGACACACCCGACTCCTCAACTATAAAGAAAAAACATCTGGATAGCATCCAAACGCACCATGCATCAACACCCATCCACACACACACACACACCACACACACACACACACACACACACACACACACACACACACACACACACACACACACACACACACACACACACACACACACTCTAATGAAGCCCCGATAGTGACGAAGAGCAGCAGGGAGCGGCGCGGATCGCCGAAGACAAGTGTGTGGCTGTGCTTTCGTCGCAGTGTGTGTATGGATGTGCGAGTTTGTGCGTCTCCGGCGGGATAATTATGGCGCTCCTCGGCAGCTGAGCGTGCCAGATGTACTGGGAGAAGGAGAAGGAGGTGGTGGGGGAGGAGGACGAAGAGGAGGAGGATGAGGCGCGGTGCAGAGCAGAGAGGGAGCCCAGCACCAGGAGCAATGCAGCCGGGAGCATACAGAGTGTTATGTGAATACATTAGTGTGAATGTGTTTCTATGCACTGATGTGTGTCAGCGTGTGTGCCTGTACCTGGGAATGTTTGCTGTATCTGTGTGTGTGTGTGTGTGTGTGTGTGTGTGTGTGTGTGTGTGTGTGTGTGTGTGCTGTAGAGAATTCTCAGTATGAGTATTTCCAGACGGATGTCCATGTCATTATGCACCAATACTGTGTGTGTGTGTGTGTGTGTGTGTGTGTGTGTGTGTGTGTGTGTGTGTGTGTGTGTGTGTGTGTGTGCGTGCGTGCGTGCGTGCGTGCGTGCGTGTGTGTGTGTGCGCTTGGCATGGCCAGTTTTGTTTCTTGCCATCCACCATTAGCAGGTTGGCTGCTTCACAAGTGAGTGTCTCTCATCCAGGAGAGATATGAGGATGAAGAGGGACAGAGAAGATGTGATGAGGACGTGCGGTGGAGAAGTAGAGTGGTCACAGGAGGAGAGCAGAATAAAGTAAACTAAGGGAAGGAAAGTGGCCAAATTCAGAAAATGACTTATTCAGAAAATGACTTATTCTCCCTAAAACACATGAAATGACAATTCAATATTAGCATAATGACTGTAATTATTGTTATGCTGTGGGTGGAGAAGGGGCTCATTTGGTGTGTGCGGCCCAACTCTTTGTGTCCAATCTACTAACCTTCAGCATGCCATCCGACTACCAAGCTTTTAAAAAGGACATACCCCCACCTGATGGAGCGCTGCAGGTCAGTTGTTCTATCCTGTGTAGGACATTGTGCGTATTGCTGGTTCTACTGCAATAACTTCAACTGTTCAAAATACATGCCTTTGGAGGTTACTTATTGCATCATGTGTAGCGCCTTGGATCCTGGTTAGGCAGAAATAACATAGCATTTACTTTGGCGATTTAAATAAGTAAAACAAAAATGTCTGGTTCCAGATCCTTTCACTGTCCACATCTCTGATTGTTTTTTTTTGCCATTCAAATAGATTCGGTGTTGTGATCTTCAATGACTTTTTTCCACGGTTGAACAAATGACCGAGACAATCCGAGCTTTCTGGTCTGGATGAATAAAAAAGTTCCAGCTGAAATCTGCTAATTATTTTATTACAACGTTGACTGATGGATCCCACTTAATAAGATAAAAGCAAATACCTCACAGAGCTTACTGCGATACATGTCAATCTATCAGTATGGCAGAACATTGCATATTGTGCACAGTAAATGCACATACAGAATATATAAAAGCACACAAGCTGAAAGCAAGGAACGAAAGAAAAAAGTAAACAAGGGAAGATAGATTTAAGAAAGTAGGGTAGAAAGGAAGACATTCTCTCCACCGTGGCTGGCTATGTCACCTTGTGAGGGGTCGGGGAGGGGGCAATGCACCTTGGGAAATTACTGAAACCAAAATGCATTAATTTGTCCAGGACGATGTGTGTGCATGTCTGTGTGTGTGTGTTTTTGTGTGAAGGCCTTTGTACTGCAATAAACAGAACAGCCTGGTCGACATCTGTTTAGAGACGAAAGATAAGAGCGACCGTGTGTACCGTTGTTTCCACCTTTCTCTCTTCCTCGCTCTCACTCCTGCCTTTTTCTGTCTTCTGTCGTGTAATTAAGAGCCAACGAAAACCCTTCAACCTCTCCCAGCATGGCTTTGCATCCCGCCTCATGCTGTGCGGTTGCTCGTCTTTAAACCATCTTCCCTTTCTCTCCAGGTAATGGATTCTAGGGCCAGACTGAAACAGGATTTTTGTCGGTTGCTGAATCAAACAGCTAGAAATGGAGCTCACTGCTACTCCGCATGGTGACGCATCAGGATTTGTAAGTCTGGATTTACCAAGACTACCAAACTAAAACATACATGGGGTTGTTTTGTTTGTCTTTGGGCCAAATCATTATTATTTTATTTTATATTCTACTGCAAGTCTTGTTTCATCCCCCGTCTGTCACCCCAGCAGCTTGTGAAACAAAAACCACTTGATCGGTAAATGAACCACCAGTGGCAACAGGCCCAAACATACAGTATGTGTGCCAAGCACATGGTCTGTGTATTCAAAGCCAGATTACAGTGAAGCAGGAATCCAGAAAATGATGATCACATCCATGTGGGCTGAACATATCGCATTGCACTGACTCAATCTTTCACAGTGTGTTGTTGGAGTCACCCACATTGCTACTCCTGTCTGATTATTGTTTCAGACGCTCTGCTCCGATGGAATGTGTCTGGTCGGCACAAACAGCAGGAAGTCAGCTGTACTGTGACACCAACAAAATGTCAAGACGGTGTCATAAAAGTTAAAAGGGCACATTACATTTTTTTAAAGCGTGTAGACTCATTTAGATGAGTCTGGCTTTCAGAGTTTACTTCAGAATTCAAAGTGTGAATAAACAGTGAGTCATTCAGTACTTTACTTTCACAGCTGCATCATGAACAGTGTAATCCTGCACTGAAATTTGTATTTAAGTAAAGGTGTGTAAGTATCTTCAGGTAAATGTGAAAAGTAAAAGTACTCCATTCGAAAAAATTGTGATTAATCAGCTAATCATTTCAGCTGTACTTGTAGGCCTGCATATTGTTGGGTAATCTGATTCATAACAAAACATCTTATTTTATTAACTACATGTATTTTGTGTACAAACACCTTAATCTGTAAAGTAACTAAAGCTGTCAGATGAATGTGGAGTAAATAGTATTTCCCTGAGAGATGCAGTGGAGGAGAAGTAGAAAGTGGCATAAATAGTACCTTAAATTTGTACTAAGTAAGGTTGCATAATTGTAAAATGATGAGAAAATTATATAATTGTGATTATTTTGACTGACTTTGCGATTATGATATGAAATCACGATGTTGGAGGGAATGATCATGGTTTCATCATTCTCATTTTACATTGACTAATATTAAATCTTTTCTAAACATTTAAATTATTATAGTGGGATTTTTGCGAGTATCTGTACCAAGAAAAGAGGTCTCTGTAGTCCTAGTACTAGTACTGTAGTACTAAGTACAGCACTTAGTACTGAGTAAATGTACTTAGTGACCACCACTGCAGTCCTTCAGAACAAAGTCATGGTTCTCACTACGTCGGACTGGCTTCAGTGTTTTGCTCTCAATTCTTAAAAAACTAAAAACAAGGGCAACCGCCTTCATAACTATATTCTCTATAATCATCTACTCTATTATCGCAATATATCTGGCTCTCTCCTACTCTCTGTAGTAACACCCATGTTGTTGTGTTCAACCATTGACTGAGTAAACCAGTGTCACCTGTCCATCCAGCTGCATAAAAACCATAAACCGACATATAAAACTCCCACAGCGGACGGTTTTTCTGTCTGTCTGGCACCATCTCCCCCTCTCTCTGCTGGTTCAAACAAGGCTAGCAAGGTGACCCTGAATCACAGGCTGTGTGAGTGTGTGCGTGTATGTGTGTGCATCTATCAGTGTGTGTTTCACGTGCCTCTGTGAGCGCACTTATCTGCACACGTGTGTGTACAGTCCCAGTAATTAACACCAGCCACTAATGAAGTCCAGCTGCTCGGCCTGAGGACTGAGCGTGAGCCAAAATCTGGGAGAAATCGCTCTCATCCTCTCTGTCTCTCCCTTCCAACACACTCTCCTTCCATCTCTCACTCTCTGGCTTTATTCAACCTGATCCACCTATCCACACCCACACTCTCACTTAATTTCTCTCTATTGATCTGCATTCAGTTGTCTCTTTCTCCCTCGCCTCTTCCCTCCATGTCCTCTGCACATTCTTCCCGTGGATCGGTCTGTTTGCCCTCCTATTGCTTTCCGTCAGTAGGAATCTACTCAATTGATCTGTAATCGCCACTATTTCTGTCAACAACTCGTTTTCTGGAAGTCTCAATTTCTCACTTACTATAGTGTTATTCTGGCGATGTACAGTATCACTTTTTTTACTTCCGTTTGTGTGTCGGTCCCTTCTTTACTCCATTATGCTCCCCTTTATCCCATCATGTCACGCTCACAAATCTGCTATCTTCAGTTTCTGATTATTCCTCCTTTCATATATAGCACTTTTTATAATGTTATGCATACACTTGAATAGACTTTTATACTGTTTTATGTGTGTCCCGCTCTGTTTATGTATTCCCATACTTTACATACATGGACAGAACTCAATGAGGGCAAAAAAAAAAAATCTATTTCGATTTAGTCCCAAAACATTTACTAGCAGAGGATGAATACTGAAATATTTAAGTTCATTAAAAGGAAGTTCATTTACCAATTACATTTTAGAGCAGCTCCGAATCAAGGGGTGAATACAATTATTTTTTTTTCAAATAATCATAAAAATGACTTTCATGGATC
This sequence comes from Percina caprodes, assembly GCA_013375575.1. Taxonomy (NCBI): domain Eukaryota; kingdom Metazoa; phylum Chordata; class Actinopteri; order Perciformes; family Percidae; genus Percina; species Percina caprodes. The sequence goes on from JABXJD010000252.1 coordinate 785,833, forward strand.
ACCTGATTGGTTTCCTTTGCTCTTCATTGTCACGCAAATATTGGAAAGAGCTATTATTTTGAGTATTTTCAGTGTTTTGCCTTCCGTCAGACAACGCCTTTGCAACGGGGCACTGAAGCTGTTTTATTACTCTTCTAAGCAATAAGATACAGCATATTATTTTTAGCGTTCATGTTGTTGCGTAAGGCTCCTAACACACTAAAGTCAGAAGAACAATTTCCCAAAGCGACCATCCAAAGAGCACATAAATGCACCACTGGCCTTGGTGCAATAGATACATGTAAACAAGTGTACTTGTATGATGCATTACATCATGATGCTTTGAAAGGGTAGAGTATGCTTATACACACAAATACAGAAGCATACATAACACGTAAGTACGGACACACACACACACACACACACGTTTTTAACCTGTCGCGCTTTATACATATCATAAACGCATACCATAGTAACATATCCTTGTCAAAGCCACAACCTGATGCATTACTATACAGGCCCAAACTCTCTCCCACACACAGACTCTCACTCGCTACCAGCTGTGACAGATGTGCCTGTCACAGGAGAAAATGAATTCAAAATAGTTAGTGAATTAAGCAGGGAGTTAATTGTTGCTTGGCCCCTGTTTATGAAGCGCATAAAGGCAAACCGCCTTGTTTGTCTTGTGACAATTAGCCAGCAGAGATAGAGTGTGTATGTTAGTGTGTGTGTGTGTGTGTGTGTGTGTGTGTGTGTGTGTGTAATTGTCCTGTTCTCTTTAGCAGCTGGTGCAGCCACACCTGGACGGGTTGAAAAAGAGAGAAAGAGAGAAGAGGGGAATGCAAAGGGAGGTTTCAGGTACAGTATAGTATATAGCCGTCATCTTTGGCCACCCACCACACACACACCCACCTACCTACTTACCTACCTACCTACCTACCTACCTACCTACCTACCTACCTACCTAGAGATGGCTAATAAAGACATCACTCACACAAAGCAGACAACTTCTATACATGAGTTAAGATAGCTGATGTTGCGTGTACAAATATTCTCACAGGCAAACATGATCATCTCACACCACACACACACACACACACACACACACACATTTGATGCCTATCCGGATTGGGTCTCTCCCAGTTTATTTGTCACTGTGTCCTATTAGGTTTCCAAACAGCTTGTAATGACTGGTAAGAAGAAGAAGGTAAATCAAGCGAGAAGACGACAAAATGAGCTCTCCAGGGAACCACCATGCTCCTAGCCTACAAAACACACACAAACACTAACAATTGTGTCAGTGTATTCATACACAGTCGATAAAAAAAGACAATGGCTGGTTATGAAAGGGACTGCTTTCTTTTAGGGGTGTCAGAGGTTAGAGAAATATAGAGAATAAAGGATGACAGAGAAGGAGTGAAAATGTCAAGTAATGAACAATACATGGTGAGTAAATAGGACTCTGCTAATAAATGATTGGTTTTATGAGAGTGTTACACAGATAAATCAACCCCTAAATCAAATCAAACCCTTCTACACAGATTACCGGCAACCACATAATGTTCTGTTCTTCCTGCTTGGAGGTCAGGAATGCATGCAATAGTTTTTCCAAACAGATTTAAACTTGTCTTCCAGTCTCACTTTTGATGACATACGGTGTAATTTTAGCATTAAAACACTAGTCACCGATTAGAAGACTAAGGTTATACTGGAGTAGTTCTAGTTAGGATAATGCGTATGTAAATGTGTAACTGTGAAGCAAAATGATGCTGAAATAAGATCCCATATATTCAAATTACATGATTGAATTAAGGTTAAGTATTTAAAAATGATTACAATATTCAGAAAAATTATCTTTTCTTCTTTGGAAATGATGAAGGCATAAAGATTGTGCCGCAAATGTAAAGCACTGTTGTCATTTTATTGTTTTTACTCGTTAAACTATGGGGGGAAAAAAATATAATTTTTTTTTTTTTTAACTTCTAGTCCATTAAGATAAATCTATTTCATGACAGGCACAGATTCTTGTATCTTCTTTTTACGTATGCCTATATATGCACCCTCTCATCTTTCATCCTCCCATCCTACTTCTCTCCTTCATCTAGCTCTCTCCCTCTCTCCCTCTCTCTAATCCCTTGTCCCTTCATCATCGCTCCCTCCCTCCCTCTGGTGTCACGGCTCGCTGGCTCCAGGTGGCGAGGGAGGGAGGGAGGAGGGGAGGGACGTAGGGAAGGATGGAGGGAGGGACGGAAGACAGGAGGAGGGGGATGTGCTGTCATCTGTTCCTATGTTCATACCATCACAGTGCAGACCAACATCCTGCTCAGCACTTGGCCATTCAAATAGAGATTGTTTGTCTACTTTTTGATATAATTTGATTTTGTAACAGATAACAGATTTACTGTATGTACTATGCATTATTAAAAAAATAATAATGAAATACATTTTTTTTTTTTTTTTATTCTTTACTAAATTGTCTGCTATACGCAGCATACCCAATACGTAAACCTCAAAACTGCTTCCATAAAATTGTCGAACTGGAAGATTCATTCTAAAATAGGCGTGTCTGCAAAGTATATATGTAATAATGTTAATAATTATTTTTCTCCCAACACCAGATTATATTAAAATGATGCTTCGGCTACACATACAGTATGTCGTTCCATGTCACGCCAATAAAGCTAAATACAAGTATGGCATTACCAGTAATAGTAACATTACAGACATTGGCAGTACTAGTATTAGTAGTGTCAGTACCAATGTGTTTGATGGGAGATGCTGGCTGAGTGACGGGTGTGTAAACAGCATTTACTACTTCCGATTTTCCTTACGGGACTCCAGCTGATTAATGTGTTGAGAGTTAAGCACAGTCCTCTGAGGAGATGTCATCGCCTGTGGAGCTTTCAGAAATGACACTTGTTCCTGGGACAGGATAAGCAGTATTCCGGCAATACCTCAGTGTTTTTTCAGACTGTTTGACAAGCCGTCAACTTCAACATACTTTCGGTTCAGGTAAATATTGAAATTCTCCTGTTCACTCTCATATTTGTGAAACGCTAAGCTATGACATCAGTTTACGGCATTACTGGTAAGCCCCAGGAAACATAAGTGAAGCACTTTCTTCAGTCCAGAGCATTAGTACAGACACAGTCACACACCAACAACACAGATTATAGAGTCTGTAGCTTATTATATCAGGTGCACCAGGGCAGAAGAGAACAACAATGTTGCTAGCCGGTGGCAAGGACACACACACACACACACACAAGTGAACCCTAAACCACATTATCCACCTCCATTGACTCTAAAAGCTTCTTATTCGCCTCATTAAGTCTTCAGTGACACAAAGTAACCACACCAGACCCTGCATACTACCACATGCACATACAAGCAGATAGGTGTGTGTGTGTGTGTGTGTGTGTGTGTGTGTGTGTGTGTGTGTGTGTGTGTGTGTGTGTGTGTGCATGTCAAAAAGGAAAAAGGGGGGGAAGAAAGGAGAAGGGAGTGGAGGGGCACTAGGAAGCACAGAAAGCTGTGTGCACAGACACACAGCAGCCCCTGGGGCCGCTGCTTAGACAGCAGACCGACATTACTAGTCAAGCGCATCACAGATTTGACTGCAGGCTAATAGACAGGCTGAATGCAGAATGACTATTCTGAATTGGCAGATCGGTGCAACCTCAAGGAACACAATTAAAGTGAACGGAGTTCATTTAATTCTTTACTCCACACAGTTTTTGGTCTGCTAAGGTGAAATTAATAAGTGAAAGTGCTCGTGATACTTGTCTAAAGTACACTTAATTCAGAGACATTTAAGAAAAAAAGATATCACCTACAGCATTTTTAAAAGGGTATATTCAGAGTGAACTGATAGTGACCCGGGCTGTGTGCATGTATCTGGCCAACAAGAACAATGTTGAAAAAGTATGAATGTGAATAGGGATGGCTATGTAACACTATTAGAGTGCATTGATGTAAATAGGTAAGTAAAGCTCATGCTGAGGACACATCATTAGCCACAACACTCCACAGGGAGCACTTAGATCCAGGTGAGTGGCCACTCAATACCTCCAAGGCATCTGTGCGTGCTTGTGCGTGCGTGCGTGCTTGTGCGTGCGTGCTTGTGCGTGCGTAGTTGTGGGAAGGACAATGAAGCATGCAGCTAGCAGCAGGGATTGGGGTGAATGAGGATGTGAGGTGAGGGGTAATTGTTCAAAGATTTTGCTTAAATGTGTCAAAGAGAGTCTTTTTATTAGTTTTTCTTATGCACATTTACTTTTGAGAAAATAGCGTGACTTTTAGCATTATAGGTAATGTTTCTAAGTTACTCCACATCATGCAATGTGGCTTTTACACATAGTTGCTGACAATATGGGATTTGCCAATATCTTGTGTTCATCTATTTATCTATATATCTATCTCTATATATCTATATATAGAGATATATATATATATACACACACACAGAAAAAAATCAGGAGAATGAAATGCTGATGGGCAGGCAGTGAGACAGCACAATGCTGCCTTGCTCATAGTGCGAGCTAAGGAGACAGAAAGGGGACAAACCTGGCCGACAGGTGGGCTCTTCTACGGGCCATCCAATAGGCAGGTGGGGGAGAGCGGAGGAGAGAATGGGCAGGATTAGTAATACGCAGTGTGAACGTGGTGTGAGTGGGGGTGGCAAAAAGTTGATTTATAACTTGATAGTGAACACAAAATGAACGGGTTTGGAGCAGAGCCTTTTTTCCTTAATTGAATCATAGACAACTTCTGTTTGTTAAGAAATTAATACCACGTCACAAAGTGATAGTCAGAAAATGTAAACCTATTTGATATAACATTAATGTTCAGTTCTGCTGGTAGGGCCTAAAACTGTAGAATACTTCCCACACTCTCAGCAGCTAGTGCATAACTACGGCAACACCTAATGCAGACGTACAATTAAGACGTAAAGCCGACTTCTTAGTGACAGAAAGGAGGTAAACAAAAAGAGGGAGGAGAGTTTGTGAAAGAGGGATGTTGGGGCAGGACATTTAACCGAAAGTATTGAAAGAAAGAAAGAGAGAGAGAGAGAGAGAGAGAGAGAGAGAGAGTTAGAGAGAGAGAATGGTGTATAATGTCAGATCAAAGTAAGGGCTACAGTCAGTACGCTAATTGGAGATTGATCAATGGAAAGGGGGGATAGCATGCCAAGTGTGGCTCTTTTTGCGCTTTTTGTGAAGACACAGTACATTTGGTTGTGTGTGTCTGTGAGAGAAAGAGAGAGAGAGAAAGTGAGTGAGTGTGTGTGTCTACATGTGTTTGAGAAGTGAGGCCTCATGCTGTGAAATCTAGACTAAGGTGATTAGTAAAGCATTAGTGGCTGCATGCAACACTCAGAACATGCTGTCAAGGACCTTATTTAGGGATGTGTGTCTGTGTTTGTGAGCGTGTCTGTGTGTGTGTGGTCCTCACAAAGACTTTGAGTTTGAATTTGAGTTGTAGACTTCCAGAAGCAAGATACGTTTGCAAAGTGAACACATTCTTATTAGTCACCCCTTAAGTAGGTCCCAGTGAGGATTTCTTTATCATCTTGCATTGGTATAATTTATAAGGTATAACATATTAGTGTTTATTTTTGTGGTTTGTTTTAAAACCACAAGCTGGATGTCATAGTTTACCTGCTTTTTTGTGCCGTTACATGACTGCAAGTGTTTAATGTGATCTATATTCAACATCTCAACAGGGACAGGTAGGAGTATTGGGGGTGGAAGCTGCCGTTTGATTGCATACAGGCCAAACTGGACAACATACTGTATTAAAACACACACACACACACACACACACACACACACACACACACACACACACACACACACACACACACACACACACACACACACACACACACACACACACACACACACACACACACACTTAGTTCTTCATGATGTGCAGCTGCACAGCAGAAAACAAAAGCCTGCCAAAAATTGCTGTGGCGTGGTCCAAGTAGAAATGCACACATAGAAAAAACTACACATATACATACAATGAGAGAAGGGGGCAGAATGTTTCAAAGGAAAAACAAAGAAGGCATGCTAAAAAAAACTAAATGGTGCATTACAAAATAGGGAACTTTTGCATTCCTTATATTAACATGCCACGCCTAGGTGATGATATAGAGAGAAAAAAAAAAAAAAAATGCAAAGATATACATTTGGATGGTCCAGGTGATTTCATTGGGCCACAGATACACAGACATGAGCGTGTGCTGTTTTTCTTTTGTTAAAATTAGCTGATCTGACTGGGCAGCTCTACATGCAGAGATAAAAACCCTGAAGTTTACTGTCATCCCTCTTTTTAGCGCCGCCGTCCACCACCCTCAGCTCTGCCTTTGGGATAATTTATAAGGTATAACATAAGGTTATTTATAAGGTTGGCTTTAAAACCACAAGCTGGATGTCATAGTTTACCTGCTTTTTTGCCCGGTACATGACCGTGAGTGTTTAACGTGATCTACATTCAACACACACACTTCCTCTCTATCTCTGCTGGCTAACTGTCACAAGACAAACAAGGCGCTTTGCCTTTATGCACTTCATAAACAGGGGCCAAGCAACAATTGCCGCCCTGCTTAATTCACTCCCTCACACACACACACACACACACACGTTTAGTTGTACATCGAATTCTGTCTTTACTTACACACACTATCACACAAGGAAGAAAGTTCTTCATGATGTGCAGCTGCACATCACTGTCTCTCATCTCTGCACTAACCCCCTTGCATTTTCTCCCCCCATGAAGTCCCCCCCCTCCCAGTGTGCCCAGCCAAAAACACAAATAAATACTTTCTACATTCTCTTCTTATCTCCACTTCTCCCAGCTCTCCCTCCCCTTCCCACCTGCTCAGCAATGTCGGGGCCTAGAAAAAAATTAATACACACAGCTCTGTGATATCACACACACACACACACACACACACACACACACACTATGTGTTCTATTCACCCTGGTCACCCTGGTGACTAGGTGATAGTTATGTGTACATTTGGGGCTTTAAGAGACTTTCTCTCATTGTATTCAGTTTAACCATCACATTGAAATGTGTACTGGAGATCTAACCACATAAGCTAGCTAGTTGCAGTAGCTACTTTGCTGCACATACATCATCATTAGTGTATGAGTGCTGCCTGCCTTTACATGACAACAGCTCGTAAAGCCGTATAATAGATTCAAAATCTGTCAAAATGGTGAACCAAGCCAATACTCAACTGTTAATTTCTTTGTTCTCTCTTCATTAACTTGTGCATTGTGTTAGCTTGCGGGAAAACACACCGGTTGTGACTTGACCATCACAGCGAAAAGTCTTCAGTTCTCCATCATGAAAAGTAGATTTCTATGTGATTTCCACACTAGATGTTCAAACTGGCAGACAACATAATTTGTTATTTCTTTGTTTTGTCATCTAATGAGCAATGTCCTCTCTGTCCTCTGGTTGCACCATGTTAGTGGCCTGGCCTGGGTCAATGAGCACACTCTAGTCACCACCTCCCATGATGCCAGCATCAAGCAGTGGACCGTTAAATACTGAGCTGCAAGCAGACAAACATCCACATCTCCAGGGACAAGGACTACTGTAGAATTCAATCTTTCCTTCTTCTTTCATTTTTTTTAACTGTATTTTCACTATCTATACGGAGTTCTATACTGTCTGTAAACATCTGAATTGTAAATGGATATGGCTGGGGAAAGCTCCTATAAATATAATCCAGTTGATCAATATTTGCACCAACACTTGACCAGAGTAAGTCTTCCCTGAAATCCACTGCCATCATTATTTGTTTCCTGAGAAACAAATAATTCATTCAATAATTCACTCACTCATTTCTCATGAGGTCCAATCTTTCTCAACTTTTGACAACGTTCTGCTAAAAAGACACCAAAGAGTCCCTTTGTCTTTGCAGCCACTTCCAACATTGTCTTAAATTGTCTGAATATATCATCAAGCTTTTATTTTATGAATTTGGTGACACGTACGTGTGCCTTTGAAACTAATTAAAGGCAATTAGTAAATATGTTTTGGTAAAAACTAATTTCACCTAATGGTGGAGCAGTGAAACTTGTGATGATTCCGCCTCAGCGTTATAGATTCCTCTTTAGACTTCTCGCTTTGACCCTCTCTTCCTTTATCTGCTTGAATGTTGTCTCTCTGTCTCTATCTGACAGCGTAATTAACAAGACCATAGGGTGCACCATGTATTACCCATGGAGCAATGTGACAATCACAATACTGGCCTCGATAAGCCAAACGCCCTCCTCTCTGTTCCCTCAACCAGTCGAAAGGTGTCGTGATCATGGACTGAATGGGAGGCAGCCTTCTTCATGTTTAATGCTTTTTTAGATTTTCTTCTTCATGCACATTTTTCAGTGGCACACAAACAGGCAGACAGGCTGAGAGCTAGTCTAATGCCTTAGGGTGTTTCACTGAACCATGTGAGAATATCAGAAGTGACACAAGCACACCTGCCAGTGGCAGAGTTATTGAATGTGAGAGCTGATGGTAAAACATGCACGTGTGTCCTGATGAGACTAGTAGACAGGCAGTGACACCTTCCCAAAGGTGATAATGGGGGTTGTCATAAATGAAAAAAAGAGGATTAAGGTGAGGAGAATTGAATGAAAAAAAGAGAAGATTTGACGAGGTAACACTTTCACGCCATCACATATTGTGCCTCTGTTAGGCCCTTGTCTTGTAGCCAGTTACACTATATCCAAATTTTGTCTACCAGTGGAGAACAACTGCATTTGAGTTAGTCAATAGGAAAATGGAATAATGCTTAACGGAAGAATTAAACTTCTGAGCTTTTATTCATAATTGTGCACTTGTCATCTGATTACACAAGACACATGTTAAAGCGAGGAGAGAACAGAGCTAAAGAAAATGAAAGATCTACAGTGAAGGCGAAAAAATGAAAGATGACATGAAATGAAATTACCATGTTATTTTTGATCTCGTGGATTTGGCACCACCAAAAAGATATACCAAAGATCTTTCTCTTCAGTATCTGCTTTTTCTTTGGATGGGGGCGGGTAGGGTTGTAGGAAATGTAATAATACATACATAATACTTAGAAATAATCCACATCCACGCACGCATCCAACTCAGAGTCCATTAGTGACTCTAGGATTGCCTGTCAGGTCTGGCGAGAGGGGCTGAGGGTGGGGGAGTGCAGAGCGTTTCTTGCTCAGAACTTGCAGGTCCACCTCGTTAATCTCCATGACGACAGAGATGCTAAGGCAGCAAATAGCAGTGAACGCAAAATACTGTCACAGGGGAAGCTCATAAAAGGACACTTTGAACTACAGAGGTAGTTTTTAGTTAAACACACTCCACCTGTAATAGCTGAACTCACAATTCTGTAACACTTTTTTTGATTTATTTATTATTCTACTTCATGCAAAAGAAACTGGCCAGACAAATAAAAATGACTAAAGATACACACTTATGGTACAATGTCTCAGTCATATACATTGGCTTTTGATCATGCATTACATTGTTCCAGACAGAGAACACTACATCAGGGTGTTTTTGTTGTCCTAGTCAACCGCAGAAATTGTCTCATCAAACTGAAATTGTTGGTTTTGGAAAGAAAATTAAGAAGAAAAAAACCTGTGTTTGCTCACTTCCTTAGCGCCTGCTGAGTGTTATTCAAAGGCCTAGTTATTATACAGTATATACATATCTTTACTTAGCACCCCCCCGTTACATTTCAGTAGCCTTTGAGCACAAATACAAATACTGAATTTAACTTTGAGCGGCTAATACTTTTGTAAAAATGTAGTTATACAAAATGTGTCTATATACTCTAACAACCTCACTCGTTAAAATCTAGTAAAATTATGATAGCCAAAATACAACAATGCTACATGTTACACGGTTTTATCTACTAAAATTATACAGTATATAAAATCATGGATAACCTCGACTCTCCTCAGTGTTAACTCAGCACACCCGCAGCAGCATCAGAGCATCACATGCCAAGCTATGTGGTGAGTGGTGAATAGCCAGGTGTTTGTTAGGAGTGAATATCTGAAACTTGTCACTGTGGCTCCTGAAAGATGTCTCTAGTTTTACACTCAATGTACAAAGTATCATCTATAATGTTGAGTGTTTTCTAAGCCAAGTGGCAAATTGCATAGCAGCTGGGCCAGGCAGTCAAAAGTCAAGTCAAAAAGAGCTCTTCATTTCACCGGTCAGTCTCCCACCTCTGTGTGTGTGTGTGTGTGTGTGTGTGTGTGTGTGTGTGTGTGTGTGTGTGTGTGTGTGTGCTCTGGCCAGCTGCTGTATCTGCTAGTGTTTATATTAAACGTGTGAGGGGAGAGCACAATTGCAATGATGGGGTGTTAACCTAATAGAAAAAACATGAAGACAGTCACAGAAGCCGAAATGCAATATCAACACAGACACACACACACTCACTCACACAAACACGGAAGAGTTTAACACAAACAGAGTGGAAGAGCTGCGCCTCACTCACCGATCATGTGATTGGCGACGTGAATCTGAATCTCCCTTTCCGTCTCAAACGTCATTTGGCATTTAATACACTGGTAGGTCTTTTTCTGGAAGATGAAGATACAGAAACACAGAAGAATATTTTTCTTTCATGTAAAATAAAAGTTAAAAACGCACAAGAAAATAATATTTCATTTCAGTATCTAAAATACACCAAGTTATTATGTTTAATAGAAGATTGTGTTTGGAAGAAATATATTTTGTGACAAAAAGGTTATATAGACAAATGGAAAGCGCTTCATGATTTATTTTGTTGATCGGCACATAATATTTAATCATATTGTAGTCATAGTAATAATTTAGCTATAAATAGAAATAAATAGATTGAAAAGGGTATGCAAACATTTTGTAGTGATTACTAGTAAAAGGTTAAAGGTAAAAACATTTTGAAATAAAACAATTAAAATACATTTTGTTATTAAATTGCCCTGTTTCTTATTTTGCTCTCAACTCTCAACATGTGAACCCCACAAAGTGTCACACTAATCAAGCAACAATGAAAGTCCAAGTCTTTGTGAAAGAAGTTTGCACACACGCGCACGCACACGCACACACACACACACACACACACACACGTAAGACCTCTGCAGTGGAAGAGAGAGACAGTAATGAATGAGGGAGGGAGTGAATGGGAGAAAGATTAAGGAAAGAAGCAATGAAACAGAAACAGAGGGAACGAGTGTCAAAGAAAAGAGGACACAAGAGAAAGAAAGAGATCCAGAAAGAGGCAGAGAAACAAGGGTGAGAGACACAGAAACAAAGAGAGAGAGAAGCAGAGGCTCTGCTTATCCATTCATAGCACACAGCAATCACTCATGCACAAACACATACAAAATACACAAAGGCCCCACTTCCACTATCTCTCTGCTGCTTCAGCCTATGGCACACGCACACGCGCACACACACACACACACACACACACACACAACACACACACACACACACACACACACACACACACACACAGAAATCCTACTTTGTCTGCTTTGTGCTGTTAGACTAAGCAGAAACAAAGGTGCAGGTAAGACAGAGGGTCCATGGGAACTGCTTCTATCACACACACACACACACACACACACACACACACACACACACACACACACACACACACACACACATACAAGACACAACACAAGTACACACTCACACACACATAGACACGCGGCAAGTCCCGGGGAGCCTGACTGTCAATATCAAGTAGAGCGAACAGCTCCCACAATGCCTCAGCACGCCCCAGCCGCAGGACCCAGTGGGGCTCAGCTGACACACACCGACATACTCACAGGCACATGTATGCAAGCTACAGACACAAAAGCAGCAGCACGCACAACACTTCCCACACACGACTCACGCAAACATACAGTTCAGCAGGATTGTGGAGTCTCCTTCACTTCTGAAAATGCCTCCCTCTGTTAAATGTTTGATATTGTATTCTTATTAACATGCATTTCAAATACAGTACTTCCCACAATTGCATCGTGTAATGTTTTCAGGGTGACTGTCGTGCGTGGGTGCTACGGTGGATTACCTACCAAAGCTTACCCATAACGCAGTTGGCAAAGCGACTTTACGCCCCGCACACCAATCATCTTTCATTCATAAATTGTTCAAACGTAACCTATCCTGTCTCACCTTGGGTGCAGGTGAAGCCTCCGCCTTCTTTCCTGCTGCACTGGTCTCAGGGCTGACCTCAGGGTGATCTGTCTGGACGTGACTCTCTAAGTCCTCCACGCTTTCAAACTTCACTCCACACTCCGGACACCTCAGCCCGGCCATGGCCTTCTCTCCCTGCGTGTCCCCTGGCGTGGCAGCTCCTCCCTGGTTGGGGCTCTGGCCGTTCGTACCCCTGATTTGATTGGACATTTGATTTGTTTTAGATGATTTCAGTGATCAAAAACTCCTGCTTAGCAAAGCTTTGGTTTGTCCCATCTGAGCTCAACACAGGCTTCCTGCCCTTTAAGGCTCCAGTAATTGGAATAAGGGCAGAAAGCAAGCAATTGATTAATTACAGTAGGTATTGTTGACTTAAGTATGTCTATAACACATGCCAGGATCCACAGGGTTGATAAGTTGGCTACCCACCTGCTCATGCAGCCGGCACAGAGGCCATAAGGCAGACCATTAACATCCAGTTTAACCAGCTCCCCTTTGTTCTTGAACTCTTTTAGGCAGAAGGCGCATTTATACAACTTGTGCTGCTGCAGCTGCCCATTGGGGGATGAAGAGGCTGAACCGTTCCCTCCGCCTATTCCTCCATTCCCACCGCCTCCTCCAGTGCCTCCAAGTGCAGAACCAGTGGAGAGCTTCTGCATGTGGAAGGTGCCGTGGATCTTCAGCTCCAGGGTGGAGGTGACGGTCTGCATGCAGACCACGCAGCGGAAGCCAGTGAGGGAGTTGCGGAGGTCGGGGTGCATCTGGCAATGCTCTATAAACTCCTCCTCACTCTGCAGGGGCATCTTACAGATTCGACAGGTACCTGTGTCCAAGCTCTTACTGTGGGTCACCTGCAGAGAGGGAAATTATGAACATAATGATTCACAAAGTAGTGAGAAATGAAACCTTGTATGAAAGCACGGAAGCATATACAAAGACATATAAAGACACTGCTGCTGTAATAACTGAATGTAGCTGCAAATTGCCTCTCTTAGGACAATTTAACATTCTAATTTCAGAGCATCCAAAGAAGTTCCATGATCAAAAGACAGATACACAGACAGAAAGCAACAACAAAGTCACACAAGAGAAAGGCAAACAAAAATAAAACAAAACAAGTGTGTCTACACACATGGCTGTGTTGTTATACCTGTGAGGGTACCCTGACTGCATTTGTTCACTCCATATAGACATCCAAATGACATGCTGAAACGTGGATACCTCCAAAGCCACGTAAATAGCCACACAAATGTACAGACTGGAACCCAGTAAAAGTGAAGGTACCTTGTGTTCAGTGAGGGTTAGCAGAGAGGGGAAACGCTCGCCACATATTGGACACATGTAGTGTTTGGCGGGGCCGCGATGCGTCTGAGCGTGCTCACGAAGCCCGTTCTCAGAGAAGAATGTTCTGGAGCACACATTGCACTTGTGGTTCCCCTTGATGAAGTCTGCCTTCTTCTTTCGAGAACCTGGTGTATGAAATTACTTTTATCATCATAGAAATAATTTATATCCTGTAATAAACTGTCAAATTTCATTGCTTTAAAAATCCTTCAAAAGAAGCAGTTGACTAAAGATTACCAGCGTCATCTTCTCCCGGTCGGATGTTGTGGTCACGCAGCCGGTGGTTCTGCAGAAGCGACTCCATGGTGTAGGCCGCTCCACAGATATCACAGGCATACATGGGCTCTGAATTGTCCAGCTCCTCCTCCCCCCCGCTGGCCTCATGGCTGTTGGCTGTGTCTCCTCCCTGGCCAGCTCCTCCCACAACGGCACTCTTCAGCAACATGTTCTGTAGATCGGCCTGTTCAGCGGCCGCAACTGTTGCCCTTTCAGCACCTGCTGCACCTCCACTGCCAACACTGCCTCCTCCTCCTCCTCCTCCTCGCTTGGAGGACTGTGCTAGCCCGTTGGGCGTCCCGTTTTGACTGCCACCGCTCCCTGTACCACCTCCGTTGCCGGTTATGTTGCCACCGTCAAAGAGGCAGTGCTTCTCCCTCAGGTGTCGCTCCAGCAGTGACATGGCTTGGAAAGCTTTGCCGCAGAAGCGACACGTGAACTTCTTGCTGTGTGTGGTGATGTGGCATTGGAGCTCCACCTCTGATCCAAACGTCTCGCCGCAGAAGATGCACTTCCGGGGCTTCAGTCCTGTGAGACAGAAGTTAGATCAAGATTTGCAGATTCAAGCTCAATCTACCCAACATGACTGCTGTCAAGTAAACAATGAACCGACTCAAGATTTTTTTCTTCCCCTCTCTGACTTTTGCTCGTCTTTATTACATTCTCTTCTATTTTTCTATCACCACCATGATCATTATGCATTTTTAATTAGTTAAGTCTACTTTTCTATTGAAATGCAGCCAATGATCCCAGGAAAGATGTACAGTACCTGCTGCAAGCCCCCCTGGGAGGCCCGACCTCTGGCCCAGGTGGTTATGCTTCACGTGGATCTGAAGATCTGACTCTTTCCTGAAGTCCCAGGCGCAGGCTGTGCAGCGAAACAGCTTCTTCTCATTGCTGTGCTTCACTGCCAAATGCACCTGAATGGCAGAAGGTGGGGACAAAAGAAGCAAACCAAGTTGGTTCTTTTCTATGGTTGCTTCCCTAATGTAAGCACTTAAAACCATATAGCACTGAAATTACATGCACTGATAAATAAATTAATTTTAAAAAATAGGGAAAAAGGTAACACCCAGTTGAATGAGGCTCTTTTATTTACCTGTATGGAGACCTTGGAGTCAAAGACCTCCTGGCAGAGAGTGCAGTGGTACAGGACAAATGTGTGCATGTCGAGCAGGTGTTTCTGCAGGTCATCTACGGAGGAGAACTGCTTATCGCAGCTCTCACACACATACTGTGTCGACGTGGTGGTGTAGTGTACTGTCAAGTGTTGAAGCAACGCCTCCTGGGATTCAAAGTCCTCCTTGTTGCACTGGGGGCAGGACTGGCGCCGCAGCAGCATCTCCAGGTGGGACTTTAGGTGGGCCTGGAAGCCCTCAAAGCTGGAGAACCGCAGGTCACACTGGTTGCACGGGTAGTCCCCGTTGCTCCCCATCGAGGGGGTGGAGTCCCCTCCCAGTCTGTGGCGTTTTGGGGAGGAGATCTCTATGTCAGAGGAGGCGGGGCTTAGGTCTGCAACCTTTGCCTGCCGTTTGTTGTTTGTTGCCAAAGGGATGTTCTTGTGGTTCTCCTTTATGTGCTTGGTGAGCTTGAGGAGTGAGCCGAAGATAGGAGAATTGGTGCAGTAAGGGCACGAGTAAACCTGTATGTAGACAATAACTCTTTACTCTTTATGACTATACATACTTTACATTGACAAATACTGTTATTTAGGTCTTGGAGAGTAAAAGAGAATATGGGAAAGATGTAAAGAGAGGATGAGAAAGACAGAGAGACAGAGACAAACATAGGCTATAAATTAAAGTCACATCAACATACCTTTGCAAGTTCAGATATAAATACATACATAGTAAATGAATTTAAGGCCATGTTAAAATGCCATGTAATTCAAAAATGTAACTGCCACTTGTGACGTGTTCCTTTCCTCTGTGTGATTCTTGTCTACGTTGTATTTCTGTTTAAATTGTAACTGGTGTGCCGTCTTGGCCAGGTCTCCCTTGGAAAAGAGATTTCAATCTCAAGGGACTTCCTGGTTAAATAAAGGTTAAATAAAGAAAATTTAAAAAAAAATAGTAAATACACACACACACACACACACACACACACACACACACACACACACACACACACACACTCTGTGTATGTATATATATGTATATATATATATGGAGTATTAACAAAATTGTTGAATCTGTGGTGGAAATTTTGTCAGTCAAGTCCGCATTAACTCAAAAGTTGGGAACAAGGAAGCAGTAGGTAATAAAAAGATTTTACTTAAATCAACTGTAGACCAGACAAGCAGAAACCCGCAGTAACTGCAGACTCATTAATCGCAAACTCAGCTATGAAAGTGAATATACATGAGCTATATGCTTCATTTGGCTCAAGACAGAATACAGGAGACCACCTGATTAAATAGGAACCAGCTTTGAAATGTGCAGGCAGGCTACATCCAATTCTTTTGGAAATATTATTCTTGACCAAATCTGACCTCCATGAAGGACTGCGATGCAGACTGTAGTACAGGAGACTCCAGTTTGGCCACCGCTCCTCCAGATGCAGCTCCCCCCCCTGCGACGGAGGTGCAGTGTGTCTGCTGAATGTGTTCGGTCAATGAAGATTCCGTCAAGAATCCCATGGAGCACTGGTTGCAGAAGAAGGCATGGTTCCCTTCTAGGATGGAGGAATTAAGTTATAGTGTTACATTCCCTTAAATGGCATCATGATACTGTAGAGCACTGTATATTTGTATTAGGATATACCAAATAAATGCTGCTAGATAGCTACCAAATACTAACCAAAGGACAACCATGCTATATGTAACAATAGGCTTTCTCAGTCTAGAAACAATATAAACCCTCTTAAACAATTTACCGCCATAACCCATACTTTGACAAGTATGTCAAAGTCTCTTATCATTGTTTAGGAAGAGTAGCATTCTTCAACAACACACCTAGTGTGGTGGATCCCGCCACGATCCCACCAGGCAAGCAGTGTGACACTCGGATGTGTTCTTGCAAAGAATTGATGTCTCCAAACATGTCTGGGCAGTAGTTACAGTGGAACGCTGTGACATTAGTGAACTGCAGCAAGGGAAACGCTGCTGTGCCTTTGGTCCCTCCGCTGGCACGGTGAGCTTTGCGCACATGTTCGTTGAGGTTGTACAGTGTGGGCAGAGTGTCCAGGCAGAGATGACATGTATGACTCTGCTGCGGCTTATCTGCATGGATAGTCTTCAAATGGATCTCCAGCACCGCCAGGCTGTGGAAGTCTCTCTTTGAGCAGTATGGGCAAGAGTACGTCAGTTTACCCCAGCTCCCTCCTCCCCCTGTAGAGATAGACAGATAGCCTGCTTCATTAGACGAAAACAGAGGAATCCAGAGATGTAACTATGCCTACTGGATACTCTGCAGATAAGTGACTACTGTACCATACCTCCACCTTGATGACCCAGGCTTATCCCAATCTCTTCCCCAGTGTCGGGGCCTCTTCTGCGGCCACGTTCGATGCCCTGGCTGGGCTTTAGGGTAGAGTCCGGCGTGGAGCCCCTCTCCAGGCTGGCACTAGAGTCTGGAGTGGCCGAGCTCATTGAGGCCACACTGCCTAGCGGAGGGTCCGGACTGGCAGCGCTGTGATTGGAGGAGTCCGGCTGACGATGGCTATCTAAGTGGCAGTACACATCCTCTACAGATGGGAACTGTTCGGAACAGACAGGACATCTGGGGGTACAGAAAAAAAACAAAAAAAACAAATGTAAAATGCAAGTTACATTTCAGCAATACACAGTAATGAAAATCAGCACACACAAAAAACTAAACTCTGTAGTACTTGTGTTTGCGGTTGGCATGCTGTGTTTCAATATGTGTGAGGAGAGAAGCCTCATCCAGGAAGATCTCAGGACAGTGGATGCATTGCAAGTCGGCTCGGTCAGACAGCTGGGGGTGTCTTGTCATGACGTGTTTCTCTAGCTCGTCCGTCTGGCTGAACGTCTCCTCGCAGTAATCACACATATACAGGTCCTGATCCAGGTCAACATCGCCTCCCTTCTTCCCTCCATCCCTCTCACTCCTCAGTGCAAGGTGCTCTCGGTTCTTGCGGTGAGCCTGGCAAAGTCAGAAAGTAGACCAAAGATTTTCATGTGATGACAACACACTAGGTCCTCCTGCTTTTACTACGCTCAACGCATGTTTTAGTTAAAAAGGATAAAAATTAAATAATTGTGTCACTTTGTTGTTTTGATTATATGCCATTGTAACTTATTGGAAATTGCATTAGTGACAATGGTAACACTGAGCAGTACTATAAAGAAAATCAAGGCATTTAAACAGTTTGATTTAAGGTAAAAAAAAAAAAAAAAAGTTGTTTACCTGCATGTGGCTCTGCAGTGATGAGGTGGAGGAGAAGCCACGCTTACACACACTGCACTTAAACGGTTTGCTGGAGCTGGAAATTAAAAAAAAAAACGATCTGCTAAAAATCAGACTCAGATATAATCAATTATGAATCAAAAGAAAAATTGGTAGAGTCAAATACAACTCTGGAACGAGGAGTAGAAATAATAAACGTCGGTTGAACATTTCAATCAACGGGACAGGAAGCAGTTACCTGTGTGTCTTCAGATGGATCTTTAGGTGATCAGAGCGGGAGAATGCAGCTTCACACTCCTGACAACTATACTTCTTATCTCCTGTATCAATAAAGATATTTATGAGAGATCATAAATATTTAAAAATAATGTAGACCTCAGAACATTGACAGCCAGAACACATGTGTTGCCACGGCTGAGTGAAAATCTAACTCAAGTCTGATTCTGGGGTTTCCCTTTGTTTATTTGACAAAAAGATCCCATGTTTATTAAATGACTGTGGATCTGCTACCCATAACATGCCAACGCAGGCATGGAAGACTTATCTACCTGTGTGTAGCTTGACATGACGGTCTCTGCTCCTCTTGTGTTTAAACAGACGGCTGCAGAAGGTGCACTTGAAAGGCAGCTTGTCGCTGTGGATCTGCTCATGGCGCTTCAGGTAGCTCAGCCGGCTGTCGACAATCAACAGGATGAACAGTCATTCACAAAGGCTCACCGCAACACATGATAACCTTTTGGCATTTCCTAGTTTAAAACGTGGATTGACAAAAATATAATCAACATCCACAACGTTACACTACTGGAATTGCTCCCTTGCCGGCAAAAATTCTCTTTACGAACCCATGTCTGTCACCTTCTGCTTTATTTGTGTTGGTTTTTTAAACTCCAGTGGATTTCTGAGGACTATGGTTAACTGCTCCCCAGATCTCTGCAGGGTAAATCAAGACAGCTAGCTAGACTATCTGTCCAATCTGAGTTTTCTGTTCAAAGACTAAAACAACTTTTAAACATACACGTTGGGTGCCTGGTTAGCCCCCCTGGTAGAGCGGGCGCCCATATATAGACGTTTACTCCTCGACACAGGAACCAGGGGTTCGACTCCAAATTGCGGCCCTTTTCTGCAGGTCATCCCCCTCTCTCTCCCTTTTTAAGACTAAACTGTCCTCTAGGCCTAAAATGCCCAAAAAAAGTATACATGTTCCACCAAAACAAGGTCCTTCCCAGTGCTTGATTGGTTAAAAGAAATGCCAATAAACCAGAGCATGTTTTTCTCCCATCCTGGAATGCTGTGTGGACTAGCCAGACCCTCCTCGGCAGCGCTGTGAAGGAAGGTCTGGCAATGCGAGACTAGACGAAATAAAACACCCTGACCACTATACCCTACGTAGTAAGTACATTTCTAATAAAATCTACAAAAAAAATGATCTAAAAAGGTTACAGGGATTGTGCAGGGTTTTGCTGCATGTCATTCCCTGATACTTAACCGTAACCAGTATTGTTACAGTTGAAACTATTACTAATATCACTGTACACATCTGTTCAGTAAAAAGAAAGGACAAAGAATAAAGGTAGGTACAAGGAAATATAGATGATTATGATGATGACTTTAGGGTGTACAGTATGTGACAGCTGTTCTTAAAGTGGGTCTTGAGTTAGTCCATGGAGAGGTTAGTGAGAAATGTATTCACCTCATTCCTTTTTCCTCAGTGGTCCATGTTGCCATGGTAATATTGAGAATGCTGTTTATTCATGTACAAATTGATATTCATGGTATGGGGATGCGACTGAACAGCCAAGTGTTTTCATTAGTCATTGTCTACAATGCTGCATGTGCACCGAGATGGAACCTGCAGCATATTGGGGAAGCAAAGGGTTAAACTTGAGTTTAATACCTGAAGGACTTGTCACAGAACTGGCAGGGGTACGGCAGACCGGCGCCTCCTTCCTCCTCGCCGCCAGTGGCCATGCCGAGGTCGCAGCAGCCATCGGGCATCTGCGAGGGCGATGCCACATCCTTGCTGGAAGGCGAGGAAGGCACCCAGGACAGCCCTGCAGGGTCGTCATCCCCATCTGACATAGAGGGGAAGACAGCACAGAAACATTTGAAAAAAATTAAGCCTGGGATTCATCTGCAGTAAAAAAAAAACAAAAAACAAACAACACAAATATACACACATTTTGTGCATGGCTGCAGGATTTACAGAAAAAAAAAGAGACAGGCGAGTACAGTCAGAAAAAAAGTGGGGGTAAAACAGGGAGCATTACAATGATTAAGAAGAAGTTACATCTTTCTTGGAAGGCACAAGGCGGTAGAGGCAGCCGGTGGGATTTCAAATGAGAAAGAGGGTATAAACAAAAAAAATAAACATATTATCCAGGTTTTACACACACACACACACACACACACACACACACACACACACACAAAAGGAAAATGAGGATGGCAGAGATAAAGAGAGAGACTGAAACAGAAGAGAGAGAGGCACATCCCGGCAGCAGCAACATCTAAATAGAAAGCTCCAAGAACTATGTATCCCCGACGGAGCCCAGAAATAAGGACAGAGTGTATTTTCTCTCCCTTCATCCTCCCTCTGCAGCCATCCCTTGTTCCATCCGTTCCATCCCCTCCCTCACCTCCTCTCCCCTCCCCTCCCTCCATCCATCCCCGAGGACCATAGATCCGCCTCATCATATTTTCATTAGGGCCTTGGCATATTGAAACGTCGGAAAAGCGATTAGGAGATGTGGAGAGCAGAGCGGAAAGATGGCGATATTCTCTCCCTTTATCTGTCATACATAGGAGATTATGCATTGCTCTTTTCCTTCCCCCCACTCCCTCTTTTTCCCCCTCCTGTGTAGTCTGGCACAGAGGCGACAAAAAGGCCATGACTCCTTTAATAGACACTTCAGAATGGAATTGAGGCAACAAAAGAGGGGACTGAATAATGCTTGATATTGTTCCGTTCTTCTTTGTGCGCACTGTGAAGCAGCACAGTACAGCTATTTAGCATTTGCCGAGAAAATGTAAAGAGAGCAGTTAAAAGCTATCTGATAGCTATATCAACTAGGCCAGCAACACATGAAAGAGAGAAATAGGGAAACTAGAGTGATAGGACTGAGATTGGAAGAAAAAAAAAGAAAAATCAGAGGGGCCAATCTTAGATGCCAAAATTCCTGCAAATGCAAACCCTCCAACACATGAGCACAGACACATGTGCAGAAGAGAAGTTTCTGCTGATAATTTTAGAAACCTCTCCAAAGCACACACCGTTTTACCTCAACCTACTGCTACCACAATCTTGAGCGTCTCCCGTGTGTGTGTCTGGTCTACTGTGTATTACGCCTTGCAGAGAGGGGGCGGAAAACGGATTCTTGTGATGAATCGATCGCAATGAAATTGTAGGCACTGCGATGAGCAAATAGAACTCTGTGTGTGTGTGTTTTTTTTTGACACAAGAATTGTGAAAGCATGACTTATAAATTTGACTAGAAGCCGGAAGAAAAATACAAAAGGCTTAAGAAAACATAAGGAAGAAAGATATCAACATGAAGCCTAACAGCAAGGCAAGAGAGAGGGGGATGGGGCAGCAGGGGGAGACAGAAAAAGTGGGAGCATGAACAAGGGAAGGAAGGAGGAGGAAGAAGAAGTGCGTTGAAGTATGGACAGGGTGAAAGGAGAAAAGCAAACAATATGGTTTCCTAGAGCACTGCACACAGTGATTAAAAATGAATGCACAGGAGAAACAAAAATCAGAAAAATGAAAATGAGATGAGTAGACTAGAGGGGAAGATACCCTGTAAAATGCGGGGACGAGTATTATTTTGCTACATTTCAACAAATTCTGAAAAATGTTATATGTAGTCACTAATAAAACTCTGAATCCATTTGTTTTTAAATTTCTGACTTAATACTGTTTCTTTCTCAGATTACAGTAAAACTAATGTTGTCTTAAGACACCATAACACCTCAGGTGTCCCTATTTGCACCTGATTACTTGGTAACACTTTACTTTACCTAAGTTACCTAACACATGACACTCACATGACAGTCATGACACAGTCATGACGCATGAACCCTAGCCTTAACCCTAACAATAACCATAACTTGTCATGACAAAACTGAATGACAATAAAAAAGCGTTGTGTCATAACCGTTTATGACTTGTTTATAATGTTTTATGACACTTCATGACAGTGTCAAGTCACTGTTATGTAGAAAACTTTAACGAATACTTTTGGGGATTGGCCCGGAATGAAGCTCTTGCTATTTAATCCAATCACAAACAAGCTTTGAAGCTTTATCAAGTTTACTTATAATATAGTCACTAGCATATTGGACATTTTAACACTGGACAGGTAAAGGGAGGACAGATTTAAGTAGTAGACATTTAGTTCCCCACGTGTCCACTTCTATACATGTAAACCTTTACAACTCAAGCAATAATAAATACATTATATAACAACATTATTAGCCACAAAGAATTACTTGTTATTAATGAATCACAATTCTTTTTTCTGTTCACTGGATTTGCTACTTTCCTCGGTTTCGTTTTGGTGGGACAAAACAACATTTGTGACTGTTTTCTGACATTTTATAGAATTGACAATTATTGGACTAATAAACCCTTTCAGTCTTATTTGTTTGCCTAATTATAATGGTAAAAGAAGCACTGTTAGCAAGGGAGGATTGAAGAAAAGGGACGTATACAAAGTCCTCCCCAATACAAAACTATGAATGCATAGCTATAGTCATAGCATGTATACTGGTCGTAGATGAAAAGGGTGTGATTAATAACAGGAATGATGAGTGAGGCATGGCAGTGTGACAGTATGAACAACACCTGGACACTGAAAGTGAAGCAGCTAAATGGAATTCAGCCATCATTCACTTTATTATTTACACCTGTATTTTCCCCACTGTGACATGTCAAAATGTGTCCTATAAAAAAAAGAAATAGTTGCAACCCTAATTTATGTCACGGGCTGTTTTTTTAAAGGGTTTGTACATGTGATAGATGTAAAGCAACACATCTGGACCGTCACAGGCCCACCAGTATGAGTCGGTTAGATGGTAAACTCTGTGAGCTGGGAAAGTGGGAGGAAGAGAGACAGAGAGAAAGGAAGAGATTGAACAAGAGCAATTCAGCGCAAGAGGGAGAAATCACTTTTTGAGGGGGGACGGAGGGGTGTTGGAAAAGAGGGGGAGGAGAGATTAGCGTCATTAAAGAGCCCTAATCCTCTGACTAGCGTGGCTGGCGCTAAAATGGAGGATCACACGGCTTTTTAACGGCGCCTTTGTCAGCCGGCCGCGGTGGACCTGGCACAGACAAGGCCGAATGGCAAACTGGGAGAAAGTGGAGGACGGGGAGGGGAGGGAGTGGAGAAAATTTCAATGAAAAGTTAAATTAGAGAGGAATCCTCAAGAGAAGAGGAGGAGGATGGATGGTTGAGGGAAGGGGATTGGAGAGGGAAAAAAAAGAGGGAGAAAAAGTAGTTGGAGAAAAAAGAGAAACAGGCAGGAGCAGGCGGACGCTGACACACGCTGTTCCTATCCCCGTTTCCTCCTCCTTTCTGTTCTTCTCTGGCGAATGAAAACCAACGAGAGGAGCGGAGTGGAGGACCACAGGGCCCCGACCGCTTCGCTGCCGCTTTATCTCTCACACTGCAGTCCTCTCCTTTCCCATCCATTCCCTCTATCCCCCATTCCTCCCTCTGTCCCCAGCAGTCCCTCTACTCTTCTGTCTTCATCTCTCTTCCACTACCTCCCTCCCTCGCTCCTTCCCTCCCTACGTCAGCTTTCATGTTGTTACTCATTATAGCGCTGACATCTCTCCCTCCGTCCCTCCATCTCTCCAACAGTCTCTCCCCTACTGGTATTGGCCTTCACCCCTGTGTCTCAGCCTGGACGGGGCCAAGGGAGGGGGGGAGACGTTCCAGATGGACAGACTCTGAACTCCAGAGGAGAGGGAAGAGATGGCAGTGTGGAAGGGGAGACAAAAAAGGAGAGGAGAGGAGAGAAGAGGAAAGGAGAAAACCAGGAAATGGAAAAGACCAGAAAGGAACTTAACGGACCGCCTGAGTCTACCTGAAATGCACACAAGCACACAAACACACACACACACACACACACTCCCCGCGTGTCTCTCTAATAGGCCAGAAAGCGAGGCAACGTGTGGAGGACACAGCCTTGGTGAAACACTCTAATGAAGAGACACGCACGTTGATCAATCTCTCTTCATGTTTCTGCCTCCCCCGTCTACTCCCCCATCTACACTCAGTGGCTTTGTCATGACTGTCACACAGAGGGAAGAGACATCAAAGCAGCAGAGTTTATAAGACAGAACTCTTAGTAAAAGAACAGTTAAGAGACTATTGTCTATCTTCAGATGGAATGATTATTAACTCTACAACAACATAAGAATAAAACTAGTAGGCATTTTAGAAAATATTCCATATGTCCGAATGACTGCTGCCTTTGGCAATGAGCTGATGAAGTCTTGATGGGTTGACATGGAACCAGCACTCCAGAACATTAGTTCAATTAGTTAGTTTTGGATAACAGTGTCTGCTAAATGCCTGAAATGGAAATATAATTGATGTATGTCGTGCCTTCTCTCTATTCTATTGCTTTGATGTTTGAATCAAAGGAGCTCAGCTGGTAACAGCAAAAAGCTTTCGACTCCCAGCGATGCTTATACAAGTGCTAAAACTGCCTACTACCTTCATTTACATGCAGAGTTCAGAATTACCATTACAGATGAAGAACACACAAAGTGAAAGTTAAACATGCAGTTAACTGTGAAAGTGAAGTAAGTAATTTCCTTAAGACGACAAACATTCCAAGAGAGCATGTAACAACTATTGGAATCAAGAATATTCTCATATCAAAGCTGCTACCATACCATTCATAATAAAGCTACGTAATTCTGTCACGGAAAGCTGTTTTCTGACAAGTTAAGTGAATGGGTTCACCTTGGGTTTTAGCCGTCGACCTGCTCATTTTAATCCTTACATCAGCTTTCTCTTCCCGCCTCCTCTTCCGGCTCCCTCCCTTCTACCTCCCACCCCACATCCGACCGTCTAACACTCCTTTCCACCTTTTGGTTTGGCCATCGGCCCAGGCCTGCACCTTTCCCAGCGAGACCCCTGCTGACCTCCTATCCCTCCATCCCACTCTTGCTTCATCCCTCCTTTCCACGGCTCCCCAGGCCCCCTCTGATGGCCCCAGGCTGCCCCAGGCGTGCGCACACACACACACACACACACACACACACACACACACACACACACACACACACACACACACACACACACACACACACACACACACACACACACACACACACACACACACACACACACACCATAGGGGGCAGAAAAACAACTTCCACCCTTGGCTCTCTCTGGGCAGCCAGGCACACACTCACTCTTATTTTTCTCTCTCACACACAAACACAATTAGAGTATAATTCACTATCCAATACTAAGTTGTTGAAAAATAGGCCTACCACAGACTTATTTGTGGTCATTACTAATGCTCATCATCATTTTTGTAAAGAACATGCAGGTTAAAGAGAAATAGCTGCTGCTGCCATTGCTTGTTAAAAGGTGGGACTACACCTGAGACGGTGTTCAAAGGCTGGTTATTACTTACTAATTTACTTGGTGTAATGTATGAGGCATTAAGTAGCCAAAACAATAATAGTTACCAAAATCCAAGGTCCACACATTGGCTTTACAACTGGACTACAACCATCTGAAGGTTTTTCAGAATACTCTACATCATCACCCCCCAAAACTTATTATAATTTCCTTTACATAAATAAAGACATTTGCACAATAAATTGATGGGATCTAACCCCCTCCCAAAGTTACGCCATTGCTCTACATGGTGCATGGGATAACTAGACAAGAGAACACAAAAAAGCTCCCTACCTACCTACCTAGCTCAGTGATTACCACGTGAGTTGGCATGGCAACCTAGAATACAGAGAGACAATGCTACATTTTCATACTGCCCCATAGAAAATCATCACAAGTGACCATTTACTGAGATTTTCTGTTCTTATACTGTAGGGACTTTTTTCAAGACATGGTAACAGCAAGGTCTACACGCTATGCTAGGTTCACACATACAGTAGGCACATGGCTTTAACCCTGGCCTGTGCTCAGAGGACCCACAGTCCTCTGCTGCTGTCCTCGTAGCACACATATGATGCAGTCTTTAAAGACACACACAATCATGCACATACAGGCCACAGTGAGGACAGAAAGGACGATACAGCAGGCCATCCGGGGTTTGAGCCCTTGAGGACACGATGGATGGACACACGCACACATGCATTCACACACACAAAGCAGGCTGTGGGGACCCTCACCTTCTGCCCTGGGAATGGGTCCGGCTGCTTTGGGCGCTTTTGGGCGCCAAATGCTCCATATGGGCAGTGTGTGTTTGAGTGTGAGTGTGTTTTAGGGCAGAAGGTTAGGGGCAGGGGGCTAAGAATGGGGGTGGGTGGACAGTGAGCTGGCAGATGACAAGTTTGTCCCAACCACACAGCAAAATATACTGTATAAAAATATAACACACACGTGCACACACACACACACGGTTAAGACAGATAAACTTACTACATTTACCGTCGCTTTCTTCTCACAATAAGACGCCAAGTGGCGTGAATGTTTACGTCCGCTGTATACAGCGAAGACGTACACGCGGATAGCTCAAAATGCGTCCAGATAACACGCCACTTTGCTTAAGAAAGAGGGTGTGTTTACGCAAAGTCATTAAGTCACGTTGAAAAAAGGCAACGGGTTTGCAGGTGTGATTGATAACGAAAATAATAGTTAATAATTAATAGTAGTTAATAATTGTTGCAGTCTCTGTATTATAAAGGAATATATTCATAAACCCAAAATAATGTCACTCACGTAATTTAAAAGTGAGTTATATTTCTATAAAGAATTTAAATTGAAAAGAGATGGACAGTGGGGGTGTATGCCCGACCACCGTGTAATGCAGGTATCACCGACTACAGCAGCAAGCCTAATCAGTATTATTTACCAATAAACTGTACCACAACATGCTTCCACAAGGAAACAAAACACATAGCCAGAAGACATGAAGATTCACATACAGGCAACAACACACAAGCTGTCTCTCTCTCTCACACACAAACACACACCATGTGGTAGAGGAGGGCTGGCATCTGCTTCCTCTTACCATATTTCCCACATTTTCTCATCCACTCTCTTTTCAAACTCTTTCTCAACAAGCCTTTTATCTCACTGTGCCCCGATTTCCTCTGTTATATTTACTTCATCTTCTTTAGCTACAGTCAAAACATAGGACAAAGCACGAACCATGAGGGTTAGTGGTCTTTTGCCCGTGTAGGAAGTTCCTCTTCCTCCACCATCCTGTTCTCTCTGTCCATCGTGTCTCCTGTTTGATCGCTCAGCAATGAGAACCAGCTGTCAGGCAGAGTGTTAGATAAACAACAACATCATGCCAACGCACACATTCAGTACACCGCATATGCACACATGCTTGCATGAAGACTCACAAACACACACACACACACACACGTGGTATGGTCCCATTGTATGCATGCCGGCGGCTATATCATCTATTTATAAGAATGAGGTTTGGTGGACTGACAGACTGCTCACTAACCTAGAAACACATTCACCTGAGTGTCTCTCACACACACACACACACACACACACCTCATACCTTTCCGCAGACACACTTGCTTGTAAATGCACGTACTCATGCACATGAGAAGGCCCTTGGATGTAATGGAAAAACCCACAGAGGTACCCACATAACTGTTTACCAGACATACAGTTATGCTGATTGAACAGCTGAGGTATATTTCGAAGCCTTATTAGTGCTACATTGTGAGTAATGGACAATTAGTGCTTAGTGAGAACCTCATATAGGTTCATGTGTGCATTCATCACCCGCTACAAATGGATGTGATTGATCTACGGATGTGTCAACATCACTCACACAAAAACACTCACAAACAAGTCCTCACACCTTCACCTATGCGTACATGGGACTTATAAATAAGTGATGTAGGCAGCTGGAGTTTGTTGTTCAAAACGCAAGCACACCGTTACACACAAATACACAGGTAAACAAACAAACCCAGTTTTGTAGATGTAGTACAAATACACATAACTTTTTTTCATCTAACTTGCAAAGCCTACTTCATCTAGAGCAAAATAACTGAAGCAGTGCAGGTATATAAACTGCCAGGAGATGGATTTGAGGAGAGACAGAGAGACTGAGCAAGAGAGAAAATGAGGGGAGCGAGACAGAGAGGCAATGTGGCTCTGAAGTCCCAGGAGAGAATGGTAGAGGGGAGTCCTGTGCCCAGGGGAAGCCCAAGAGCAAGCTGCGAGAGGCGGGTACCTCATGCACACCGCTCCTCTTCCCTCCCTTTCCTTCTGGAGTACAGGATCCTGGACAGCCCCCTATTCACAGCTCCTAAACCCCCCATAAGAGGAATACGTGCACATACACACACAAGCACACAACCCATGTACGCACACATACTGAAGAGGAGTCCCTGGGGGAGGAGCAGAGCAGAGCAGAACACCTGGACCTGCCATTAGTGACACACTCTGGGATTAGAGGCACAGACGGTAAGAGAGGTAGAGAGAGAGAATCAACACTGGTATAGACACAGGCACTATATTCAGAGGGTAATATTCATAAACATCCACATGCAAGCAATAACAAATGGCTACTAAACAAAAATAAGGAGCCCATAACATGGAAGTGCATTTAGACTGCAACAAGCAAAATAAATCTACATCTCAATTTTATCACATAAACTTGAATGAAAGGTGTCTTTGCTTGTGATCAATTAACACACAAAAACAGTCTACTGTTCAGACGTTAGCTGTAACGAGATGCGTGTGTGCGCGTGCGTGCGTGCGTGCAAGGTTGCTTGCGCATGTGTGTGTTCTAGGAAGGCACAACATTCTGTCACTTTCACACACTCCACAAACAGCCTCATTTTCATCTCACAGAAAAGTAGCTGCCAGCTTTTACTTATCAAAACGCACAGACATACGTATGCCAACACAAGGTCAGTTAGAAAGAGAATAATCCCAAAGTATCAAGTTCAATGTGACAGTGGAAAAGGAGAGGTTTCAAAACAAACTGTCAGAAAAGAGGCTCCTGTGTGAATTAGAGACCACACACTGGCTGCAATAAAGAGCAGCGCTCAGACACACACAGGGAGGGATGCACAGACAGAAACAAAGGTGGATTTAGTAAGAAAAAAGAGAAGTGTGTGGGTGTGTGTATTAGAGAGAGACAGAGAGGGGGAGAAAGAGAGCTGGTGACATGAAACAGATCAAAGGGGGAGAGGTCGACAGGGCAGAGAAGGAGAAAGACAGAGAGAGAGAGGCCAGGGGGTCCCGTAATTACAACCTACATCCGCCAAGCAGAGCCATGTGTGAGGAGGGAGGGTGTGTGTGTGTGTGTGTGTGTAGTCCAAGCATGGCTGTGGAATGAAGGTGTGTTTTGAGGGGAAACTAGTCCCATCCCCATCTCCCCCACACACACACACACACACACACACACACACACACACACACACACAGTTACAGACAAAATAACACACACCCTGGGACAACACCTTGTGGAGCCGATACATGCACATAAACATTTTAGTACAAGTGTAAAGAAAAAAAATTTAATAATGCAAAGGATATACAGAAAATGGGATACACACCTACAAACACACACACACAGTGGGGTGGGGAGTGTCTGTGGTGGAGGGGTGTAGATCAATGGAGACCACTGACTGGTTGGTCTCTGCAGCAGAAAAGCGGATTGCTCTGGGACCAAAACTATTGTACAGCACCACACTGACTTCAAACACGCACACACACACACACACACACACACACATCTGTAGACATGCAGCTGAACATATGCACAAACAACATAAAACATAACACATATGAGAACAGGCAAACTACTTCTGTCTCTGCATTTCACACACACACACACACACACACACACACACACACACACACACACACACACACACACACACACACACACACACACACACACACACACACACACACACACACACACACACACACACACACACGTTAGAGGACACTACCAATCTAATAGAGCGGTGAGAGCAGAGAAATGGCTCTTTGACTGACTGGGGTTCATTGTGCTTTCATGCCTTTATAGGGGACCCCCTAGCATCAGCACGGCTAATCCCTTTCTCTTCTTTCCCTTCTGTTTGTCCCATACGCTATCCCCTGTATCTCTCCATCCTTCACCAATCTCTCTCTCTTTCTCTCTCCCTCCCTACACCTGCTCACTACCACCCCCCTTTGGTCCACCCTCCTTTTTCCCTTCTTTCTATCTCTCAGTGCCCACCTGCTTGTGTCCTGATTGTCCTTTACTAGCTCAAGTATAACAAGGCCACTGAGAGGCAATCAGACTCCATATAGAATTCCAACTCATACTTATTAGGGCCACATGAAAAAGGTAATTACATGTGTGAGACTCAATGACCAAAACCAGAACAATATTTTTGGTGACCAGTGTTTTTCTAAATTCCCTCAGCATACAGTCAGTAGCACTGTGGAGTAAGGTCCGGCTACACCACACATACATTCTAGGATAGGAGAGAAAAAAACGCTCTGGGTTGTTTGTGTTTTTTTTAAACCAATCACAATCGTCTGTGGCAACGCTAGCTTCGGTCACTGCGACGATGGCTCTGCAAAATAGTCTCGGGACGGAACTTGTTCTGTTGGGACATTTGCACCCCGCAAAAGAAAACACCATATACAAAATAAATTGAAGTTAACTACACACAATACAGTAACCTTAGCTATATAAATATTGCTGCCTTATTGCACAATCCAAATTTTCTTCAAAACTTGACATTTATAGCGTGTGGCTTGCTAGTTCAAAGTTTGTTGTTTGTTGATGACATGCCCAATATATCAGGCTTTATCCTGGAAATGTACTTCCGTTGAGCCAGACTAAGCGTGATCGGACTCAATATCCTTCATTATGCGTGACACTAACAGTATTGTTGTTTTTAGATGTGTACATGTTCTTCACCACCTTCCATCCCTCTGTCTTTGTATGCCTCGTTGTATTCTCTATCACAATGCCCCGACCATGCTTAAACACCTGTATGGCTGTTCTTCCACCTGCAGCAGATCCATTTCCCTGAGCAGGCCCTCATTCCTCCGTCTCTCACTCCATCTCTCCTCTGTCTCCTCACCAACCCCCTCCCCTCAGCGGAGGAGCAAGCTAAAAGCACAAGCATGCCCCAAAATTAATTTAAACAGAGGAATTAGATTAAAAGCGAAGCCTCAGGAGTTTTATTATGTACTAATGTTTGAACCGTTAACTTGGATTGTATTACTAAAATATGAATAATTAAGGACTGGTGGGGGCTATTATTACATCAGGAAAGAAGAAGAAAAACACATACTAATGGAATAGATTTAACAGAGACTGATTTAATCTCTATTAGGAGAGGTGAGCAAGCAGGAGGGACACTAGCAAAACACAGTACTGCAACAGTATACTGTGAAATGTCCGGGTGAGTGTAAGGTTACCTACACAAGCCTTAATCTGCTCTTTTCAGTATTTCAAATACAGGTATTTTTCTTAAAAGGAAATTAGCTGATGCTGAGATGGTGTGCAGAGGTACTACACCCACCAAATGAGAAGTATAAGGTTCATTCACAACCACTTTGGTACGATAAAGATCCAGTTCCTTATGCAGGCCGACAAGGCAGACATAGACGTCCTAGCAGATATAGCGCATGTGAAATTAATTTAACTTCAATACCACTGGAAACAGCTGGATTCAATTTAATTGCATCATATCTGCTTTTGCATGCTGGCTCAAAGGAACAAAGCCATTATTAATGTTATTAGTTACACCTGTGTTTTTTCTGCTCAAAATATCTGACGTGAAAATGGTCTATCTGGGTATCACATTTTTACACCAAGCCGTATCGCTGCACATGCGTGTCATGCTATCTGGGCTGACAGCACTAGGACCCTACACTAATCACCATATGTCATCATAGGTAAACGAAACAGAACATAATATGCAGCGAGATTTCACTTTTGTCAGTGTGGTTTTCCATACAGTTTATTGTGAACGTGAGTGAAGTGAGTCAGGGCCAGAGGGAAGGTTAAGGAAGAGGGTTAATTCCATAGAAGTCTATTTTACAACACATTTGACTCAGTGCAGTGGTATACAATACAACACACATCATTCAATGCCCCTGATTCACTGCACAGAACATGAAGCAGACTATAAAGTGGAACTGTATGTCCTGGACAGAGTCCTTTATGTGTCATGTTATTTAATTCCTTCATGGCCCACCAGGAAATGGCTTGTTAATAAAGACCTGTGGGTTATAGATACATAGATATCTTGATTGATTGATGTGAATGAAAAGTCACCTCGCTATACCGTCACACACACCTAAACTGTGCCCATAGCTGCCAGTAGCTCCTCACAGGATGATGATTGGCCTGGCTAGGATGATGCTCACACACACACACACACACACACACACACACACACACACACACACACACACACACACACACACACACACACACACACACACACACACACACACACACACACACACACACACACACACACACACACACACACACACACACACACACACACACACACACACACACACACACACACACACACACACACACACACACACACACACACACACACACACACGATAGATTTTTGTGTGATCTTGTGATGCCGTGCAAGGTAATCTTTCAATAATTATGTGCAAACAAAGTGAAGTATATAACAAATTTATCTTTCTTAATCACTTTGTTTTCTCAACCCTGTGAACCCCCACTTCCATTAACACACACATAATCTAAATCTGAGTGTCCCACAGCCCTGTCTAGCTTTCCTTTACTTTTTTCTCACACCGCCTCTCTTCTGTGTGATTCTTTGTGTTTGTGTGTGTATATGTGTGAGTGTTAGTGTTGCACTGCAGATTTATTAGTCTTCTCGTCATGTCTCTGATGAAAGCCCCCCTTATCAGCCAGCAAGCAGTCAGGCCCCCAGCCCCCTCTGCAGCTGTCACTGCACCCCCTCCCCTCACCACACACACTATTCTCTGAGGACAAACTCCCCATCACACACAGAAAATACCCACATACACAGAGAATGCAGGCGAATACAACTCTCTGTACACAAGCAGTTCTTGACTCACATTGTCACACACACACACACACACTTATCTGCTCATTCACAGGCCACATGACTTGGCAGCCAACAAGGGGGAGAAACATCCACACACCCTACCACCCAAAACCCCCAAATGCCCTCTACCCAACACTCATTCCCCCACCAAAATTAGCCCTAGCCCCAACTCTGTCCCAGGAACAGAGAGAAAGCAATACAGGATGGCGACAGGCCCATGTAGCAGTGCCTCTTCCTGGGGTAGCCCATTAGTCAAGCAGGGTGCTCCCTCCGGCCAGCAGCACTGTTGAGGTAAAGCAAGGCCTCAGTCAGCCACTGAGCCTCCCCAACAATTGTTTTAAAACCCTCAAAACATATGTGTGGCCTAATACTACAATCTACCTACTGTCAGAGTGGAGAAAAAGTGAAGAGGAAAAGGAGAATAAAAGACAGTGTGAGACAGGACAGTGGAAAAAAAAAGTGTCTACAATGACATCAGATGGATGGATGGATGGATGGATGGATGGATGGATGGATGGGGTGCAGCACCCATTGCAGCGACCCAGGCTGACTAATATCATCCCCTCTCCATCTTTCCTTTTCTTCATTGTTGTTGTTTGTGTTGTTTTGTTGTTTATTTGAGTGCCCCGTCCTGCTGCGCTCCCTGGCAGGCCTCACTCCTGACTTATTTAGCAGTGTGTTTTCTATCATATTTGAAAAATGAAGAGCAGATTGGTTAATATTTTAAGACATCCCACTTGCACGGGTGAGAGAGAGACAAAGACAGAGGGGGAGGGATAGACCGGAGGAGAGGAAAGGAGGGAATATGAGGGAGGAATTCTCTTGTTCCTTAACCCCAATTCTAGGATTCATGCTGGGAGCATGCATGAACACACACACACACACACACACACACACACACACACACACACACACACACACACACACACACACACACACACACACACACACACACACACACACACACACACACACACACACACACACACACACACACACACAAAATGTTCATTTACAAATATTGCACATATACTATACTGTACACACACATGCATGCCATGACAATATATAGTGTATATCAAAGTAAAACTATGCTGGCTGAGTATGACGATACTTAATTGGCCACCATTGGCTTTTCTCTCACCTGAACTATTGTCCACAACTAGTGTTCTTGAAAATAAAGAATAGTCGTCATCCTGGTCTTAGGCCTCATATCATCACATCATCATTTTAATGCAATCAATACTTTATCAGGATATAAAATACATGGGTACGATATAAAAAATATTTTCACACACTTCTTTCAATTAAGTTGTTTCTTACTAAACTGCTTCTCAACTCACAGCAGTACAGCCACATGGCTGGTTAATACGCACCAGAACACACAAGCCAAACTCGCTCAAGAAATATGCAAGCATTCATGATGATTTTACAAAAAATAATAAAAAATAGCACATTCACACACGTGTGCACACGCAAACACACTCGACAATGACCCTCCCCTGTGACTTCCCATAGTGCTGTGAATTCCAATCAGGCAGTAAGCAGGACAGCTATTTCTAGGGACAAAGGACAGGGAGAGGAGTGAGCAGTGGTGGAAGGAGAGATGGATAGGAGGGAGGCAAGCAGGGAGGGAGGGAGGGATGGAACGGGGTGGGTGGGGTGGGTGGGGTGGGGGAAACAAAGGGTTCTGGTAGCACCCAGGGGAGAAGGCCCAGTGCAGCTGACGTCAGTGTGCGTGCGTGTGTGTTCAACATTGAGTGTGAGAGAGGCTGGCAGAGTTGGTCTTGCAGCCCCCCTAGGGAGCTCTCGAGGCGGGGAGAGAACAGAGCAGAGCAGGGCTCCCAGCCCCCACATAACCAGGGGCCTAGACAGACAAGCTGCCAAAAAACTGCAGCTCACTCACTGGACATAACAATCAGTCGGCCAGTTGGTTAACAAAAAAGTAAGTCATTTATTTAGATAAAATACAGTAAGCCATGCAAAGGCATTCATCTGACATTGGAAATATCCACATTGTCAGTCAGCAAGATCAGTCTATTGAGTGGTAGTCCTTTACTCCCCTCTGTCTGCTGTGCATCTCACTCCCCTTTCCTGCATTTCCACTCTGACTCAATCTCCCTTGATCCTCTTCTCCACTCTTCATCCTTCCCTCCCTCTCTTCCTAGCGTTGTGCTTTTCTCTGACATTTGGCTGGACAAAGGCAAATCACACCTGAGAGCTGGGTTAAAACTATTATAGGCCCTCTCCCTGTGGTACACTGCCCTTTGCCCCCACTGTCTGTGACTGAAACCATGTGTACGCATGTGTGCGCATGTGCAAACTTAGCATGTTGTATGGTAGCAGTGGTAAATTCAATATGCTTACTGTGGGAGTACAACAGGAATGCAGGTGGAAATTTCACAATTCCGAATGATATATTTATATTCACATCATCATATGCTTTACAGTACTATAACCAGAAATCAAAAACAAGATAAGTAAAATAAGAGCGGGGTTGAGGTCATTTATAACAACAAAACCATGCAACTGCTAAATGCCATGGAACATTGTGTAGTATTGTGTGGGAGCATTTGAAACACCTGGACAGGTGTTAAAAGTCCCAAGATAGATGATAGTCTTTGCAGTCATCCTCATACAGCAGAGCACCGGTGCTAGTTCCCTACATATTGTGGATCTTGAGCCTTCTATCAGTACAAAGACGTGAACTGGCACAAGCAAAATGAAAAGGGAATACATATATATATATTCATCTGCACAAAGGAGTGACAAGTAGAACATTTTGAATCAATGACTAAATGTCATAGAAAAACTGGCATTCTGTGAACAGAGCCTGGACTAAAAAACATGACATATTTTGTCCATACCTTTGGTAAACTTAGTTCATAGAATCTGATCATCAATGAGTGGGCAGGGTGACACGTGTAGTGTCAAAAACATCAACATATTCCATTATCACAAAATACCTACATATACTTCATGGGGCATTTTCGATTAAACTGACCAAGAAGTCAATATTAATACAGGAATTATTCACTCCAAGTGGGTAAAGCGCAAATGTACAATCCAATAATTTGTTCCATTAAAAACACAAACTTGAGAACAACAGCTTAAGTGAAGTGTATAACAAATCCAAAGCATCAAACAGGGTGTGGGAGACAGAGGTGGGGAACGAGAGAAAGAAAGAGTGGAAAAACAGAGGGAGGGAGACAAACAGGGGCCAGTCGCCACAGGGTGGGTGTGTGTGTGTGTGTGTGTGTGTGTGTGTGTGTGTGTGTGTGTCTTGGGAGTGCACAGTGGGGGGCATGGAGGTTTGGGGGCATGGAGGACGGGATCAGAGCTTTGGGGCCAGCACCACAGGGAACAGAGAAGATGGGGAGAGAGTGGAGGGAGGGTATGGGGGAAGGGAGACAGAGGGTGAAAGGAAGGGATGTGGTCAGTTTTGAGTTTGAGAACTCAGCAGGGAGGGAGGGAGGGAGGGAGGCAGAATGTGGTCTGTATGCTCTAAAAACGATTGAGGAGGTGAGGAGAAGAGGTATAGGGCTTGGGGTCCCAGTGGGCGAGGAGGAGGATGAGAATGAGGGAGGAAAGAAGGAAGTGGAAAAAGAATGGAAGAAGAGAGGTAAAAAGGCAGAAAGGGAGAGAAAGAGTGTGTATCAAATGGAGGGAGGTTGCACGTTCCAGTTGGCAAGAGAGAAAAATGAAGCAGAGAGAGAGACAGGGAGAAAAAGAGTCCCAGGTGTCGGAGGGGAGGGGGAGAAAGGGGGGGGTAGAGGTTCTGGGGGTCCTGGTTGTTGGCAGGGGTGCAGGAATCCAAGGGAATGGCCTGTTCCTCATTATCCAGCCAACCCCCCACACACACACACACACACGAAAGAGGCCTGCACATGGCCCCATGACAACTCTATCCTGACCCCCCCCCACACACACACACACACACACACACTGTACATTAAAATTTAGGGCCACGAAGGTACATTCCCCGAAATTAAACAAACATAAACCCACACACACACAATTGGCATTTTTGCCTCGCCATATTTGCGTTCTTTCATCACTGTGTCCAACATTTTCGTAGCTTCATCGTGGATCTGTGCTTAAGCTCTGGCACCCGGTTGCCATGTTTGGGTAGAGGTTGACAGTCAGAAACATTAACTAATTATGTAAAGATCAACAAGTCACTGACACATTTGTTCAAATTTCAATTATTTTTTGTCTTAAATCCACCAGCCATTTTCCTATTAGACCAACATTTGCAGCATCTCGGGCCATTTTTGTAAGGTTCCTAGAAAAACTCAGCCCAAAGTAAATCTATTTTTTATTTTCCAAGAACTATACTTGCTAAAGCAAAAGCTCCCGCAAAATCAAGCATTTTGGGCCACAACTATCTCAAGAAAGGCTGCGAAATCCTGGAGGGACTGATATTTGCTTTTGTTTACCGGGTTTACAAAAACCCTTCACACATTGACAGATGTGGAAATAGTAAAATTATGAACAATGAATCACTGATTTAATGGAAATTGTTGTAATTCCCACACGGAGGACAACCAGCTCCATAATGTCTTTTGGCAGCCTAAGTATATTGAACTTTAGAGCACAGACCCTACTTAAATCAAGTATGGTTAGTAAAATTACACTTCCCAAAGTCCATGGTTTTCAATTTCTTGTATCAACATTTCAAGCTGCTTGATGCTTAAAAATTACTCTGTGGGGACATTATTAATGTCCCTCAACTTGTGTTTGTTTGCCCAACAGATAACCAGTAGGTAGGCACTGTTGGTGACCAAATGTAAAAAAGTTGATCAGAGTGAGAAATGTCTGGCATTTGAAAAGTGGCTCGGGACAGTGCTGGGTCTGGAAGGAAAAACCATGAGATTCTGTCAGATTTCAGGGAGGGTACCACAGGGTATTTCTGCTTGTGATACTGCAATTAGCCAGTGCAAAATACACATACCCAAATTCCATACTGGAAATGGGAGTCCAACAGTAGTTGAGTTGGGTCTTTAACTGCATTGCATAACGTACCACCTTGAAGGGATTTCCACACAATAGGTCCACTGCAAATCTCAATCAAGGCTGAAGACTTATTTTT
Organism: Percina caprodes; assembly: GCA_013375575.1. Classification (NCBI taxonomy): domain Eukaryota; kingdom Metazoa; phylum Chordata; class Actinopteri; order Perciformes; family Percidae; genus Percina; species Percina caprodes. Next base: position 824,373 of record JABXJD010000252.1, read on the forward strand.
TTAAAGTAATTGTTCATTATTTACACTGCACTATACTTTGCACTTGTATTCTTGTATTTCATATCTGTCTTACTGAATTTTAGCTGTATTTATATTTTGTATTGTTTTTAATTGCTCGTTGCCTCTGAAAAGGCCCATATTATGAAAAAGCAAAATCACTTTTCTGGGATTTGGGGTGTTATTTTGTGTCTGTGGTGCTTCCACACGCATACAAACTTTGAAAAAAGCTATCCATGCTGATTTGAGTGAGATAGAGGTTTCTGTATGTGTCCTCTGCCTTCAGTCTCCGGGTGAGCTGTTCAAAATCTGCACGGCTTTCTACGTCACAAGCCGAGATGAGGTGGCTTACCGTAGCACATGCTAGCTCGTTCTCAATTGCAAAACACTGTTACAACACACACTAGTTGACCATAATCTCCAAAAGAACTACTCACATGTCCCTGTTCTGCAGGTATTCCACAAGTGTCCCTCGTTTAGAAGAAGTCCTCCAGCTAATCCTGCCTTGTACTGACCAAAGTTGGAGAAAGAGTTATCTAGCTGATGTGATCTTACCTAGCTACTGCACATAGTGTGACACCCAACAAAGATAGTATAGACGTGAGATGTCTCACTCTGTAGCTAAAACCGAAACCTAAACACACAGGGGGGAAACAGGAGCTGCAGCAATGTGCAGTACAACAAAAATATGGTGTTTTTTGAAAATGAAGCCATGTGAACCTATTCTGGTACAACCTCAAAATACAATTATGAACCTGAAAATTGACATAAAATGGGCGCTTTAACAATAATTTCACCTCAATATTTTCTGTTTACATGCTGAAAATGGCTGAAAAGTGGTTGGTTCGGTGAATGATTGAAATGATTAACAAAGAATATGTTTACAGCATTTACTATCTAACTGGGTCATTTTGGGACAGATTGGCGGGGGTTGCTGTGGACCCACACACAGTACACACGGCGATACACTGGTAAGAGCAAATTAGGTTTAACTATGTATCCAGCTGATTTAAATAGCTAAAGTTACTGTATTGTGTGAACAGTTAACTTCATTAAATATTGTATGTGGCGTTTTCTTTTGCAGGAGTTTTGCAGAGCCAACGTCGCTGCGACCAGAGCTTAGCACCGCCCAAGATAATTGTGATTGGTTTGAAGAAATGCAAACAACCCAGAGCGGGGTTTTTTTCCTTCTCCTATCCCAGAATGTATGTGTGGTGTAGCCAGACCTTACTCCACAGTGCTGTGGAGATAGGTCTGGCAATGCGAAACTACTCGTTTCAACACATAGGCGCATCTAAAGTTTAATCAGTCTAGTCCAGTCATGAATCGGTCAGACTGCATCTTCTAAATCTGAAATCTAAACAGTCTGACTGGGGAGATCCAACTTTTTATTTATTTATTCAAAGATATGTAAATGTATATTTCTATAATCTGACTGGGTAAATATTTGATCAATAAACACACACAAACACATTGACATGCAGAAAGAAGCTGCAAACCCTTTGGCTGAAGAATTCTAATGAATGTTTGGAGACAGAAGCAGTCGTCTCACACAACTAGCTAAATCTGTACTGGACTATAGATTTAGTCTTTTTTCTGTCCACATGCATGCGCACATGCGCGCACACACACACACACACACACACACACACACACACACACACTCTCAGACATGCACACAAATATTTACTCTCTGAGATCTACACACAGGCACACAAGGAACAAGAGAGGAAGAGATGAGAGAGAAAGAAGAGGGAAGTTACATTTTTAATCGAGTGTTTCTTTCCCTCTGAGCAAAGTAGGGCTGAATACAAGGGGGTTAGCTGGTGCCAACACACACACACACACACACACACACACACACACACACACACACACACACACACACTTCTTGTGTCCTTTGGCAAATTCTTCTTTTTCGCTCTTGCATTAAGTAAGAAAAAAGGGAAGAGAGTCAAAGTAGGGGGAGAGGGAGGAGGGGGAAGGAGGGAAAAAAGAAGGGAAAAGAGAGGAGAAGAGAGAAAACGTCCCTGCAGAGTCTTTCTCCCTTCCTGGAGCGAGTGCGGGCCCCTGCAGCGCCGCCTGTGTAATTTCCAGTGGCAGTGAATACAGGTATTAATAAAAGCCCCATGGGGAAGAGCACACAATATAACCCTACATTTTCAGGCATTATGAAAGGATGCCCCCAGGGGTCCTCGGGCTCAAATTTCTGAGATGCAGGCATTGTAAAAAGACGCCCTCGGGGGAGGACCCCGCAATAGAAATCTGCTGAATTCAAAGCATTTCCAGAGCCCTGGTGGGAGCCATTACTCCCACTGGAAGAGGAAAGATTTTTTTTCACCCTTTTCTCTCTCCTTCCAACTGCTCTCTCTCTCTCTTTTTACCAAACATGTGTTGCTGACATGTTGACAGATTGCTCAGTGAGGTGTTTAGGTGCATGCACAAGGCGCGTCTGCTGAGACACGAGCTCCCTCCCTCTTCTCCCCTCTCTGTCTCTCCCCTCCCTCCTTCCCTTGCCAGTTCCCAAGTTCCATCCCTCCCTCCCTCCAACTGCAAACCTCTCAGCGCGCCCAAAACTGCTCCCATCCATATTTCATAAAGGAGAAACTAGGCTGAAAGAGAGAGAGACAGAGAGAGGATGGGAAGAGTTTAGGCAATAGCGAGAGAGAAAGAGAGAGACATGTGGGGGGAAGAAGTGGGAGAGAAAAAAGACGACAGGAAAAAGGGAAGATAAAGAGAGACAAAGCGGGATCAAGGGAGGGGAACAGGAGGAGTAGAGGACAGATAAAGAGAAATAGAGCGATGTAGAGAGTGGAAGAACTCTGCAGTGAAAAATGAACCCTGTGATGAAAAATGACTTCACAACAACCCTTCTCCGTCTCACCCCCTCCCTGCCATCCCTCCCTCTCCCTGTCTGCCACCTCTTCTTCTTCTTCTACTGCTGCTCTCCAACCCTCTCTCCTCTGGTGCCGGGCTCCTGCTCTCTCCCTGGAAAACCTGAGCGCCAGCCAGCTGTGTCTGTGTGTGCGCTGTGCACTTGTATGTATGCCAAGGGCTTAGCACAGGAATCTTCGGGCCACCCCCGGGTACAGAGACACAGAGTGAAGGGGGGAGGGGGTGTCAGCGGGGAGCAGGGCAGAAGGAGGGAAGAGGGGCACATGGTGATGAAGAGAGCTAGAGGGAGGGAGCAAGGGAGAGGGGAAAAAAGAGGAGCTAAGAGGATGAAAGCCAATGGGGTGAAAAAAAGAGGACCATATATGAAAAGCTACTAAGAGCATGATATTTATTTTGTCAATAACAGCTACGGAACTAGAAACACACAAACACACACACACACACACACACACACACACACAGAGGCCAGAGTGCAGGAGGCTGTCTGTAATTTTGTTTCAGATTACACCCCTCCTACCTCTCCTTTTCTCCCTCTCTTGTAGGAAGTGATCTGTGGTTTTAATAAGTGCCTTGGCCTCACAGGACTCAGCTGCTATCCTGACGACAGACGCAGCAAAGTGTGTGTGTGTGTGTGTGTGTGTGTGTGTCTGTGTCAACGGGTTGCGACAGACGGTAAGAGCTTGGCATTGGGGATATGTCCCGCGGGAGGTAAACCAGTCACCCAAGGGCCCCGTGCACTAACAGACGCGCTCTCTTCCCAGTTCCATGTTTTGTTTTCCTCCTCCTCCTCCTCCTCCTCCTCCTCCTCCTCCTCCTCCTCCTCCTCCTCCTCCTCCTCCTCCTCCTCCTCCTCCTCCTCCTCCTCCTCCACCCATCTTCCACTTCCTCTCTGCACATTTGAAGTTTTACCTCCACTTACCAGCCCTCCTCCTTATCCTCACCTGTCTTCATCATGTCCCCAGGTACTTCTTTCTACTCTTCTTCTTTTCCTCCCTCATTTCCTTCTACAGCTCCCCCTCCCTCCCAGCTAGACAGGCTCCCTGGTAATATCTCCTCTCCCCCACTGAGAGAGGAAAGAGAATAGACAAGAGTGCAGCTGTATGTGCTCGATTAACAGAGACCTCACAAATACCTTCAGAAAGAATATGCACAATATCTGGCTCTCTCTCACTGCACACACGCACGCAATTTTCCACCCACACCATCTCTAAGAAGCGACTAGCTGGGTTAATGACTTGCTATTTGTCACTGACAGCGGCAGTTTCCGTCCCCTGCCTTGACTGACAGCTCCCTCGTTTACCTGTACCCTAACCTCTCATCACTTCCTCTTCCACCTCAAGTGCTTTTTCATCTTTAACAATCTCTCGCCCCGTTTTCTCTTACTCACTCACACCTACCATAAATGTGTGGATACTGTTGACGTGTGTGTGTGTGTGTGTGTGTGTGTGTGTGTGTGTGTGTCTGTTCATGTGGGATAGCACGGCCAGAGAATGTTCTCCATTTGAACTGTAGGAGTTTTTTCCGCTCCTCCTCTCCTCAGGGAACTTATGCTCCACATTCTGACTCCTACTGAGACCCGTCGACACTCCCCCGACTCACACTCTCTCTGTCTCTCTCGCTCATACTGTACACACACACACACACACACACACACACAGGATCCAAACCCACATGTACTGAATGAAGAAGACACACATCACACATTATAGATATTACACACTGTATACACACATGAGAAAGTAAGTTTGCTCAGAGCCTCAAAACCATGTAGAATACAACACAAATGATATGGCTCTGCAGTTTAAATCAGTTCACACACACACACACTATCTTATCCACAATTTAAAAGCTGTCACACTGGCTTAAAGCTGCATTGGCATAGAATAACAATGGTACTGAAAGAGAAGCACACAATCTCTATCACACACACATACACACACAACCAGCTGAGCAGTCAGGCCAGATGAATGGGGTCTGTGGGTATGTGCGTGTTTGAGTGGGTGTACACACATTTATGTGTCATTGATCTGTGCCACTGTGTGTGTGTGTGTGTGTGTGTGTGTGTGTGTGTGTGTGTGTGTGTGTGTGTGTGTGTGTGTGTGTGTTACTCCAATTTCCACTCAAATTAATGGTGCCTCTTTATAGGCCTTCTGCTAGAGTGGCACTGAATTACTTGGTGCTTCACTCTTGCACCTGGGACCAATTCAATGTTATAGCTACAGCTAGCTGCTAACTTGGGGCCCATTGGCTACAACAGTATAGTTAGCATTAAAGATACCAGTGCTTTTCCTGCTGAGAATTCAGTGCTAACCAACACGGTTCTTCAAGCCACACCTGGGACCCACAAATGTACATACATACATCAGTTATCGCTGACAGTGGATGACTACTGGTTCACCTTCACTGGTTCACTGGTTCACCATGTTGCAGAGATTCAGTGTAATCGCAGCATGAAGACTTACTTTGTTCATATGCAACTTCAATTTCCTTCAAATTCCCTGCAACAAATAAATACCTTGTTTTGTCTGTTTGGAGTTATGATTTAAATATATGTATCAAAGTAATTAAATTCCTCAAAGAATTTGTATTTTTCCAGTGGATATTTACTAAATGCTTGGTTCCTCATCTAATACGCCTATAGTTAATGTTCTAACAAATCATGTGGATTTCAAAGAACTATAGCCAACTGATAGCAGTGACAGAATTAACCTTATGTTGCCTTAATTTGCCTTATGTCCTCTTTTGTCTTCCTCATGTTAAAGTTGCACTTGAACACGATGCAAAGCCCACAAAACTCTACATAATACGGTAAAAATGATTTTGTCATTTAGAATGCTGAGATAAGTTGCTCAAAATCTGTGTTTGAATCAGCAACGGACCATTCAACCATGTTTTGGGTTGATGACAGCCTAGATATAACGGTGATTTTAGATTGACTACTATATGTATTTTGATCAGAATATATCATGGCCCGAAGATTCCTATCATCACAGCTAGCTACATGTGGCAAGATGGCCCCCGTCTGTCACCCCCCAACCAAGATGGCTGATGTCTAAGTTGTTTGTTCAGGGACAAACACATACACCATCAAACTACAAAATGCATGAACACATTAACTCTCTCATGCAGATCCTGCGTGGCGTGTGTTTTTCCCCAGTAGGCTGTTTTTTTCTGTGTGTGTGCATGTGCGTGTGCGTGTGTGTGTGTGTGTGTGTGTGTGTGTGTGTGTGTGTGTGTTGTGCCCTCATACTAAACTTTCTCCCAGGGGTCTCTACCAGCAAACTTAAAAGGATTCTTTAGTCCATGTGTTTTAATTTAGCCTTCTCCTCAATAATAACCAGAAAGCTGTGGTCCCACCACTAACTTCATGCACACATACACTCAGACATGTACAACCACACACAGTAACATGCACCAACACATAAATGAACATACACAAACAAGTGCACACACATACTGCAGAGCAGGGGGATTACTTTGCAATCTCAACCACCCATTCTCCAGGGAAAACATGTTTTATCATTTCATTTCATTTCTTTCTTCTGCGCTCCCTCTTACCCTCCCTCCCTCTGCTTTCTCGCTCAGCAACATGTAGCCCTCCCCAGACTCCTGTGCTGAAATCACAGGCCACATCCTGCGCTCTGACAGCAGCCCTGCGCTTTTGGCAGTGTGATTCTCTGAGTGTGTGTGAAGTAAAGGGTTGTGTGTGTGTGTGTGTGTGTGTGTGTGTGTGTGTGTGTGTGTGTGTGTGTGTGTGTGTGTGTGTGTGTGTGTGTGTGTGTGTGTGTGTGTGTGTGTGTGTGTGTGTGTGGAAGATTCTGAGCATGCTTAATGAGCTTGTATTCCTTGGGCGGTATTTTTTATTTATTTTTTTACATATAAAAGAAATATATTACATTTTTCAAAGATGTAATATAAATATTACATCTTTGAAACCTACTTCTTCAACATCTTATTGGTACACAGCCCGAGGTACTACGGCAAATACGAAACGTGACACATATGTGTGGACAGTTGAAGAGGTGCAGTTGCTGCTTAGTGTCAGTTTGCAATACTAGTAAATATTTTGATAAATCAAATTTGTAATAAAATCAGTAATGTGGATATAATGACTAAGTGGGTAAAGACAAATAATAGAACAGTTACAACAGTCTGGTAAGTTCAGAAAATGACATGACTTTACTGTAATGCAGCCTTTAAAACCAGGGTAAGACAACACTTATGACATATTACTTATTCCATTACAAGTACTTACTTTTTCAATATTATTTATGGTCACAGGTGAATATAACTTATATTATGGTTACCTACTTTTGCTTTATTACTTTAATAACATATTCAATTTAATTTTAACGTCACTTACTTACACTGCAATTTTGTTTTTGTACTATGGCAACCGCACTTTTCTTTACAAACCTTTATTTGACGCCACTTTACTTCAGTCCAACTTCTGCCCATTGTCTACTGTTTGCCTGTTTTTCTTGTGTGTTTACTTGTTTGTTTGTTTTTTGCTGTTATTGTTGAGAATGCTACTGTAACAAAAAGAATTTCCCCGCTGTGGGATGACTAAAGTATCTTACCTTATCTTATTTCTTACGATATCCAAAATCTAAGACGATATCTAGTCTCATCTCAATAATAGCCACTTCACTTTAAGCTGAACAAAACCCGAAAAACTCTGGACGATGTGTCACAGCGCGGACAAGTTACACAAGGCAACACTCTCTTCCAGCATTTAACACAACCACGGCATGCTACTGTGCAAATAGCGAACCAGCCCCTTTCTCTTAACCAGCGCCTCCTGCACGTGGCTACTTAATATGCACGTCAATGACGTCATCGTACCATGCCGATGATGTCGGCGATTTCATTCTGAAACTGTGTCCCACAGAACAGCATAGATGAATAGCCCTGCTGTAAGCTTTGAAGAGACGCATGTACCTGGGGTTAGAGCGCAGCTTTTTTGTATGCAGTATAAAAAGCCAGAGGCATGAAGGGGAAGGGGGTGAAATAGATTCACATTTAGGCTACCAAAAGCCTACTTTGTTGGCCCACAAGGCTAGTGCTTAAAAATATTAGCATCTGCTCCTATTATTGTATGTCATTTAAGCAATAAATCGAATAATTGATAGAATACTCGATAGCTGCAGCCCTATTAAAGACTAGGACCTTAAATCCTGTTAGCCTGTGGACGAGAGGCCAAAACGTAGAGGAAAATATGTCATGGTCATGGAGCGGACTTTGGTTTCTAAACAGTGGAAATGTAACAGTACAACCTTTTACTTTCCTCTTGGGTGCTCGGTTTGTTTAAGGGACACATTAGTATTTTTGTTTGGGTTTGGTAACATGATGCTAGGCATCATGCTGTGTCACGCTGTGTTTTCATTGAGTGTACGAAATCTCGTTTCCAAATCTCTCTCTCTCTCTCTCTCTCTCTCTCTCTCAAAGAGACATGCTAGAGTGACACAGACACGGTGTATTCATCCCTACAACGGCGTAGGCCAGAGCCTGCTTACTGCTATATAAATCCGACTTTATCTTGAGCAAGAGTTCCAGCCTTTTGTGCCAGTATTAGTTCCTAGTGTCTTTAGTTTTTCTGGTTTATTTTTGGACTGCATCTTGTAAGTTTATTTTTGCAGCATTGAATTATTGAAGTCAACTAGCTTCCACCATCTCTGCATCTGTGTTTGGGTCCAAACCTGCTACTTCTGAAATCCTGACAAAATATCGGTTTTCAAAAATATCTGTATTCGTGTAGACAGGGCCTAAAGCCTAATATCCTATAAAAGAGTAAAATCTCAGAGCTCTCTTTCACGTGCAGTTCTGTAGTACCCATTGTTTGTGTTAACATTATTTACACCTGTTCACAACAACTCCACCACTAGCATCCTTCAATGTATAAGATGTATTCTGCATCTCCAAGCATCCCTGTAAAACTGTATGTGGGACCTAAGACCAACGAGTCTGGTGGGCTTGGGTGTCAAGCCAGCGTGTTGCTGAGGCGCTGGTCTCAGCATCTACATTACACAGTCTCTGGAAACCCCATCTCTACCAGTTTCGACAAAGCCCTCCATCCCCCCTCTCCCTATTTCTTCATCCCCTATCAAAAGTAAACACACATACTCTCTCACATGCTCAGAGGCAGAGTGCCTTGCAAGTGTGTGCTGCTGTGTGTGTGTGTGTGTGTGTGTGTGTTGGCTTGTTAAGCGAGCGTTTGGATTAATCTGTAGGAACCAGATGCCCCCGTTGTGTTCCTTCAGCCCCTCTATTAATTACACCAGTACTAATAACAGCTTTTTAGTGTGTGCGTGCATGTGTGTGCGTGCATGTGTGCGTGTGTGTGTGTATGCATGCATGCATACGTGTGCACGTGCGCCCAAGTCTGTCCCTGTGGGAAACATGGGTACAACTGAATCCAATAGCGATAGGTATTGACAAACAGGGGAAAGCCTGAGCCACCCACAAATGTTTTTTCCGCAATGTTTGGTGGCCTATCACAATCTTGCATCCTCTGTGCCACGTTGGTCTAAAACCATAGCACCTAGTCACTAAAACCCATGCATTGCAATTATACACCAAATATAAAAAATACTTTAGTTACACATTTCATTTTTAATTTAATAATTTGTACTGTTTACTGATCCCCAGTGGGGAAATTACAATTAATTAATTAAGTGGTGGTACATTTGTGTAAATGTTACAATGGTATTTATTCAAGTCTACCTCATTCCCTTATTCCTTCAAGCATTTACTATTGCTGGATTGCACCAAGCAGCAATGATTAATATTTTTTTAAAGTGCTCAGGTTTAGTTTTACTTCAATTCTGGACATGTCCTCAGGTAAGTGAAAAACATATTTAACAGTTAAGGAAATACAAAATAGTAGTTTTATTGTTTGTGAAATGCTAACTACTACAGGTCACTGCTTTCCTTCTTTTAAGGTTTCTGTGCTTTTTTTCTTCCTCTTACTTTTATTTTTCTGTCCATCTCAATGAAAGTATTAACGTTTTAAATCACTAACCCTTGACACATGGTAGCGCCATATATCTATGACATATGAAAATATAGGACATGTAGCTGCTCTGTTTCTGGGGTTTTGTGACACAGTGATGTGAGGCTGGTCGGTTACAACTAACACATATATCACAATATCCAGATGAACAATCGTACCTGCTGGGCAGTGGTGGGTTCTGTGCTCCGTGAGCTCAGCCAGACAGTCAAAGTCATGTTGACAGTTGTCACAGGTGAAGATGGACTCGTCGTCTAGGTCATCATCATGATCTCTGTCGTCGTGCTCCTCTTGTTCTCCGTCCTCAGCGCCCACCCCAAGACCATCTTTGGGCTCTGCCTCTCTGTCAGCCGCCGGGACTTCTGGGGACACATACATAAGACCATGAGCTCAAAAGCTTCCAGCTGCAAGTTTCAAAGATGTCATTGACGTATCCATTGTCCTCCCTCTATCTATTAGGGATGGGGGAAATAAATGTAAATTGTTGTTTCGTAATTTTTTTTTAAAGTGCCCATATTATGAAAAAATACATTTCTGGGATTTGGGGTGTTATTTTGTGTCTTTGGTGCTTCCACACACATACAAACTTGGAAAAAAGAGTTATCTAGCTGATGTGATCTTACCTAGCTACTGCACATGTTAACTCTCAACAAAGATAGTATAGAAGTGAGACATCTCACTCTGTAGCTAAAACAGAAACCCAAACACAGGTTGAAAACAGCAGCAGCAGCAGCAGCAATGTGCAGTACAACAAAAATATGTAAACTTATTCTGTAACAACCTCAAAATACAATTATGAACCTGAAAATGAGCATAATATGGGTGCTTTAACAATAATTTCACCTAAATATGTTCTGTTTATACTGCAGACGGTGACTACATCATATCTGTTTGCAGCAAAACAGATGGAAAGCAGAAAATGCAAAAAAAAACATTGTCATGTGCTTCTTTACAAATTAAATGAATGTCAGACTGACTGATGTGATTTTTAGAAAACAATTACATTTTAGAAATGTCTCATGACATATTGTCTCCAGAAGTGTATTATTTAAAAGTAAATACTCAATACTTGTAGAACCGCCATTATTTAGATTCTTTCATAATTCATTTTTGCGCTGCTATTTTGTGATTGGCTTGTTTTTACTTAAACAAAAGGATATTTCTCTACCTGCAATATTTTTACCAATGATGATGAATGTGAAACTTGACTTAATTGTGCGGAGTGTGTGGAGCATTGCTCCAGTATGTGAAGGAGTGTGTGTGTGTGTGAATGCGTGTGTCCTGGTAGCAGACAGGCAGAGTGTGAGAGGGGACCAGTGGAAGGCTGTGTCGGCTCAATCCTCACTGCTCCATTGTGTCTCCATTTTCACACCTTATTATCACATTATAAACGCCAAGGATCCAAGAGGACTGACACTGAAGACACTGGCTGGAGAGGAGAAGAGAGGAGAATATGGAAATAAGCCCCTGGGCTTTATTTTGTTATCCTTTATTTGTGACGTTTGTTTTTTAAAGGTCCCGTGTATAACGTGTTAAGTTGTTCATTAACACAATCTGTGTTGCCCATTCACAAACTTGAAGCGTGAAGGCTACCGTAGCTTTAATACGTACTTTGAACTGCGTGGTGCGAGAGACTTGACTGCAATATATGATCTCAACGCTAGACGGGAGAAATTCCTACACATTGGACCTTTAATGGATGGTGCAAAGCTGTATCGTATCTTTTAACGAAAGGGTCAAATAAAAATCAACTTATCTGGCTATAGATGCAGTGAAAGAAATATACTTACTATACTACACTAAAGGATTAGCTGCAGGGCTATTGCACTGAATTGCTTGTACAGCATGCAGTATTTGCACTTAATAAACAGACAACTCAGTAAAGTTAAATCCCCATTAGCACTAGCCATTACAGAAAACCCATAACCTCCATTACTTTGAGTGACAAATGGACTTCCTTCAGTGCAGTTATGGGTCAAAAAGGATTAAGTTCTAATTCAGTTTTGTTGGAGCTTCCAACATCATTTTGTGTGCGCAAGCGGCAGAACATTTATTTATTTCTTATGATGTGCCATTCTTGGCACTTCAACTATATGATTTTTGTTAGATTTGTATTAGAAAAACTTTTCCATGTGATTATTTCAGATAATAAAACAAAAGTCCAAAGTAAGAAAGATTAAAGTCAGGTGCACAGGCTCCATTCCACTCCGATTTATTATGGGAGAGGTGTGATGGGAAAGAGGGATGCTTGGAGGTAGGGAACAAGGGATTGAGGTGATGAGGTGTTTGGGGGGGGGGCTGCAGGAGAGGAAGACATTGATGGAGGGATATATGAAGGGAGGGTGAAGATGAGAGGGAGGGAGAGTGTTGGCCATCTGTCCAGTGGTGAGAGCACCGTCTGGCTGGGCAGAAAAAGTGGCCCCTTGGCTGACAACACACATGCGCGCACACACACACACACACACACACGTACACACACACGTACACACACACGTACACACACGTGTGTATATGCTGGAATGTAAATGTGTGCAGTTGTGTTGTCTGACTGACAAACTATTTACCAGATCTCACATATGTGTGATCACAATGTTTCTCTGATTAGATTAGTGAGGAGTAAATTAGGAGTAAAAGCACAGGATAAGATTATGAGCCACAGTTGATTCCCTAGAATAAACACACAATGGTCAGGATGAAACAGCACTTCTTTCATGCGTTTTGTTCATAATGCAGTATGCTGCACATCCATCGAGATCCCTTAATTATCCAAACTCCATTACAAATATCAAGGCAGAGAGCAAATATTTTGGACACTGTTTTAAAATGCTGTATTACACGTTTCTTATTGTTCAACTATAGGAAAGGAAAAATGTTCTGAAACTCAAACCCTCACTTTTCCTATAACTGTTAGTTGTTGTGCAGTTGTATTGCAACACACAATGCAAAATGTGTCTTAAAGAGCGGCTTAAGCTGAAATCCACACAGTGAAAAGTATTGATGTTAACATTTAGTCTTAAAATGTAGTTCACACACACACACACACACACACACACACACACACACACACACACACACACACACACACAGCCCTGATGCCAGAGGTGAGGGCAGTGCCAACTCCAGTGCATGCCAACACAACCTGCTGTCATAGCAACAGAGGGAGGAGCCAGAGGAAACCTCTCCATCTTGCAGCCCTCCGTCCTCATCTCTCCCTCCTTTTCTCTCCAAGTATGTTTTTTTTTTTCTTGTCTACTTGGGCAGTGAAATAAAGAGAGATGGATAAGTGTCAAAACAGAGGAAGATAAAGGGGATGAGAGAGGCTAACACAGTTGGTGGTGTTTCTATTTGCACATGGAGAGGATAATGATGTGTCCTCTTATGGATCTCAGAGAGAAGGAGATGGGGTCACTGTAAGCTCCTACTAGTAGATACTGTAGCTGTTTTGATCATTACCACTCTGAAACTGTGGCAAAAGACCTCCTGGCTAGGCCACACTGTGTGTCTTTTCAATTTGTGTGTGCTTGTATTGTGTTCTTCGCTTCATGTCAAGAAGCCATTATGCTAAGTTTTTCCGTACAAACGCAGATCTAAAATAGGACAGTCTCCGGAGTAAGCCCAGGGTTGGTTAATTTGACAGAAAATCTGTCCCTCACCATTTGGCCTTTCATCCACACTAAGCCAGCATTTGTCCCACCTAAAACTGAGCTTTCTGAAAACGTTCTTCGGAGTGAAAACACCTGTCTCATATTGTGGACAGGGCAAAGGAAGCTTGGCCAAAATGACGATGCTCTGACATGGTAGATCACTTTGTGGCATTCCTGCCCCGCTGCTGTTGCCTTGGTCTGTGATCACTCATTTTATGTCAAGACAAAGCACAATGCAGCGGTTGTCATTAACCTGTATTTATGTTGTCAGAGATTTTTCCAAGCATAGCATAGTGATTTCATTGGCAGCTCAGTGCAGCAGCACAGAGATCCTGTTTATCTTAGTTTACAAGTTGCATCAATGTTATACTCATTTAGTTGTCAAAAGAAAGTGTCTAGAGAAAAGATTGTCGAACCACATGAAATTGCTAATGGGGATGCACCTTTTCACATGTATAGTTTTCAGGTCTATCTGCATTAAATTAATTGGACATAGCTCAATACATTTTCTTGCTCATCTTTCTCATATTGTTCACAAAACTTCCACATATCTCATTTCTCAATTTATACACCACCCTTCCCCCACCCTAGCCACCAGAAAGAAGCAGCAGGCCTTGTTAATGAAAGCAGGCAGCTCCCATGGGTGCTTAAGGTGCAAGAGGGTTGTGTGTGTGTGTGTGTGTGTGTGTGTGTGTGTGTGTGTGTATCGATTGAATAGTACGACAGTGGTCCCTAGCAAATAGCATGTGTACACACACACACACACACACACACACACACACACACACACACAATATAGCTGTAGTCACTGATAGACATACTAACACACATGCTCACACGCGCTCTACAGAGAACCATTATCTCTGAGTCACAGACTGTCCCTATGCCAGGAATAACTGCACATTCTCTCTTTCTCTCACACACATGCACATACCCCCAACAGACCCCCAAACCCAAACCCAAACCCAGACAGCCTGTTATATTCTTACATCATCCAGAGACACACGATAAGTCAAAATCACATCTAGCAGTTAAACTAGACAAAATATGAAAAATACAAATTTCACTACTAAATGAAAGCCACCGAAACATGAACAATAAGATTAATCCTTTTCATCTGAAAGCATGTGTTATAGAAATTGGGTTTTCTACAGGTCCTTGAGTCACAGAGCCCTGCTGTTTTTTATTCTAGCCATGTAATGAGGGACTGAATCACACCTGGGATGCACAGTGAATGCAATTAAAGGAAATGAAGTAGCTGGTAGGGTAGAAAACCAGCAGTGTTTTGGGTCCTAAAGACTAGAATGGAAAACCATTGTTTAGGTCTGCAAGAAAAAAGGGTGTGTATTAGGGCTAGGACAATTCATCGATGTAGCCAACATCATCAATTACGTAAATGCGTCTAAAAATAACATGGCTGCCTCCAGCAACTGCGCAAGTATGGATTCCTCGCAACAACACGTTGAGAAAAAGGCTTGCACACGGTCTTCTAAAGTGTGGGAGTATTTTACTCTTAATGCTGACAGCAACGTGGTAGTCTGTAGACTTTGTAAAATGATCCGTGAGTCAGGATAACAGCAGCAAAACACTGTATACAGTATGTCCTGCACTGACTTGAGTGTAGCACTGTCTTCGATCAATGCGCAACCTGGCCAGATTGTTTTAGACATCTCACGAGTCAGTTATAACGGCCCACGTATTAAGAAATTGTCGGGTTCAAATCGGGCTCATAATTCCCTTTGAAAGGAGAGCAAAATTGCACCTTTTATGTTTTTTTGTTGTTTTTTTATTGGAAACTTTTTATTGGTTTTAAACATTAGTACAGGTTACCAGTAACGAATAAGGACCATGAAAATATTCCTCACACAACTAGACAAACAAAGGACAAGTCATGCATCAGTGCATGCATACACAATATATGCCCACATAGACACCAGACAAGACCACTGTAACAACAACAACAACAAAACAATAAAGATAGGAAAAAATAAACGAATATATGGAACATATGGTGCTAGAAATGTGAAAGAGAGAGCTTTGGTATTGTGTAGGAAGAGGGGGCTGAGCCTGTAGTTCACCACTGAAGGCCATTTATATATTGAAGAAGGTTTTGCCATTTAGAGTTGTGCCAATCTAACCTGTCCAGCAGGGTGAAGGATACTGTAGTCAGGGCATTGTACCCATTGATGGAGGATGAGCTGACTTCTAAATCAGTTTCCTACCAATCCTGATAGCTGACTGGACCCATTCAGCAGCGACTAAAACAATACCTGTGTTTTTATTTTTAAGTTTTTTATATTTGTATTCCTTCTGAAAGTGACTTGAACTGTTGAATTTGTTTTACTGTTAGAATTATGTGATACATCTGAGTTCATATGCACTTCTTTACTGTAAGATTAACGGGAGAAGATCTTGGATGTTAAACAAGAGCTTATTCATTATTTTACCTACTACTGTTAAAAAAAAAAAAAGCAAATACAGGCTACTCTTTTTGCACTTGCTCTGTTTACTTTAAGTTTTTATTTTTGTATTCCTCCTGAAAGTGACTTTATTTCGTTGTTGGATTGATAGCTTACATCTGGCTTCAGGTTGCAACAAATTCATTTTACTTGAACAGTGCAGTGTTAAACTATTTTAATATATAGAGATTTGAACCTTATTGAAATTTGTTGTGTGTAAATTGTTAATAATTTAACAATGGGAAAACAATCGCTGATTGAAAAATTAATCGTTAGATTAATCACTTATTTTTGGATTGGATTAGTTGTTTGATCTATAAAATGTAAGAAAAGGTGAACAATGTTGACCAAATATGGCGTCCTCAAATGACTTGTTTGGTCCAGAACTTATCTGCTCTAACTGCCATATCCTCGGCTAAAAGTAATACAGATTTTGAGTTCAAATTTCAATATAGCATCATAACCAGGATTTCAGTGTCAGGGTTAAAAGTATTGGTCTACATGATAACGGGGCAACGTAGCAGACGGGACTTTTCACTGTCCTGCATCCACATGTATTATCACAGCCTAAATGTTCAAATCATGGTAGCATCACTTGTATATTTTAACCCATGGACTAAATTATATATCACAACAACAATACTATATTGATCTATGACGTTCTGGGGCTGTCATGTATTTATGGACAATGAACTGGCCCTCACTAAATTCCAGAAAAAGTCTTAAATATATATATATATATATATATATATATATATATATATATATATATATATATATATATATATATATATATATATATATATATATATATATATATATATATATATATATATATATATATATATGCAGGCATCGTGGTAGGACAGCCAGCAACAACAGGCACGGATGTGAAAAAAATATGTTTTTACACTGTGTGTCTCTAGAGTTACAGTAATAAGCCATAATCTTGGCTGTACCCACCAGCCTCAGTAACTTGAGGACAATGGGCTGTTTATTAACAGATAGAAGTATAAATATATAAATGGATAGCTCGGGAATAATGAGGTCACTTTGCATATCTGCAAGATATATGCAGATGGTGTGTGTGCAGTGTATTGGTAAGTGTGTGTGTGTGTGTGTGTGTGTGTGTGTGTGTGTGTGTGTGTGTGTGTGTGTGTGTGTGTGTGTGTGTGTGTGTGTGTGTGTGTGTGTGTGTGCACCCTGGGTAATTAGATAAAGAGAAGTGAATTAGCCGAGTCCACAGTGCAGAATGATGTTACACAGCCTAACCACGCCTAGCTGAGACCCACTAATCACCACTCGTTAGGCTCACAGAAGACTCTGTGTGGATGTGTGTGTGTGTGTTCACAGCGTTGGCGTGTTTGTTAGTTGTGTGTCTTTTCTCATTACCCATGTTAAAATGAGTTCATTGAGGTAATTAGGGAGCTAAATGATAATAAGCCTTAAACATACTGGATGGGAGAGAGGTCCCCTCCCCTCACAAAAGTAGGATGTAAACTGAAAAGAGAACCTCCAAGATCCAAGTACAATCAATATGGACACACTCCATCCCACAGTCTGACTTTAGTTACATAGCGTTGCTGTGAGCAGTTGCCACGACAAGCTAGCAGGGACAAAAAGTGGAACACCAGAAATCAAACGCACACAGTCAGCATGACCACTGTACATCTCTATATATCCTGTGTGAAGAAAACTAGCGAACTAATGAACACTGGGAAACGTTCCTGAACTGCCCCTGGGTGATACAAGTGCACTAAAAGAGAGTGCTAGAGAGAGATTTAAAGGGGAATAAAACATAATGTAATACTGCAAAGGTAAGAAGATGTCAGCCTGTCAGATCCATCAGCCAAGCATGCATAAAGACACACACACACACACACACACCTATGTCTGTGTCTAGCTTAAAGCAGGGATCAAAAGGTGGGTAAAAGTGTGTGTGCAGCTTCCAGCAGAATGTTTAGAAACCAAACAGTCTAGACACAAGGCTTTCATTCTGCTCCACATCGCACTCTACACTGAACTAGGATTCACAGGCACCTGGCTGGGCACCACCATCTAAAGGATGGCTTTGAACCAGCCACAAAGTTAAAATCAGACCTGCATCACATGGCATGGTTGGAGTGCCCAGTGGGCGGCGTTTACGTAGTCAAGACCTTTTAATCAGGACACTTCAAGTATCAGCTATAACACCATGCAAGAACGCTACATTACACTCATCTCACACATCTTAAAATCC
Source organism: Percina caprodes (assembly GCA_013375575.1). Taxonomy (NCBI): domain Eukaryota; kingdom Metazoa; phylum Chordata; class Actinopteri; order Perciformes; family Percidae; genus Percina; species Percina caprodes. Next base: position 842,616 of record JABXJD010000252.1, read on the forward strand.
TTCCTTGCGTTGGTCAAAATTGTCTTGTGAATATCCAGGGAACATTTTACTTTATTTTAACTAAACAAACTGGTTGATACAATGAATTGATTATTTTTTGTTTGTGTGCTATGTGTAAAATGTCTACATAGGATTCTACTTGTCAATCTGTATTTACCCCCCCCTCCCCACATTCACACAATGCTACAGTAAGACAATACTGCTGGACAGAGAGTAAGCGCAATGACCCACCTATTTGAGCTCAAAATGTTGAGAAGTGGGCTGATTTAAAGAATGGCGGACACATTTGGCACAGAGCGCACACTCAAATGTGCACACACACACACACGCTGAACAGGTGCAGCTGGACACAACAACACAGGCCTGCGCCCCGTCTCTCAAGAGAACGACCCCCCCACTCCTCTCTCAACCTCTGTTTCAGTGTGTGTATGTTAGGTGGCTATATAAAGAGGCCATCTCTCCTCACCTCCTCCTCTCGGCCTCCCACCTCATGTTCTTCCCCCCACTATAGCCTCTGTGTGTGTGTGTGTGTGTGTGTGTGTGTGTGTGTGTGTGTGTGTGTGTGTGTGTGTTCACAATACAAGGGCCCCCCCGGAGTAGATCTGCTGAGCCACAGAGTACCAGTCACACGCAAACACACACACACACACACACACACACACACACACACACACACACACACCTACACACATCCACACACAGACCCCTGGGACGTACTGCGGCAAGGGAGAGCAGCACCCAACACCAATGTCTGGAAGCAGGATGATGAAAGAGACACTAACGTCATGGAAGGTAGCAGAAAACACGCGTTTGCGCGCGCGCGCACACACACACACACACACACACACACACACAGTATATACACAAACACACATGAAATAAGCCAGAGATGCAGTGCCCAGACTTACATAGAGCGGCAGAAAAGCTTACTTAAAAACAAGTCAACAGCTACTCACTTATTAAAATTGTTGGTACACACACACACACACACACACACCAAAAATTACACAGACAAAAGGTCTTACATGCTGCAATATAGACAAAAAACACAGATGCACTGTGAGCTGTCACTAGCAGGCAATAATAGTACACACACACACACACACACACACACACACACACACACACACACAGAAACTGTTTTGCTGTGGTAGCCTTGGGGAAATTAAAACTACATTATGGACCTCCAGAGGCTAGCGGTGAGAGAGCGCTAGAGGAAGAGGAAAAGAGAGAGAGGAAGCGAGAGAAGGAGGGAGGGAGAGCGAGAAAAAGATAGGAGGGAGAAGGGCCAGTGTCCTGTTTTTTTCGCAGCTTTGGCCATCATCGCGTTCTTACAGTGAACCAGGAGAATCTCCTCATTTGTAACATTCTTTTTACTTTTCCTCTTAAACGCTTTTCTCGAGTTCTAACATTCCTCACCCTCTGTGTCTGTCCCTATCGATGGATGGATAGCTGAGATTATGTGAATGTATCATCCAATCTAACCATCTTGTTCCTAAGATTTGATACATTATTTGTGCTTGTCATTAAGGGTTGCAGCAATATAGCAGTTTGACAGTGTACAGTACCATTGTATGACAATTAGTATGCCTTATACATTTACTTATCTACAGTATAAAAAAAAAAGTTTATTTTTTTTTTTACACATACTTCCTTTAATTCAATTATAATGAAGCGTAAACCAAAACAACCCTTCTGTTTTTAATTCATTTAGGGGTTATTTTAACTAATAATACTATGATAATATCATTATACTAATTTTGTCGTACCGTATACAGTGATATTTTGAGATGGTTATTGCTAGGGGTGTACGATTCAGAAAATGTCACGATTCAATTGCAAAGGGCTGTGTGTGTTTTTTTTTTTTTATTTGTCTAGTCATTTACTACATGTCATTTGCCATTCTCCGTCGTGTTATGTTCTGTTGCCTTAATTTGTCATCTATTTCAGGTGTGTCTAGATGTGTGACCAACATTTGTGTTTACTGCATTATGTTGTTTTACATTTTTTGTTCAATGTCTAAAGAAGGATTTTTATTTTGTATATATATATATATATATATATATATATATATATATATATATATATATATATATATATATATATATATATATATATATATATATATATATTATTTTTATTTATTTTTTTACAGAAATAAATCTAACACTGAAGGCTCTGGAGAAAATGCTGGGTAAACATCCATGAATCCCTGACCCCTGCAATAAAATGTCACTGTGGTGCATCTTACCCACTGAAGTACAACCATTAGCATCTAGGTTATGAATAAGGCTGGGCAATATATCAATATTATATCAATATTGTGATACAAGACTAGATATCATCTTAGATTTTGGATATCATAATTTGATGATATGACACAAGTGTTGTCTTTTCTTGGTTTTAAAGGCTTCATTACAGTAAAGTGATGTACTTTTCTGAACTTACCAGACTGTTGTAACTGTTTTATTTGCCTTTTTCCCACAAAGACATTACGCCCACATTACTGATGATTATTTATCTAAAATGTATATGTACAAATATTTTGTTGAAGCACCAATTGTCAACCATAGAATATCGCCGCAATATTGATGTTGAGGTATTTGGCAAAGAATATCGTGATATCTGATTTTCTTTCCATTGCCCAGCCCTAGTTGGGAGACTACTGGAAAAACCTCTTTGCTGATATTCCAAAGAAAAAAAAGTAAATATTCCCACAGCATACTGGAGAACAAGTTCACACGGACACACACTGACTGGATTTTGGTGACAAAAAACAAAAAATATGGGAAATGTGAAAAGGCAATTTGATATGTTTTGTAATACGGATAGATGACAAATCATTTACATTTGTTACGTTCTACTTTTGTTGCAGTTTCAAGGACGTTGTATTAGAAATTGCATTAATGTCAACTTAATTGATGCACCTCTGTTCTAACGCACATTATTTCTCGATACTTTCTGATAGGTAGACTAACTTCCTGGCTGGACAGTCATGTCCCCACACACCCATAAACACACACACACACACACACACACACACACACACACACACACACGCACACTCACAATCACAGTACTTGTGAATAACAATAAAGCAGTAAGGTCTTGGTTTCTCAGTTTCAGCTTGGGGACCTGACAAACCTTTTCCATGATGACTCACTGGCTCTTTCTGCATGTGACTGTGTGTGTGTGTGTGTGTGTGTGTGTGTGTGTGTGTGCCTGTGTGTGTAGGCCTGTGTGTGTAGGCTATAGACTGTCAGAAAAGAATTGAGAAAAATAAGTCTCTAGAGAAAGAGAGGAGGAGGATTTCAACACAAACACTCATGCTTCTGAAGTCCTCCTCAGTGAGACTGGACATACGTTAATGCCTGAACAGATGACTCTTATGAACAGGGAAACTCTGCTGCTACCTGGCCTTTCTAAATCTTTCTCTCTCATTTCCTTTCTCTGTCCTTGGCAACTTGACTATTTTTCTTCTCCCAGCACACTGGGGAAGCGAGGGAACAAGAGAGAAAACAAGGGAGGAAGGGGACAAGTTGTTCTTCTATCTCACTAAGGGGTGGTTTGGCCAGAGGGGAAGAGAGATGGAGGGTGTTGGGGCACCTTCTGCCTCCAAGGGGTCCTTTCTGGGGCAGAAAGTCCAAGGAGAGGGAAGAAAACGAGGAAAGGAGGAGATGTAGAAAGGGGGGTTGGGGGGGGCATAGGTTGGCTCGACACTATTCCCTTTGAGTCAACCTCCCACCTCCCCCTTGCCTTCCCTCCCGCGGGTCTTTCCAAACTCAATACACATTTTCCAGAGAAAGCAAAAGCGAGACAGACTGAGAGAGAGAGAGAGAGAGAGAGACAGACAGACAGACAGACAGACAGACAGACAGAGAGAGAAGGGGGGAGCACATAAAGGACAGAGGAGGGTTGGAAGTTTGTGAATTTAACTGCATGATGGGAAGGTATATTTCTCTCATTCTTTTTCTCCCTCCCCCTTTCTCACCCCGTCCTTGTCGACACTATCTCCCAGGGAGTGGAGGAAGCAAAGTGGTTTTTATTTGTTATTTGCTAGACTAAGGTATAGGCAGCAATCCATACACACACACTCTTTCACACACACACACACACACGCGCACACACACGCACACACACGCACACACACAGATCAAGAGAGGGAGAGAGAAACGGACAATGATCAAGAAAGATACATAGAGATTTATCAAGCATGCAGAGAGAGAAAGAAAAAGTGATGCAGAGGATGCTAGGACAGGGAATTGATGTTAACATCCAAATTGAAAGAGTGGCTGAGTAAGGGAATATGGGACAGTATGTTTTTATGGGAGGAAGAGTGCAAGATAGAGGGTGTGTGTGTGTGTGTGTGTGTGTCATGGGACTCTAGCTTCCTGCAGGAACTGACACACACAGCAGTTCTAGTGAGCCACCCAGGACCTCAGTCAGCACCCCCCTTAACACACACACACACACACACACACACACACACACACACACACACACACACACACACACACACACACACACACACACACACACACACACACACACACACACACACACACACACACACACACACACACACACACACACACACACACACACACACACACACACACACACACACACACACACACACACACCCTGGAGGAGAGTTAGCACAGGTCTGGGGGGTGTAAGGATGGGAGGGTTCAGTACGTCATAGACACCCCAAGGGTCATACTTTCCTATCCCTGTAGAGCTGATCGAGAGACAGGGCAGGAGAGGTAGAGAGAGAGATAACTGCATATTTACCACATTCAGCAGTATCTTATTTCCCTGTTGGGATCTAGTCAGAGGAAGTGTTTAACTGTTCTCTGATAGGCTGAAAACCAGTACAGAAAAACTAGCTACAGCTGACAAACAACTACAGTTAAACTGTTTTGCCATGGTCCAGAAAATGTGAAATTTGATATTTACTAAGTGTTAATTACAACAGTGAGTAAAAATGTCAAGAGCCTAGTTATGCCAGGTTTAAGCGGTGCCTACACTGTAAAATATGAGCCTGTTTTTATCCAGAGTTTTGAGCCGCACAACTCATTTTAGCGTTGGACTCATAGACCGTTAATTGGACTGTATTTTAGCATGCACGAGAGCGAGGATCGCTCAACTGCACCCGACGGGGCGTCTGATGTCCAGATGAATTTGTAATTGTCTAATGTCAGATATTTTGGGTCTTTCAAAGTTGGAGCAGAGCCATGGGTTGGTTCCAAGGTTGTAGTCGTCAACCAAATAACCAAATAACAAAAACTAGGTGGGAAAAAACATTGTCGTAAACTGAAATAAAAATACAAATGAGGCATTTCAAAAAAAGAATAACTAACAAACTACTGTAATGTCTGTTTGCAACACTAACATAAAATAAAATTATCAAATAAATGTCCTTTGTTTTCATCTTTGCCAATTTCTTTAATAGAGCAAATAACGTTATTCTTTCAGAGTTGATGTTTTCTACTAAAACAGCATTTTCAAAAACTAAACTAGCAAAAAAATTAATTGAAACAAATCTAAATTTTACAAATTCTAAATGAAATAAAAACTAATTAAATAACTTTGAAGGTAACTTTGGTCGGTTCCCCACGGTCGGTGCCTTTTTTTCCCTCTCTGCATGTGCATGAAGCGGCAAACACAGTGTTTGAAAGTGCCATTTGCGCATCATTTGTACAGAAGATGTTTTTGTGAATCCATATAATTGCCTTCCAATTTATCTAGTCACATGCATGAACGTCAGAGCATCCCTGGTTCAGTCGTTCTTTTTGACTTAAAGGCTAAAGGGTGAGTGATAATAATTTGTAATTTCCATCTGAGGGTGGAAACAAGCGAGAAGGGAGGATAGAAGACGGGAGGGAGAGACAGGGAGGGAGCAAAATAGCAGTTGGTTTGGAGAAACCGCAAGGAAAAACAAAATCCAGGAAAAGAACAAAAAGAAAAGAAAAGCCCTACCATCTCACTGGCTTCCTCCCAGGACATCCCTAGACCACAGAGAGTAGTGAAAGAGCACACAAATCTCTCTCTTGTCCCCCCATAACCAATCGTTCTCTCTCCATATCCCCTTTGTCTTCTCTCTTTCCATTCAGTTTGACTCCCGAGACCAAGAGTGCTCTGTCTCTTTTCACATCTCCCTCTCATTCCTTCTTTGACTTTTCAAATAGCCTCTTTCCTTGCTTATATGGTTTTTTCTTTCTCCTAATACTTTCACCAATCCCTCCACCCAAACTCCTCTTTGTTCACTTCATCTCCCCATCTTTTCTTAGTTGATAGCCCTCTGAGCAGGCCATTATAAACCATGTGGAATTGATATTACAAATGGTGTGTGTCTGTGTGTATGTGTCTGAGAAATATAGACTTAAGCCTCTTGTGTAGATCTGACAGCTTGCTGGAACTCAATTACATTATCAGTGTGTGTGTGTGTGTGTGTGTGTGTGTGTGTGTGTGTGTGTGTGTGTGTGTGTGTGTGTGTGTGTGTGTGTTGTGTGTGTGTGTGTGGTCCACACTCTGAAGACTCCCCTTCTTCTACCGCTGAGGAGAAAGGAAGATACATTCAAATGTAAGTATTATTAGCAAGCCAAATAGTGACCATGATCAAAAGCCCAAGATCACGAGCAAAAATTTGCTCAATCTCAAAAGTTATCAGATTCAAACGAATCAACAACTATTTTCAAAATCTATTCATTGTTTCAGCCAGAAGAAAATGCCAAACATGATTGGTTCTAGCTTCTAAAAAGTATTCAGGGTACTGAATGTGTTTAGGTTTTAGACTGTTCCAACAAAACAAGCTGCTTGATGATGTGATCCAACATACAGAACTGACAACACTAACAGACGTGTTGAATCTGGAATCCAGGTCTGTTTATGAAATTATTTTGTGTCTCTCTTTGTCTCCATCACTTTGAATTAAAAGTGCAAGCAGTCGGGCGCCCGGATAGCTCAGTTGGTAGAGCAGGCACCCATATATAGAGGTTCACTCCTCAATGCCATGGGCCTGGGTTCGACTCCAACCTGCGGCCCTTTGTTGCATGTCATTCCCCCTCTCTCTACCATTTTATGTCTTCAGCTGTCCTGTCAATAAAGGCCAAAACATTATCTAAAAAAACATTTAACAACCACCGCACGTGTTTAATCTCATAAATGTACGTATTAACCACCTCTGAAAACAGACCAGGGAAGCAACACAAAAGCAGGTATTGGCAATGTCCTGAGATCTCTTGGACACATGAACACACAGCTGATCAGAGCTGGAATGTGACACTGACTTCCTGGGTACAACAGGAAGGAGGGAAGTACAGCTGGCACACAAACAGGACATGGCTGGAGCCACCACACAATGGGGTTTCCTGTCCACCCCCTCTCCCCCCACATGATTCCTCACTTACTCACCTCTCAGATCTCTCAAACTCCTAGTTCTCATCCTGCTCTCCCTGACAACCCCCCACCCACCCCTCCTGCCATTTATATCTCTCCTCATCTTCCTCACGCCATATATCCTCATCAGCTCCCACTTGACCCACCCCATCCTCACAGTTACGCTCAGCCAGAATATACGGAACAATCTGGTTGCTAAATATATGAGTTTTCAGTTTCCCCAGGTATTAATGTGGACCTTTAAAACTACAACAATTAGAAATTGGTGAGGGTGTGTAAAGTTCTACATAGCGAACCCACAAGCTCAGTTTTAGGACAGATAATTAAATTATTGAAACTTCCTGCCAATCTAATCATCAATGGTCAGGTCTCTTGAAATAATAAGCTAAATCCCTGCATAAAGGTTGAACTGCACTAAAAACAACTGCAGTTGAATCCTTCCATTTAAGTGATCCACAGCAGGCTATATTGTGAAAGGAAGCTACCCAGCCTTACATGTATGTCCGTTTAAAAGCAACTAACAACGTACTGCAGTTTATTGGCCAAAGCTAACACCAGGCTGGATTTCCCATCCAACACAGCTACACATTGGAGAGACACGAACGGATCAAGAGACGGAGAAAGAAACAGACAATGAGAAAGAAAGATAAATGGAGATTTAGGAAGCATGCAGAGAGAGAAAGAAAAACACATATTACTGATCATAATGCTATTACAACCTAGTTTGAAAGAATCTCTGGAATATCTGATAACAGCATAAGGATTGAGAGGAAATAAGTGATAAGTGAACTGGCTGTGAGACAAGAAAAGAACTAAAGGACAAGTTTGAAACACACACACACACACACACACATCAGAAACATGTATTCTGTGCCCTGCCGACTGCTTCATTCATTTTCATTGTATTCCCTCAATATAAAAAAATATGTATAACACATAATACTTCTTTGTGAACTTGAAATGAAGCATTTCATTTGGAACAAGTTCCAATATAGAGCACACCATGATCACATCACATCCAATGAAAACAGAGACTGGGCTGCGAGTCATTTCTTCACATCCATTCAAACTTACTTTAATATGAATAATTCATTATGATTCAACCGGATTACATTTACACCTGGTACTAATATGTGTCTCTAGTGTCCACATTGACATCCTCGGTCCAGCTCAAACAACAGAAGGTCCCTTTTTTCATTACCGCCACCTCCTGCTGCAGCTGTCGGTTGTTTTAGCGGCGAGGCGGCCGTCTGGCTGCTGCTTCTGCTGGAGCCCGGTGCTGGTAGTCGTATTTGGTTTGAAAATGCATTTGCATTTACATTTGTGTTTGATGTTGTCACATTGTGTCCCTGACCAACTCTGGGAAGCGGGTTCACTGATCAAATCACAATCACTGTCCGTCCTCAATGCATTTTGGGTGCATTTACACCTGTACTCTGTGTGGTATGTACCATGTTACATGTGGTCAAGCACTCTCCGTTTGCACTCCCATTAACCAAAACGCATCTCATTGCCAGGTGTAAATGGTGACAAAATCTCTAACTGCTACTGAGGGATTTATCTTTTCTACAGGAAGTGAAAGTCGGTTGTTCTACACTACAAAAGCAGCAGAGAGGGTGGACAGTTTTACGTCCCTCGTCATCGAGGGTCTGACCTAGGCGCTGCATACTGACTCCGTGGTGAGAAAAGCAGGGCAAAGACTGTTTCACCCTCAGACGCCTGAAGAAATCCCAGGTATCGCCTTAAATACAGAGCAATTTCTACTGCTGCATCCTTGAAAGCGTCCTGACTGGGAACGTTGTCTGGTGCGGAAACAGCACCAAACCGGACAGCTGTGGTTTGCTTGGCTGAACATAACACTGCCATGACAGTGAAAAGGCTAGGAGAATCATTGAAACTCCGAACCACCAGGATAGCGGCCTGTTCTCCCCGTTGAGGAGTGGAAGAAGGTACCAGATACGCCAGGCTAGGCCTGCATGATTCTGGGACAAATATGAATCACGATTTCTTTAGCTGCGAACTGATACCACGATTCTCTGCAAGCATTTTTTTTTTCTCACGAGGTGTGATGTTTATTGCATACATGAACAGGACAAAACAAAACAAATTGGCAGTACCAAACTGATTTTTTTTTCTTTGGCACCTATAGCACATTGTGCATCACCACAAGTCTGTAGAGGCCTAAGGGAGAGCATCGCAGCGCTTGAGAACGCTTTAAAACCTATTTTATATAGTCTTTTGTTTAGAACTCACAGAAAAAAGTAGTAGCGTTTGTGATGCAGTCGGCTCGTAAAATTAAATGACAATTGAAGTCATTAAAAAATAAATAAATCAGTTATTTAAATATTTAAAATCGTGAACAGGGTAAATCAAGATCGCGATTTTATAACGATTGCTAGTGCAGGCCTACACCAGGCTCGGGAGGAGCTTCTACCCTCAATAAATGACTGCCCTTCCAGAGTCTGGGGCTTCTGAGGGCCAGATGTAGACCACAGTGTGCTAATAACGTACTAATGGATCCCTGGACAAACACACAAAGCACAGCACACACATAGGCACCCGAGACAGACACACACAGGATTTATACTTGAAGGTTGTGCGTATGCCTGTACAGAGACCTCCCACTATGACTGAACATGCCTGCCAAACACAGCAGACAGAAACAGATGAGAGAAGGTACGGGAAGAGGAAACCAAAAGAAAAACAAAGTATTTCCTCTAAGCTAATAAAGAGGGGCTTATATCCAAAACACTTGGACCATACTACCCTACAAGCAAGCCATGAGTTGGGTTGCATGATTAATACTAGGGGTGGGGAAAGTGATTGATTCTTAGATTCATCGCGATTCTCTCTAGAACGATTCAATGTTTGATTGTGATAAGTTAATAATTGATTATTTAAAAATATTGTATCATTATTAAAAATTAAAAATATATATTTTTCCTTTGTTTTGTTTATTTTAAATGTGTTGATTTTATCTAAAAGTCCCCAGACAAGTACAAATCAGAAAACAGAGTGACTGAAAGAAGATGAGATAATGGACAACAACTTGGAGTTTAGGCAAGAGTAAAATTAACAAACTAAAAAACTAAATTTACAATCCTAATTCCAAGCCATGACCCGTTTCCGAGCACAACACACATCTCACCACTCTGACAACATTATGCTGCTTAACTGACTTGAAGCAAGGAGGAAGAATATTCTGGAATATACATGGAAACCTGTATCACTTATCTTACAGAGATCTGATTTAAAAAGGTTTCACTTTCTGAGAAGCAGTGTTCCCTGCTGGGACCACACTGCTTAGACCATGCGTCCCTGGTCTGGTTCTGACAGGGCTTCTCGGTATGCTTACTCTGACAATCATGATGAAAACCATATTCTTTTGCTAGCTAGTTTTTGGATGTTATAGATGGACCTAGAAGTACTGGTGACTCTGCCTCTGATAAAAGCCCATTTCTTCTGATGAGACTGTAGGGAATACAGTGTGTTTCATTAGCCAAGCGCACACAGCTTTATTTAGATTCCCCTATCCTCCCTCTGAGACACACACACACCGTCACTGTGAACCCTGCACACACCAGGGGGTCGGTGGGGGGTGTATGTGTGTGGTTGTTTGGAAAGTGTTGAGCATTTTTGCACAAAATGTATGAGTAGAAGTAAGGGGAGTTCAATCAAAGTGTGAGTGTGAGCATCACAAAGTGTGTGTGCTTTCGTATGGGCTGTACTGATGGTCATTTTTCTATACTCAAAGCTTCTATTGAGGTTTTTAGAATTAAGTTTTGAAAACTTAAGGCATCATATTTTATGACTTCATTTTATGACTTTTTTTTAATTAAATCAATGCAATCTTTCATTGTAATGACTAAAGAAGTACTATAAGCACAAACCAAAAAATAGATTTTTTTGTTATTTTTGGTTATATAAATGCAATTCATGGCAAGCCTGTAACAATTATTACATAATCAATGTATGTCATCGCGGTGTCTTTGTTTAACCGCAATTAGTTGCCAACATTAGCTAAGGTCTTAAAGTATATGACTGGTCATCATTGATTTTGTTTGGATATGCCAAATTGTAGTAATATAAGTGATTATTGGTGGGACTAAATATTTTATTATTATTTAAATTGTTAGTTGTTGGCACTTGAACCTATACACGTTCATAGTAACAAAAATGACAAGGGGGGGACACAGAATTTTTTTTTTATAATAATAAGGCATTGTTACTTCATAGGCTGTGTACCTGCAACACATAACAGTGATATAGAACTAAAGATGTTTTCTAGAATTCATTCTAATCTTAAATCTTAGACAATTAATTGGAAAGCAAAATTATTACAGTTGTAATTTATGGTGCTGTTAAAATACCGCTAGACGGCCTCGTTAATACGAGTGTGCTCCTCTTTTTGTGTGACCGCAGTGAAAATGTTTTTGAAAGGCTAAATGCCAACAAATATGGATTGAAGCAGAATGTTTTGTTAGATAAAAACATGAACAGAAATTATTAGATTTATCGTTTTTTAGTAGATTTGGACTTTTCAACAATCTGAAGTTTAAAAGAAAAGGACTGTCAGAAACAATCCTAAGCACTCTAAAATTATTATGACACTAATAATATTAGTGTGGCCTAATCTTTCTCTGCAACTGTGCAGAAATGCCGTGTATGAACAGAATGAATAGACATGCAATTTTTTATTTTATTTTTAAACCAGTGCAGCATTCAAATGTTGATTTAATTTTGGAATGTCAACGTTATAAATAAATCTTCAAAGCTTTGAACGTTTCAGTACAGCCCTATTGCACGTGTGTGTGTGTGTGAGTCCACTTATATCTGTAGGTAGTGTACACCGTTAGGAAAAATATACACAGAGAGAGATCTGAAGTAGTTCTGGGACGTTTACTCCCCAGAGTCCTTATGTTATCTTTTCGCACAGCATATTTCCTTGGATTAGGATGGCACCAAGATCTTGGTTGCAGCTGTCACCGTGGTCCTGCTGCACTACACCCTGCTACGCTCTGCGGTGCCCTGCTGTGTCCTGCTGAACCCTGCTGCCTACTGCTACGTCCAGCTATGCCCTGCTGTGCCACGCTACATGCTGTAATGCCCTACAGCATTCACGGTGCCATTGTCTTTCCACAAGTGTGTGTTACTCAATACTAAGGAGACAATTCAGTCAGTGCGTTAAAAACATCCAATTCAGTACCCAGCCTTGTAAGTGGGAGTCTAGTTGTAGGTGATATCACCCAGGCCTATGTAATATGCCATGGTCACATATACACAAAAACATACTGTACACACAAAGACGCAGAAGTAGCATACCTGTAGGCAAGTCAATAATTATTGAGAGAGCAAAGGCCTAGAGATCAAACAATCTGCCTCAACAATGTCACTGCACAAATACAGCACAATCCCAAACCCTAGCACGACAGACATGATGAAGACTTGCTAGCACTGTGGCTTTTGTTGACCCCTGAGACACCTTAATCTATCAAATGTGTGTTTTCAGATGTGTGTTTCAGTAAATACCCCATATGTAGTTTGATGAGAACAGTAAAAAAGTGATCTCTCTGGACTTTGAAGGGGGGTGTACTTTGAGTCTGTGTTGCTCAATAAGATTTTTAAGTATCTCCCATAACTGCTGTCTCACAGCATGAATCTAAACATTGACCGATTGGGAATCATTTGGCAGAATGAGTCATTTCCACATTGATGTCAGAAGTTTGCAGATGGCAGGAATGTCAAAACCAAAACCCAACGTGCAGTTTTGCTTTTCACATTATGTTTCCATGGTTCTTGGAAATACAAAATTTTATTTATTTAGGTCTTTAGAGCGACTGAAGCTGAGCGCAAGGAAACAGCAGCATACAAGAGCACCACATTATCCATTCTGTGGACACACACACACACACACACACACACACACACACAAAGTGTCAAAGGCACCTGCAGAACACACAACACAAGCACACGTCAGACTGCAACATAAAAGAACAAAACATGTCTGCATTGTGACGGGTCATCAGACATAGGTACACAGGCATAATTATACCAGGGTGTCAAACCAAAATAGGTCCCAAAATGAGAATCTTTCCTAATATCAGATTCTCCTGCTAAACAATACACAGGAATTGGAAATTAGATCTTGGACCTAAAATCTGAAAAATGTGTAAAATAATACATATATATATTTTTATATCTTTGTAATCTAAAAGTAGATTGAGCAGTGCCATGAGGAGACATGTCAGTGGGTCACACCAGCAGATAATAGGACCGTGCATATATCAATATATTTGAAACAAAACTGCATCTCCTGGGGACAACTTTTTAATCTTAATAATAACAACCAATGGTGGCATAGTGTAATAGTGGTGTTTTTATTAAACTGCACTGCTCACACCACCTCTTGCGAGCCGAAAGGCAACCAACCCCATTACAAAATAACTTCATAATGTGATTAAGGAAGAGTCTGTACTGGCTTAAATTAGTGGCTGAGTCATCCACAACTGCTTGTGGAATGTATGAGGGCCGTCTCTTTTAGGTGATTGAACACCTGTAGCCATCATACAGCCCGGGAATAATATGAGAGTTCCATCTGTATTCTCTAATTTTAGCAATGCACTGAAAATATTTTACACATGGGTTTAAGATGGAGGGTAATTAATTACATTTTCTGACACAGCACCTGACTCTAGAAGAACAGACCCACTGTTACGTGACTGGTAAACTATTCAAAGTTCATACAATTTACTAATTTTAAGTGTAAGTGGCATCCTCAGCAAAGGAAGCTTACAAACATCTCACTACAAATTTGAGTGAAACATGCAGTAATGTGAAGAGAACTTAAGGGGTGATATTATCTACACATTTTGATCTATCCACAGTCATACCCAATAAAGTCTTGCATTGCCAGACTTATCTCCACTGCGCTGTGCTCACTGATCGTCTTAGATGGTGCTAAACTCCATTTGCAGCGGCGGTGAGCTTTTTTTGTTTTGCACACCACAAAAAACAAACACCACATATGATGTAAAATAACTGTTAACTGTTCACAAAATACAGTAACGTGAGATATTTCGTCCAAAGCAACCTCCACTCTTCGGTCCCAAGACGTCCCACAAATAGAGTAACTGCCGTAAACATATTCTTTGTAAATCTTTACAATGATTCCCCGACAGAACCAAGCAGGCCTGCCTTGTTGCACCATCCAAATCTTCAATACCTGCCATCTTCAGTGTGTACGTTGCTGGCTCAAAGAGAGGGACATGGGAGACCATTACCCTGGAAATGTACTTCCGGTGATCCAGACTACAGTGCTCTCTCACTTTGTCACTCACTTCTATAACCACGTGAGGTTGTCGCCTAACAAGAAAACGTAATTCTGGGTTGTTATGAGCTGCTCCCACAACCGCGTACACGGTTGTTTCTAGGTAATTCTGCGCGGAAAAGTGGGTGTGACCTGTTTCTATGAAACTTTCTTGGATTTGTTGTACAAAATGAAGCACTCATCAGGGTAACTATACTAAAGTTGGCAGATAATGCCTCGCACACAACAGAGGAGAGGAGAGGAGAGGAGATGAGATGATCATGAACAAATATTTACACAATTATTAATTATACACACAGACACTACTACAAAGCTGTGCCACAGCACATCTCTCCCCACTGTCTTCTTTCTCTTCCTCCATCTTTTCCCCCTTTACTTACAACCTCATCTATTTTCCCTCCATCCCTCCCTCACTTACTTATCTTTTCTGTCTTCCGTTGTTCACCCACATCCTTCTTAACTATTGTGGCTCTGCCTCCATCTCCTAAGATGGTCTCCCCTGACCGCTGCTCACCCTCCATACTTTGTTGTAACATCCATCCTTTTGTATTACCCTTTTGTCCCTTTGTCTCTCCTTTTCTCCATCTCTCCCTCCACACGTCCCTCTTCATTTCCCCTCTTCTATCAGATTCCCACTTGATTCCTTTCTATCTTTGTCTCTCCTTCTCTTCTGACCCATGAAAAGCACTTATAGCCTCAAAAAAAAAAAAAAAAAAAACCTTTGTCTTTTCCCCCTCCTAAACAACACAGACATGTACGCTCTCTATCAGGGCCATTTATTCCCAAGGCAGCCCAGGCTCTGATGTTCCCAGATCTCTTTGACGAGCGGGTCACTGTGGCCAATCACGCATTGGCCAAGTGGCACAGAGAGGCGGGATGTGGGTCAGTGTAGCCAATGATATGCTGGATCTTTTCCCAAAGGGTAGGCTGATTGACAACCAGTGCTGGACAGAAGTCAAGAGGGTAATTGTCATCCAAATCTCTCTCTCTCTCTCTCTCTCTCTCTCTCTCTCTCTCTCTCTCTCTCTCTCTCTCTCTCTCTCTCTCTCTCTCTCTCTCTCTCTCTCTCTCTCTCTCTCTCTCTCTCTCTCTCTCTCTCTCTCTCTCTCTCTCTCTCTCTCTCTCTCTCTCTCTCTATAGCTCCGGAGGGACTCTCTCATTGGCCGCTCTTCCTGTCCCTCAGGAACGACTTTGTGACGCTACTGGCCGAGGGCTGATGCCAATCTCCATCCCCAGCCCGCCCCCCGGGAGCCCCCCTAACTTCAACGGCCTGTGTCAAGCGCGCGCACGCACACACACACACACACACACACGCACACGCACGCTTCTGGCCAGGGGACGGGGACAGAAGCTGATTAACCAAATACTTTTATCAGCAGTAAAACCGCTCTCCCTGCCTGCCTGCATTCTGAACAAAACAGCCTTAAAATACATAAACACACACACACACACACACACACACACACACACACACACACGCAGACACACATCCCAAGCACTGAGCCACTGGCCAGAAACACCAGGCTAGTCTGGGGTTTGGGGTTTGGGACAGTGTCAGTGTGTGTGTGTGCATGCTTTTGTTTGTGAGAGTGTGTGTAAAGGGACAGAGGTAGCAGAGGGCTTAGATGGATGGCAGAGAGAAAGAACAACAACCCCGCAAAGCCTGGCGGACAGGCTTCATCGCCCTCTCTATCTTTTTCTTTCTACTGTCTCTTTTTTCTACTCTCTTGTCTAGTCTTCCTCACTCAACCTTTTTCCGCGGTCTCTCCCTTTCTTATTTGATCCAAAACATCTCGGTTATCTGATTGTGTCCTTATAGTTTTTACTATTTTTTAACTTTCAGCCATTCACAACTTTCTCTTCCTGTTATTCTACCCTCTGTACTTCCATCCCATCTCCCCTCATCTCTTCACCCATTTTGCTCCTCACACTTTATCTATGAGGCTGTCCAACTGAGTTGCAATGCAACCTCCCCAACATTCCAAAAACTTACCCCCCAACAATATTTGACAACATAAACACACATGCTCTCTTGCTCTTTCTGTAACACATGTATTAGCAGCATCCCAAAGGCTTGTGTTAAAATCTTTTGAAGGGCACCTGTGCAGCTCACCTGGTAGATCGTGTGGCCATAAACAGAGGCTCAGTCATCACCAGGTTTGGTTCCAACCTCCAATGTCATTCCCTCTCTTTCATATCTAAGCTATCCCATCAAATAAAAACCTAAAATACCCAAAGATTATTTAAAACTAACTAAGACCTTCTCTCACACACACACACACACACACACACACACACACACACACACACACACACACACACACACACACACACACACACACACACACACACACACACACACACACACACACACACACACACACACACACACACACACACACACACACACACACACACACACACACACGATGTTCAGGGCCAAACAACACAGCTTGAGATTAAAGAGTCTCTCTGATCTGACATTTGTTTTTCTGTCTGTCAGAGAGTGTGGCGGGAAGGGGAATCGATAGCAGAAGAGAAGTGGAGAGGAAAAGAAGGATAGTGAGAAGTAAAGGGGGAACAACTGGAACGATATAAAGAGAGTAGAGTAAGAAGTAGGAAGGAAAGGGAGAGGTGAGAATGACAGCACCAGTGAGGTGAAAGTAGAGAGGTGAAGGAGGCCAGCGAGGAGAGAGATAAGGAGTAGGACAGAGAGCGGAAGAGAGGGCAGGAGGAGGAGAGGGAACGCATTCCTCTGGAGTACCTCGACTCTGGGGAAGGCTCCAGAAATAACTGAACTAGAAGTTCCCCCAGCAGCCTCCACTCACCATTACATACTGGGACACACAAGTCACCATTGGAAGACTGAACTCCAAACTGAGCACTCAAATGTTGTCAAGAAAAAGCCAGACAAATTCTGCAAATATGCATGCACTATAACTGCTAACACGCTAACACACACACACACCAGTGAGGGCTGGAGGGTGGAGGGGTAGGGAGGGGTACATAATTGCCTTCTCTTGTAGTACAGGCTGGGGAGTGCTTTTTGACTGAAGACACCAATTTCACGCTAAGGCATTATTTAGCTTGATACAAACTTGATTAGGCTTTACAGGAGAAGAGAGAAAGAGCGAGAGACACAGAGAGGAAAAGGGAAATAAACAGCTTTGTGTCATGGCACATCGCTGGCGGATAGATTAACTTGCTCGTCACGCTCCTTCTGGGAGTAACAAGAAAAATATACACACAGCGCGTGTGCGCTTGGAGCGTGTCTGGTTGTTTGTTTGTTTGAGTGGATGTATAATCAAGCATTTTATCCTAAACACAAAATGTGGTTTTCCTTTTTCAACAAAACAGTTTTGGCTAATATTGCTTAGATAGCATTGATTGGAACTGATTTCAGTCCAAAGGATGACAGAAACAATCAATCAACTAAGGATTGAAACACAGTGTATCACTCACAGACAAGGTGGTCACCAACTGCAAAACGATCAATATCAGGGCAATCTACAATAATCTTCATATTTGCTCATAGACACTCTCTTCCCAAGGGCCAAAGTTCATTATAACATACGGCTTTAGGCGACAAGCACTTAAGCTTAAGTGCCAGCTACATGTACCAACAAAAAAAATGCCCCTAATGCTCTTTGGTAGAGAAAACCATTTGGTTCACTATGCAGATGTTAATACATAAGAAATGTACTTTTACCAATGTGGAGAGGAGGCTGGGTGTGCTAGTCTCTAGATTGCTTATCAACTATAATTCTAAGGCAGACAGTATTTCTGCATTTGTAAATTGGCCTGCGCTGACCAAGAGACAGAGCAACAGACAGACACACAGACAGACACACACACACACACACACACACACACACCATTTCACCATTCAATCTTTTATGCTCCGTCTGCTCTACCACTTTTTCCTCTAACACTATCTCTCTATTTCATTCTGTCTTGATACAGACAAGAAGCTTTTATTAGGGGCATACAGGAGAATACACCACATGACCCTGCTCATTCTTTTGTTTCCACATAGTACACGTAAAGTCACTCTGGCTTTTCTGAACCTGCTCGTCACTGAAAAGGCTTTTCTCATGAACCATTCATACATATAGCTACAAAAAGTTAAGCACTGTAATTCGTAAGCATTCCATGTATTTAGTTTTTGCCATATGCAACACAATGACTGCAGCTGTACAAGAACGCTGTGGTCCGTGTATTGAGGAGGTTGGGGTAGATGAGTGGGTCATAAAACACAGGACTTTCAAGCCGGGGAGCAGAGATCGTTTCCCGGCAAAAACAAAATACTTTCACCTAGGAAACGAGTGTTCGGGGAGGGTTTTAATCCAACCCAAGATCTTTTTCCTGAGCTCAACTAGTCGTCTTGGTGCCTAACTTAACTGTTGTGGCCGCATGACCCTCACTTTTTCCTCACCTACATTCAACTTCCACAGCTCCTGAACAAACCGCCATCTGGTGGTGTCAGTAACCGGATCACAGTCACCTACACAACTAGTACCAACTGCCGTTGATACGGCAGAGATCTGTCGCGAGCGTCACATAGCTCTGTACCGGCTAAACACAACTACCAACTGCTGCTCGGCTAGAAACTCGGAATACACAGAGGAAAGAGAGCATGATGTAAACAAAGACATGTAACGTCTACAAATGTTGAAATAACATTTTCACTTAACATATTCATCTGGTTTTACTATGCTGACAGAGTACAAATATTGGCTTACTGCCTGTCATTTATTGTACTGCTGTGACAAATATCACTCATTAGTTCAACGCATACTGAACACAGTACATATCATCCAGTGTGAATTTTTAGCAGTTTAATCCATTTTAGCTCATTTTAATTATTGAACAATATCTATAAACATTAATTTATAATGCCTTGCCAGACCTTCCTCCACAGCGCTGCAGAGAAGGGTCTGGCTAATTCCACACAGTATTCCAGGATGGGAGAAAAATATGTTCTGATTTATTGGCGTTTCTTTTAACCAATCACAATCGTCATCATAAATCGACCGGAGTTTAAAATGTCAACACAATGAAAACCTAAGGTAACCAATATCCGGACATAATGAGTGAAATCGGATTTTAGAAATATGATTTTAGGTTCCAAACCTGGTGATAATTAAATTGCAACGAATGAGAGTGAGATGAAGATTATATAGAGGAATGATACATGATAAACCATTTCTTATTTTTCATTTCATTACACACTAGGGATGCACAATTAATTGCAATTGTAGTGAAATTTCAATATGTGTGTAGTGTAATACCAAATCGCAAGGGGGGGGGCGCGCAATATTACTTAAAGGCAAAATATGTGTCAAACCATTCTAAATTAAGTTTTGTGGTGCTGCAGAGATGTCCCAGCCTACAAATCATATCCTACAGACTAAATAAAAAAAATCTTTGTTTGGTACAGATCCACAAAAATCACACTATAATCATTTTAATTTCTTTCAATGTTTATAATATCATATCGCATTAATCAAATCGCAATTGCAATATCAGTCAAAATAATCGCAATTAGATATTTTCCTCATATCGTGCAGCCCTATTACACACCCTTTCTATTCTTTCTTCTTCAGCATGGAGTCTCTCTCACTGTTGCTCTCTTGCTCTTACTTTCTCCAGCTCTCTCTTGCTCCATTGTATGTCTCACAGCAGGGCGCCCTTGCCTTTTGACTGGGAGGTGAATGAAAAAGTTCGAAAAACCAACTGAAGACTCAAGCACTAAAAAGAAGCATCGGTAGGTCTATTGAGGGGCACACTACAAAGACCTGGCAGAGTGTCCTATAAAAAAGGAACACAACACAAGCAGCTTGTTCTGTTGAAGACTTCACACTCTGAGGACAATGCACATTAGTCCATGGTGTGTGTGTGTGTGTGTGTGTGTGTGTGTGTGTGTGTGTGTGTGTGTGTGTGTGTGTGTGTGTGTGTGTGTGTGTGTGCGTGCGTGCATGCGTGCTCATAAAAGCATGGGGAGCAAAGGCAAGCAGACATAAAATAACTGAATGGATTAATCTGGCCTTGGCTGTTTATTCAGACGAAGCAGCTGTACATGTTGAAATTGGTAGAAATGCAACCTCGATGCTTTATAGGCACAGACCGTGCAGGCTTATTTTGCCAAATAAAGTTGCTTGGGGGGGAATGGAATTGGATAAGGCTGCACAAACTATAGTTTTGTTTATCGTTATCACGATATCAACTTGCACAATAAATACATGGCAAAAAGCTGCAACATATCGCAAAAGACACTTAAGAGATTTTTTAAGTTAGATGAAAGGGAGTATCAGTAGAAAACCTCCACTGTAATTTATTGGGTTTTGAATGGTGATTTTTATGTTCAACTCAATGTCCAACTTGTTCAACAAAGTGTTGAATAATGATTTTATTCTGTTTTTTTTAAATTCAACAATAAATTTGCTGTATTTAAGTAGAATACTTAAAGCAGCAGAAATGCAGACCTGAGTACACTTTAATATCTGTTTATCGCAAATGATATCGCAATATTTAACAACCTTATCACATATTGCATATTTTCCCCATATTGTACAGCCCTAATACCCGACTCAAAAACAAAATTCAGAAAGACCATTTAGCATTTTGTCTAAAAACCTGACTTGGACCAGTGACTTTTGCCCTGGCTTGAAGCTCAAACTGAGGTTATGCAGGGTCAGACCAGGGGGCATAAAGCTCCGCAAGTCCTCATAGCTTACACATATATGCACAGATTTCCCATTTCCCGAAATTCTGCCTTTCATCAACAGCAGTATGTGTGCATACGTGTGTCAGAAAGAGGGAGGGAGGGAGGGTAGCCCAATTAATATATTATGCAACAGCCAGGTGTGCAGAGGGGCAATGCTAATTGCCCCACCACTAATGTTTAATGTACAGAATAAGAAGGAAAAGGATGGGGGGAGGGATTATTAGAGGGAGGTAGGGAGGGAGGCAGAAGGCAAAGTAGAGAGGCGGAAGGAGTAGAGAGGTGAAATGCAAGAGGCTGCAGGAGAGGGAAGGAGGGAAGGGGGGGACAAGGGGCTGAATGAGGAAAGGAATGACTGGAATTATGTCCAAAATAATAAGCTATTATTCCTGCTCCCATACCAGTTCCACATAATTAATCATATACATGGATGCCTACTGGCCATATCCAGATCATAATCTTGTCAGTGGAATCCTTGTATTTCCAAAGACTTAACAAAAGAAAAGAAGGTTTGGTTTCCATTGTTGCATATCACTGGAGATCAAATTCTTTAGTGGTTCTGAACTGCTGCTCATCCGAAATCAGCAATTTTACGACATTACTCTGTGCTATAGTAACTTGTGATGAGTAGCATTATTATACTTTACATGAAAGGCTAAATGATCAAATTGGTTAACTAAATTCATCTTTAGTTACTACACCAGTTAGGTATCCAATAAGCTTTACCTGACAACACAGGACATACGACTTAACCAAACACCCCAAACTATAGAGACAAATACACTGCAGGCAAACAGTCAATGTGGAACAAAGAAACACACATTATATAAAAGGCTGTAAGAGATGCTTACACACACATGCATAGGAACACATGCACAGCCTTGTAGGAAACGTAGAAGGGCCCATGTCCTCTGACACTGTCTAGTGGGGGATACGGGCTTGGCAAGGGTCTGGATTGACTAAGTGTGTGTGTAGTCACACCAGCATCATTGTTCTCTTCCTAAAAGCTGAGGGTACGGGCCTGCACAGAGCTCAGCTACACTGTGCGTGTTTGTGTGTCTCCAGAGGGGTGGGTGTGTGTTAAGGTCCAGTGAGTTTGCAGCTGATAAACGAGGCTAGCTAAGCTGCTACGATGGCACAGTCCTGGGCCATGATGCCCTGTTCTTACACACACACACACACACACACACACACACAACACCAGGCAGGCCGCTGATAAGGAGTTGTCGCTGGCATACACACACCTCACAGAGGGACTTCACACTTTTTGGACACACAGATGAGTTCTCACACACGTACACACACAAACACAAAATACAATAAAAAGCCTAACAGATGATATGACCTTCTCCCATCCATTATTTCAGACACAACCTTATTTTTGTTGCACAACAGTGACGGAGGAATGGTACTTATCAAGACCATTAACCATTACAGCAGGCATCCCCAATTACACAAGTGTACTTCTTTCAATATATCTGAGGTTCTTCCTCAGGTATATTGTGCTGAGGTCCGATACTTTGTGGCAAAGACAAAGAACCAAATAAATTTGACTGCACACAAATTCTAAATACTCCTCCGCAGACTCAAAGTTCCCGTTGGTTGCCTGGCTGAGACCGCAGCATTCACACGACAATGTTGCTTGTCTTACAAAGCCAGACACTTCACAGCACAGCAGAGTAGCTAACGTTAGATGCTGGCTGTACTGACCATCATAGAAGCCTGTGCTCATGCAGAGCTATGTTCCCAACTAACAGACACACTTTTCGGCTTAGAACTACAGTAGGAACCGCTAAAAACACAACAACCTCGCTGTCCTCTCCACACGCCAGACAGACACAATTCCTCGGCTTAGAATTGCAGTAGGAACCGCTAAAAATTCCACAACCTCGCCGGTCTTTTCCACCCGACTGAAATACACACTTTGATGGCTTCCAATTAAGGCAACAATCACAGTCCTCTCATCCCAATTTCTGCTCGTTGTAACCAGCCGTGGCCCACTTGCCTGGTCCTTCAGTAACATTAGCAGTTAGCTGGGTTAGCTTGGTGGTGTTACCCAGGACCAGTCGGGATACTAGCTGTGTCTCAATTGTTTTTGTGAGTATGTAAACCACTCAGGTACTATAGCATATAATTCAATGTGAGTATGCGAAAGTTGAAATGACATAACATGCCTGTCCCTTGAGGCTGTGATAAATTACCCTGAAGCTAATGCTTACTTGTTCAGGAGGAAATTAGCCAACTCAGCGTCCTTTTGGCCTCCAAACTGTCTCAATCTTTCAAATACATCTCCAATATTTACCCAGGGTTTTTTACATCTCTGGTCAACTGTTAGAAATATTCCGTTTCATTTAGTTCGGGTAGAATCTATCTATTGATCCCGTTTGTTTGTTTGCTGCTTTCATGGCTGTACTAACGTTACAGCTGTAGCGCGCTGGGTTTACGTTTTTACAGGTATGTATCTGGCAACCCGGCCTAGCTGTCCAACTGGGCAATAACAACACACAGGCCAAAACAGAAATTCCGTCACTGAACGGAAATTACAAAAAGGAGAAAATACTGCCATTAGCATTGTTGTCATTAAAGATAGTATTTCAACTTTATATGTTTCCTTAATATCTGATGCATTGGGGTCATTTGTGGATTTATTACAGTACATATATTACATATTGGACCTACACAACTAGTACCAACTGCCGCTGATACGGCAGAGATCTGTAGCGGGCGTCACATAGCTCTGTACCGGCTAAACACAACTACCAACTGCTGTTCGGCTAGAAACTGCTGCTTGGCGTCACGGAGCTCGGAATACACAGAGGAAAGAGAGCATGATGTAAACAAAGACATGTAACGTCTACAAATGTTGAAATAACATTTTCACTTAACATATTCATCTGGTTTTACTATGCTGACAGAGTACTAATATTGGCTTACTGCCTGTCATTTATTGTACTGCTGTGACAAACATCACTCATTAGTTCAACGCATACTGAACACAGTACATTTCATCCAAGAAAGAGTGAATGTTAAGCAGTTTAATCCATTTTAGCTCATTTTAATTATTGAACGATATCTATAAACATTACTTTATAATTACCACATTTACATAAAATATTTACCAAGTGCCATCTGACAATTAGTCTCACGTTGCCAGACCTTCCTCCACAGCGCTGCGGAGAAGGTTCTGGCTAATTCCACACAGCATTCCAGGATGGGAGAAAAATGTGTTCTGGTATATTGGCGTTTCTTACTGCCATTAGCATTGTTGTCATAAAAGATAGTATTTCAACTTTACATGTTTCCTTAATATCTGATGCATTGGGGTCATTTTTGGATTTTTTACAGTACATATATTACATATTGGACCTTTAATGTTAAAAACCCTCATAAAGTGAAATTTTTATGCCATGGGACCTTTAATGTTATCATTTAGACCTGTGCTTGTCTTACTGTGACATGTCAAAATGTCTTCCATAAAAAAATGACTCTACTTAGCTCTGTTCTACTCCTGGCGTTCAATTGTGTACTAATTTGGTTCTAATTGAGTGCAAATCAACATGAGTCCAATTACATTCAATGCATGGTACTGCTGGGCTCGTTCACCAATTGCATTAGCTTGTTTTTGTCCTATTTAAAAAAAATAAAAAACAATTACCAAAGACTCAAAACCACCCCTACTGAGAAGTCAATGGAATTTCTAACAAAGCTCTCAGAAAGCCATTTAATGGTTCAGCAGGCTTTAATGCAAAGCCAATACACGCATTTTATACACAAGTTGACACAAACTGATTGCACTATTGTTAACAACAACAAAAATGAGGTAAGCTGTCAAATTTTGGGTGTTAATAAGAGCAAAAGGCATTTACGGTGCCTTCCCTTGCAACACATATGCAATGTACCTGCAAAAGGAAATAATGTTAATATAAGTAATCCAAGCCACATGTGTAGGGTCTTTGAGTTTTATATGAGCCAGTTGCCCTATGAATGTCTCTGTGCTCTGCCAAAGGGTGACATTACATTACTCTAATGGTAAAGCCAGATGGGGAGAGAAAGGCAGAGAAAGAGAAAGAAAATTAGACAGGAGAGGGAGAAAGAGGAAGAGAAATGAGAGATTAACTGCACTGTACTAAACACACCAAACTGATGCTGCTGTCTGATTTTGGGATTAAATTAAGTCCTACAGCACTTATATGAACAAAAACAGGTGTCCTTACTAGGACTGCACAATTAATCGCAACTGTATCAAAATCGGATATGGACCTGTGCAATATCCAAATCGCAGGTGGGGGGCGCAATATTACTTAAAGGCAAAATATGTGTCAAACCATACTGAATTAAGTTTTGTGGAGCTGCAGAGATGTCCCGGTCTACAAATCCGATCCTAAAAAACTAAATACATTTTTTATTTTTTTGGTACAGATCTGAAAAAAAAAAAAAAAAAAAATCACACTATAATCATTTTAAGTTCTTTCAATGTTAATTTTCAATGAAAATGAGGATAATGATACAAAAACGATCATTCCCTAAAAATAATCGCAATTAGATATTTTCCTCATATCGTGCAACAGACTATTTGCACAGGTCTGTTTGGTTTTGCCTTTGTAGGAGTATCATAATTAGGTTCAGCAACCACCAAATGGCTTGTACCTTGACGACATTTCCCACCACAATTAATTTTTACCCACATTTGGTGGGTTGGCGGTTGTTAATTTCAAAGTCTTGCGCAGTTAATTGACAATAACTTTAACTCCAGGCAATGAATAATTACTATCCCAGAGTCTCTTATTACATTTAAATCACATACTTACATGAATTATCATGCTGCCGTAACTAGTGTTTAAAAAGTAAGATGGTGCAGACTACAGCTGAAACGATAGTCCATTATTTGATGAATCGAGCAACAGAATATGCATCATTTTAGTAATTTCTTTGCAAAAAAATGGCTTGATTTTTCCTTCTCACCATTATCTATCTCGTATCTTTGGGTTTTAGACTGTTGGTCAGACAAAATAAAAGCAATTTGAAGATGTTATTTTTGGCTCTGGAAAACTGATGTAATTTTAATTTCATTTCAGTTTTATAGACCAGACAATGAATCAATTATAAAAAGGAAATCATTGGCAGAGTGATTGATCTAACTGGAAGAAATCTGTCTGTCTGTCGGTCCTCTGACAGTTCCAATCCAATCAACTTCCCCCTTGGCGGGTGTATTACTGAGGACCTAAGGAAGTGCGTTGTCGAATGCTAACTCTTGAGCTTTGCTGGATATATTTATAAGTAGTGTGTTAACTACACACTGTGTAGTGCATTGATACCTTATTAACTGTAACACTGCAGAGCGGCATGCTGGGTACAGCTCACTTTCCATCACTAACTACAGTTCATTCAGGAGCAGATGAAGAAAGAGAGACCGAAGATGTTCTGTTGTAGCAATTTCAAACATTTTAAGCATCAGTGATGTAACTTTGATGAACATGTTTGTTTTCTGGTCCCAAATAGCTAGCTGTTAGCAAATTACATGTATACTATACTATAGCATGGGATGTAACTATGGCAGTAGTATTATTCAGGACCAATGGAAGCGCAGCATTGACTGTGAAGTTGTTTGCATGAGAAAGCTGCAAGCTGCATTACCGGAGGCCAAGCAATCGGCCTGTTCCGAACGGGCGGGTTCTGACTGGCCACTGCACCAGTAACGACAATAATCTTTAGTCGCAGCCCTAGTGTAGAGACACTTAATTCCGTAGCAACAGTGCCAACAGTTTGGCCAAAACATCAAACGAGTGTGCCGGGGTGTCATTTAAAATTCTTGAACCTTGCTCATGGAAGTAGAAAAACAAACTTACTACATCCAGCAGTGTACGCAAAAAGTTGTACAAGAAAAATGTATTAAATGTATTAGTTGACACAATTTTGGTCAGAGGTGAGGTAGTATCAAGGGTGAACTCTACACACATGAGCACGTCACTGTACCAGTGACTAGTTGGTCAGAGGTGACAGAACCAGTGCAAACGGCAGCTACAGTATGTCAGTCAGCTGAATACAGGCAAAACAGTCTTAGTAATTCAACTGAAAATCTGTTCACATAGGCAAAAACGTACCCACACAGGTGGAAGGTGGTGGAACCAAAGAAATTAGGAAGGGATGTGTGGAGAGAGAGAGAGAGAGAGAGAGAGAGAGAGAGAGAGAGAGAGAGAGAGAGAGATTATGCCATTAGCCCAGAAGAGCTTGGCTCAACACACACCAAAAGCAAACCTCTCTCTCTCTCTCTCTCTCTACCTCTTGGTCAAAGGGCTCCTTTGGCTCCACTGACTCTAAACAACACTCTAAACAAACCAAATAAACGCTAGAAAGTAAGTGCTCCCTTTCCCCCTCTCCAATCTTCCCAGCTCTCCACCATCTCCCTGTCATATGCGCTCAACTCCCGTTTAATGTCCTGCAAATGAAGCGGATTTATTAATCTGTAATTAAGTAATAATCATCGCTACATAATGCATGAGAGACTCAAGGGGCTTAGAGCTGGGAGGGAGAGAGGGAGAGACAGGGTAGTGAGGCTGCCTGAGCAGACAGAGGGAGATTTTTGCTGCCTTGCCTCGCTAAAGACACACATTGAAAAAGGATTAATGCATTGAAATAATATTTTGATAAGAAAGAAGCTGTGCTCTCTCATGTCTTCCTCCGGCTCACCCCTCCTTTCTCCTAACCCATCAGCTAGTTTCATGGCCCATCATCCCGCTATTAGTCCATGTTCAATTAACAGACTGCAATTAGTCAAGTCCCCCCACTGTTAACAAGGCCTAATCACTGTAAAGGCTAGACTGGTCAAGTAAATCCATCAGGAACTGAGGCTACATTCAGACTGCAGGCAAAAGTGACCTATATCTGATTTCTTTTCTCATATCTGAGAAATGTTTTGGTTTTCTGAGTGTAAACAGCCCAAGTCACATGGCATCTGATCTTTTCCAGTTCTGATTTGGGCCACTTTCATATGTCATTACAGGTCGAATAGTTGAAAAATGCGACCTGAGTCTGGACAGTCAGATCGGTATTCATGCGACTTTGACGTCACTCTAGAGTGACCATCGTCAAAATTCTGTGCCGAGAACAGCATGTCCCCGGGAGCCGCGCCAGGCTTTGATGGAAACATGGGCATAGCGGCCAGCAGTGGAATAGCAACATTTTTCCTATAGACCATACACGGCAAAAGACTATATATCAGCAAATAAATGTTTTTGATTTACATAAATGTACTTACTAAGTCCAAACACTTACATAGCCCTCATATAAATCATTATATTTTAAAAGTTGTTACATGCAATAATAGCCAAATCCAGAGTTATTTAACTAGGCATAATGAACATACTTAATGAATAAGACCAGACCCATGGGACTGCGCCCAGTTGAGCCGCCTTTCACTGCAGGCTCATATGACAGTTCTCCCGAGTTCCTGAAGCTGTAACAATGGATATATGGCTGTAATTGATCATTTGTATTATGTTATAATACATCCGTGAGCCCTATGCAGTAAAGCCTGTAACGTGGATGTAAGGTTTTTTTAACATCCTGTTCCCAAACTGGCATCTCTCGGCTAGTAGCTAGCGTTAGCTAGTAGCACGACGTAATAATTACTCTTCTTGATTCGCTTACTAGAAAAAGGTTGCTAAAAATTGTATTAAAAACTACAATCCAAATGGCAGCTATATAATATTGCATGTGCAGCCTTTACAGAGTGAACACAAAGAGGAAACAAAAATAAGAAAAAGGTGAGTAAATTTAAAACAATAACAGACCCTGAAAAAAATATGACCAAACCTAATGCATAATGTTCATCTCTGTTCACATTGCTGTCCATGCCCTAAATCTTACACTCTAATAGCTCAAATAACTATAA
This sequence comes from Percina caprodes, assembly GCA_013375575.1. Lineage (NCBI taxonomy): Eukaryota > Metazoa > Chordata > Actinopteri > Perciformes > Percidae > Percina > Percina caprodes. The sequence continues at coordinate 871,959 of JABXJD010000252.1, forward strand.
CAAACGTCACTCTCCCAGCAATATAATACTTGTTTGTTATTGATAGCAATAAATTTGAAGTTATTTGGGTTTAAAGTCATGTGAAAGCAGAAAATGCCATTTGAAACAACCAAAATGATAAATATACGGATCATAGGCAAGTCTATCACCCCCTTTCCATGATCTCCCTATTCAGGAAAACTGTGAGTAATTAAATCAACAATAAAAGATCACCATAGGGTTAAGCGTTGTGATGATATATACTGTCTAAACGGTAAAAAAAATTTAGATATCTTCCCATCCTGATGTTCAAAAACCGAACTTCTTAGCGGCCAAATTTACATCATTGCGACAATGCTTTACATTCTGATTCTTTCATGTTGTTAATTTTGCTCTAAAGGTCTTGATAAAATTAGAAAATACTCTTTCATTTGTCAAGTTTTCATTCACGAGTATTAAAACATAGACTTTAAAATGTGGTTATTTCATATTGACTATTTATCTATTCATTAAATAACCCCAAATCATGCTACATTGTGATAGTATATTATATATATATATATATATATATTTTTTTTTTTAATATATTAAATGACCTACAGCTACATTATGATAGAAAATTTTGGACATATCACCCAGCCCTATAGGCTATCACCATCTCACCCATAAGCTATGAATTTATGTCTAGGAAAACAAAACAATCCTTTCCAGACCAAGGCCACTCAGAGTCAGTGCAAATCTGAAGCCCGATATGGTGGGACTTCGTGCTTCTTTGTTATTGTTTTGGCATGGCTGGCTGGCCGGTAAGACCGTAAGCCAGCCAGCCAGTCAGAGTTGGGTGAGCAGGTGAAAGACAGAAGAACATGAAAACACAGATAATCCCCCGACGATGCCCACCTCGCTCTGGCTTCCCATCACTCCCTCCTTCCTGCCCACTCACCTGCTGTGTGCCACTGTGCTGCCCCCAAACACCTCTCCTCTCTCTCCCCTTTACCTTTCAGCCCCTTTTTCTCCTCCATCTCTAACCATCTCTCTCTCTCTTCCATTCCTCTCTCCATCTTCCCCCAATGCCAGGTCTTGCCAAGCTGTCAGTGGGGCAAGGTGTGGAGGGGAGATAGCAACACACATGTACACACACGGATGCATGAGTAAACAGACACAAAACACATGGTGCTTATGCAAGCTTGACTACAAGGGCTGTGTTACCTTTACCACACACACACACACACACACACACACACACACACACAGTCACAGTCGTCCGCCTCAGCTTTGCTTCTCTCTGCTTCGCTTGGCTGCCTGACTAAAGCTAAGCTCTCGTTATCCAGGCTGCTGAGACCAGGCTGCCTTAGTCACAGACACACACACACAGACACACACACACAGACACACAAAACGTGCGTGACCGTGATGCATGCAAATACAACAATGTACACGTTGCAATCACAAACACACACAGACACACTGACCGAGCAATGATGGAGCAGCAGTGGACAGATTCACTGGTCCACAGCAGCTGATCTGTTCTCTGACAAACTGCACCGAGCATCAGTAACGCTACAGCAGGGGGCAATAATAACCACATTCAACCACATCGTACACATACTAATTAAGTGGAAATCAAATGTACATTCATACAAACTGCTCTAAACAGGTGTTGAAACGATAACTTGATTGATCATGACTGTTTTTTAAGCACTCACTGGTTGTTACAGCTTTAATAATGTGAAGATTTGCTTGTTTTTCTCCATTTCGTTCAATTATAAATCAATTTTTTGTGTTTGATTGTTCAATGTTATGACATCAGCTTAGGCTTGTATGACCATTTTATCACTTGACAATCATGAGGGTAAAGGATTAATCAATGACATGCCCTTATTTAGTGTAAAAGCCATGGCCTCCAATCACTGCAACAATGCATTGCTTTTTTCTGCACACAGACACAAAGAGGAAAAACAGAAAGAAGACAGAAGATACACGCATTAGAGTCCTTTCTCCAAAATACTTTAAAAATTAGAAAATAAGTAGGATGCATGCCAAAGTTATAATTTTGGATGTTCGCTTTTAGTGTCCCTCAAATTTACACTACAATATCCATTTAAACCATCAAGTGTTGTAATTAACTACAAACCGCATTTATTATTTTCATGCTTAGTCAAATTTTAGTGTAGGCTAGCGGATACATATAAAGATGGGCAGCATATCAACTGAAAACTGAAACTAGCTTTTACAGTAGATTCCTGAGGAGGCTGTGGAATCTGCAAGCTACCGCATCACTCTCAATCACAGCCCTGTTGGCCTGTTCTATGGACTGAACAGAAAAACAACTGTTTCCTGCACACATAGCCCACAGTGAAAGATATTAACACCATAAATGTATCCCAAAGCGACCACAACAACACAGGCGTCCAGTACTTTGTGTGACAAGCCTCTCCTACTATTGACTAAATGAAACCTGCCTGGCCTCAGATGGAACAGGCTTGGCTTCACAACCTGTAGGAGAGGCTGCAATCCTCCAATAGAGATCATGCTGCTAATTAAACTAAAAAAAAAAAAAAAAAACAGTTTAAACCACTGTCTGAAATCTGCTTGCTACCCAGATAGTCACAGAAAGGGAAAACCTATATGGTGGAGGAAACAGGGGGAGGGGGTGGCAACCACATGGTCAGACCGTCCCGTTGCCCATCTGGGTCCCATAAAGGAAACATGGAGGCCAAGGCCACCACATGCCCTCATGCAAGATGCCCACTCACCCATGCACTGCAATGAATACTATTTTATGGTATGGCAGAAAATTGAGGCTTGCTTTAGAAAAAAAAAATAAGAATAATGCTTTTTAAGTTAAGGATTTGAATCATATAGCCTAAGTTTAGACTTTTAATAACTTTAGGAAAAAGAAATTAGTCTTCATATGTGCCCAGCTTTGCAGGACTTATCTTTAAATATGGAAGGGAGGCCTGAAAACTTGAGAAATATTTACAGCAATATTCTAAGACATGGGGGCTACGTGACTTGGTTTTGGGCCACCCAACCAAATTTACTACAACAAAGCAGCAAAGGGCTGTTGACAACAAGTGTAATACACGTCAACATGGGAATAATCCAGACTGCATGGGCCCACTAAGTGAATATCACAACAAGTTGGTCCAAGAAGGCCAACCCACGCTGTCAGAAAAGAAAATCTAAGTTCATCTCTAAAGTTCTGACAGTGTGGCAGCTAATTGAAAACAATTAACCTAGTGGAGCAGTGGACAGAAATAAACTGAAAGCTCATTTCTCACAAAGATTTGACCATTTAAAACGACAAGTAGACAGCATGCTAACATTGAACTATACACTTACAAAGTAATCACTTTTTAAGGTGACCAAAACAATTAGGCCTAGTGAAGCAACCGTAAAAGTGAGCAAATACACTGTGTGCAAAGGTAATTGTGAGAGACGTTGATTTAACTCTGTTGTAAAACTACATACAGATTGCTTGGAACCCTTGGGGGAAATAAATTGAATTAGCTAACAAGCACCAGAGTTGGGCATGACATCTTGGTCGTGTTTTTAGTCGCGTTAGCTTCTTTTCCTACTCCGAGTCCGGAGTGTAGCAGTAAAGTGTCCGTTCACATGAGATAGGTTACAAAACAAACTGTTTCTTACCTTTAACAGAGCGCGGTTTGGCTTGTTTCCGCCTCGACATCTCTGGTCTCGAACAGCTTTATTTTTTATTCTCTAATTGTGTTGTTCCGTTCCGTGTTTTCAGCTAACCATGCAGACGGACAAAGTCGGTTCCTCCTCCACAAATTTGCTGCTGCTTCTTCGCCTGTTGCAATGCGGCAGCTTCTGTCTCTGATTGGGAAACGACCGTTAGTCCAATGACAACAAACAACACACACCGGGAGTGGGAGCGGGCGACACTCGGCTCCTCTGCGCTTTCTTCTGCAACTGTCGCTAGGGCTCGCGCAACCTGTAGCGTAAACGGAAACAACTTCACGTTGGTATTCCCTTTCTTCGTTACAACGTTCCTCGACGCCGACAGACTCGCTTTTTTGTTTCTTCTCTTTTACCCCGCGCACGTTTTGCTTTCTCCGGTGCAGCCCGGGCGCTCGTGCCGCTCCGGCTTCTTTCAGCACTATGGACCGGGGCGCGAGCTGCCAGCCACGCGCGCGGCAAACACCTGAGCAGGTCCCGCGCGGTAGGCTATTGCTGAAAAGTGACAGCGGCACCGTCCGAGTGCGAGGTGGCGGTGCAACAGCGGTTCGAGACGGTCCAGGTGAAGAGAGGCGACGAATACTGTTCTGGGAAATTGCCTTTAAAATGAAACGTGGCTTCTTCCCCCGCGGCTTTTTTTTGTTTTTAGTTTATCGAAACTATTTCAGTCTGTTGTGGTTTGGTTTTTCCTTCAGAAAAGCTGCACCGAACCGACCAGCCTCCTGTGTTCCGTCCCGCTATTCTACACTAGTGGTGGTGGTCTGGTGGCATGGACACACCGCTCTTCCCCAGCATCTCCACCCCGAGGAGAATAGCCCACTGCTTTTAACCCAAGCTTTCTTTTAGTTAATATTTCTCAATGCCCTACCGGCGGTATTAATAGCAGCCTAATATTTCTACCAGTCTAACCCTTCGTTAGCCTCTTTCTCCCTGCTTTTTCTTTGTCCTGACTCTGGCTACCAGTCTCCCTCCTCCTCTGCCTGCCTCTGCTGGCGGGGCTGCGGCGCAGACACACATAATAAAGCCAAGGCAGGCAGTGCTTGGCTGGAAATGTAGCCGCGTCCCAGCAGGGGGATGTGAGAGAAGGGTCCCGGCGGGGGAGCGCTCTGATCCCGCAGGGAGCAGCTCGGCACAGCCCGGGTTGGCTGAGGCAGAGAGGCAGGAGAGAGGCAGGCTGGGCTGACGGAGAGAGAGGGGAAGCAGGGGGAGAGTTAGCCAACAGCGCCAAGCTGTGGCCGACCAGCACAACTACAACAGGGACTCCGAGAATATAGAGGGAGGAGACAGAGGGAAAATATGGACTTGGATTAAAGTGGGATGTGGAAGAAACCCTAAAGTTAAAACGTGCAAAGTAGGCTAAGTTTGACAAACAAATGAGGGTTGTTGAACAGCACAAGTAATCGAATCATAAAACACTGCTCAGCTATAGAGGATAAGCTATGCTATCAGCCAGTAATAGAAGAACAAGATATAGGCTAGTTTATTAATCCCCCAAGAGGAAATTACATTTCTTTATGGTAGGCCTATATAATAGTCACAACATACAAATCTTGAGCCCCAATAGCAAGGGCATTGTTTTGTATCTGTACATTAGACATTTCTGTTGGGCCCCTGCATTTGATAGCATGCCGTTCTGTGTGGCTTTACTAGTTAGGCCAATTGCAGGCCACTGTAAGATGTGACAGAAAGTAGCCTATGTCTTTTTAAAAGCCTACTCACGCTCTACAAACCAGAATTCCCAAAAGAATAAAAATGGCAGTGGAAGAAAATACTATAGAGGATACAATACATGAGTGGACAGAGGAAATAACTTTATTCATGAATGCAATGCCATGTTTGTTGATAAGCAGTAAGGAATTGCCACAGTGTACCACTTTGATTTAAACGTACACTTCTTAATATTTTCACAGTCCACATTTGACCTGCTGACCAATAAACTATCATTAAAAAAGTTTGTGTCTAATTTAATATGCAAAGCCTCAATGTTGCAGACATTCTTTACTTTTTGCACTGAAAAAGAAGAAGAATACCCCTTCTTAAAGTTGGTTGTATACGTATTGTTAGTCAGAGAAGCCAAATGCCATTGTGTAGGCATCCAAAAGAATGCTCACTGTAATCCCAATGCAGACACAATTTGATGTTTTTAGAGTAACACATTTTTATATAGAGTATTTTAGCTCGGGAATGCAGAAACATATTTAAGGCAGGAATAGCAATAGTAAGCTTGCAGGGGTAAAAAGGCATTGATTCACCCTGTAATGGTCAATTCCTTCCATAAAATTGTCACACAGTCTTGGAATGTCAGACATTTTTCATCTTGAAATATTTCCAGTTTCTTCAGTGTTTATCATTTCATTAATTTATGCTGGATTAATTTCTTTGGTACAGTTTCTGACAGGATTAGTTTAAGCCTATTCATTTAGGCTGAGCAGAACGTATCCATGCGAAATGAACATTTTCCGCACTCGAGATCGAGACCACATGAAATGTCTTGCTTCTATCCAGTCATAGGCATACAAGAACATAGACCTTTGTGTTAGACCTCAAATTTTTTAAATCTCCTGAGCCATTTCCTTAAAAGAATAAGGGGGAAAATACCTCTGTGTCCTCTATTGCCTTTGCTATTGTGCCTTGGATATGCCCCTCCAAGAAAAAACCTTTTTTTCTGTTTTCACATCAGAGGATACTCTGTCACAGGGAAAATAAACCGTTTGACTTACTGTATAAACATAATTCAATTAGCCACGCCTGTGTGTGTGTGTGTGTGTGTGTGTTTCTTCTTCAAAGCTCCTTTATTTCCAGTAAAGAAAAGAGGGACACGTCTGTGGACGATATAAAGCAGACAAAGAGGGGGAAAATGAAAATCACTGGGTGCTTTGTTCTTCACTCTCTGCTCCAACTGAGCACTCTCTGACCGCAGCTGAGCTTTTCCATGTTGTTCCTCTCTCTCTCTCTCTCTCTCTCTCTCTCTCTCTCTCTCTCTGGTTGTCATGGATAACTGGGTAACGTGGAGCTCCCTGTGCTGACCAGCAGGACCACTGCCCTCCGCAGATTGAGCTTCACTGCCCCCCACCCCACCCCCCAACCCGTCTTCCCATGAAGGGACAGAGCAGCCTTTAAGATTGACCCCCTGCCAGGTTAAGGTAGGTGGGGGGCTCTTGTCTCTGTGCCCTCCCCTTGTCCCCCCTTCCCTTCTGTCTCCCTTTGCCTCACCCTCCAACCTTCGCCTCTCCCTTCCTATGGAATGAGTGCATGCCAGGAAACCTGTGTGTGTGTGTGTGTGTGTGTGTGCGTGTGCATAGCTTCCCCAGTGTGACTGCCGCTGGCATGGAGGGGCAAAAGCCCTCACTCAGTGGTTGGTCCCCCCTCCTCCTTTCTGCCGTTAAATACAAAGAGTGAGGGGAAAAAGCCCACATTACAAGCTCCTTAAGGGTCAAGGACAGGCCCCAGTCTGAATAGCTTCTAAGAGTTGTATTGTTGAATCACATAGCTAGCGATTACACCCTCTGTCATCTCCGTGCAGATTTGGCTTTTTCATACACACAACAAGAGAACATCAAGTAACAGCTCCTGAATAAGTTGGCCAACTGGCATGCAGTGGGAATTGATACAAGACAGGCTATCACTAAACGATACCTGGGGCAGATGTAAACTTACAGCTCCAAAAATGGGATTTGGCTTAAAGATTTCGTACCTTAAAACCCTACCACAGTCTGGTTTATACAGTGATGTGTATTGTGAGAACACTGTGAGACACAGAAAATATAGGGACAAAACTTTGTGTATTTTCATCAATAGAGAGGCAGAGTCCCCCACCTTCCGGTGAACCACCATGGGACCTTATTTTGGAAGAAATACGTAGCCTACAGTAGTGAATCGGGCAAGGTTCTTTTTTGATCCTGTTTGAATTGAGCCATGGCTTACACATGTGATGTTCGTCAAATTAAAAGATAATGTTTCAAGTCAAGAAAGTCACAGTTTGTAATAAGACTGTTGAAGATTAAGCCTGTAAAAATATGTAATTAGGAGTACTACTCACCCCAAAGTAGCATAAGAAGGTCTAGCTGAAGCTGTGTTGTTGCCTATAGGCCTATGTGTGTTTCGCACCAGAATGTGACGAGCAGCAGATCTTACTCGTTCTTTGCTTCCCGGCTGATAAAAAGACGCAAGATAAAACACATCTGGGAAGCTTAGCTAGCAAGCACCAAGCAGGGTGCGAGATGACATATGTAGTTTACTGAGCAGTTTCACACAATACTAAGTGATACTATGACAAACCTACGAAAAATTTGGACTTTCTTCATTTGCAAAATTAGCTTTTAAATTGACAAACATTCATGGATCAATTCAAACGGGATCAAAAGATAATTAATCTCTCCCCATTTCCTACCATAAGCCTACATATTTTTTCCGAAATAAATTCCGGTGAGATTCACCAGAAGAGGAGGAACTTCACCATTCTACGCATTCTGTAAATGTGGTGGGTCAATTCAATCAATTCATGTTTGATGTTGCCAAGCTTAAAAACTTTACCAAATAACCATAGAAACTACAAAAATAATATACATTTTAGAGTACTATTTCCTGGCAATAATATTTTAAACATAAAGTGAAAGTAAATCTAAATACCCTATTTTAATTAACAGCTGCAACAGCAACACTGTTATTGTTTTCACCTTGTGTGTGTGTGTGTGTGTGTGTGCAGTTTTCCATTACAGGAGGAGCGGTGGCAATCGTTGGTACAGTTCAAAGGCCAACCAACCCCACTCTTTTAACATCTTAAAGGCTCTGACACATCAAGACGGCTGACCTTCGGCAGAAAAGGCAGTTGGACTGACAGTCTCCCTGAGTTGGTCAAAAAATTGCCTTGGAAAACACCCAAAGCGACGGCGACTTAAGCGTACGTTCTGCACGTGCACAAGACGTAATACGTCTCCATAACAGCAGGCGGCGCTAATCTGTATTGTCGGCCAAAAAAATGAAAACCGGCAGCTGATTGGTCGGATGTTGGACGATCCGTCCTGCCTGCATGATCCGTTCTGCGCATGTGCAATATGTTTGCGCATGCGCAGATGATAGCGTGATGAACGTGGATTTACGACACTGCACGATCTGTTCCCATAGACAGTTAAAGAAAGTCTGTTTGCCTCCACCGGAAAGCTAACGTTAGTTTAGCTAACAGCTAATTCGGCTCATCACTAGCTGAGACAGCATGTTAAAGACCCTCAAAAGTTAAAATAACCGTTTGAATATATAACAGCTGTTACATCAGTTCTACTTGTGCTCATTTAAAATACAATCACTCAATACTTGTCTTTATTATTACTGTTTATTTAGCTGGAGCTGATTTTCCCACTGTTTAATTTGAGTAACGTTATTTTAGGCTGAATCAAGCTGTCAGCTAGCGGTTAGCCGAATTAGCTGTTAGCTAAACTAACGTTGTTAGCTTTCCGGTGGAGGCTAACAGCAGACCACTACTGTGGAACAGATTGTGCAGTGTCGTAAATCCTCGTACATCATGATTATCATCTGCGCGTGCGTGAACCAAAACAATTAAACAAAACATAAGATAAAAAAGTAAAAATACAGTAGTTCACTGTACTATTTACAGTACTATAGTGGCTATATTGTGATTTTTTTTTACAGTAATACGTTGACAACTGTGATTTTGTCATGTCGACAAGGATGTAATGTAAACTTTACAGCATTCTACTGTAAAAATCCTATGCAGTAGTGTTACTTTGAAATCTAAAGTAAATAACTGTAGATTTCATAGCCATTATTTACATTGTAGTTCACTGTAACGTGTACTGAAAACATTTTGAGCAAGAAATAGGCCATGTGGTTGCTGAATCCGTCTTCATTTCAGATCTACAAAGGTCAGTTTAAAAGATATTCCTCAGATTTATAGAGGCGTTTGTCCCGCTCATCCATCATTTCCGGGTTACCAATCAGATCGGTCATTGAGTTTGACTGCCCGCCTTCTGATTCAACATGTCAAATCGGCCTTTTTTTTTTTTTTTTTAAACTGTTTCTTCTGTGTTCTATCGGTTTTATTTTCTTTTAACTGTTTTTGTGTAAAGCACTTTGAATTGCCCTGTTGCTGAAATGTGCTATATAAATAAAGCTGCCTTGCCTTGCCTTGCCTTGCCTTGCCTTGCCTTGCCTTGCCTTGCCTTGAATGAAGGCCGACGATTCCTCCAACTGACGACGGCACGGAACACACTGAACAGACTGGAGGCACTGACCTCGCCAGACTGTCTGACGGCTGATAATGGGGTTGGTGTGTGTTTAGACCAGCCACTCAGAGTGTACGCTAGACATGAGACTAACTACCTGGGTCACAAGTTTAACATGGCTGGAGAATGGAGTCTGCAAGACTGACATGGTACATCAGGTTTATGACCAGATGCATCACATCTTCTTGTTCTTCTGAAAATGCAAGCAATAAGAGACATAGCTCTTTCTAAAATTCAACATCTTTTTGCAACATCCAAAAAGTATTGTGTGAAATGGACAACAAAACCATAAACATGGTTAGGATATGGCTTTGTCTCAACATACATTCCACAAGATGTTTCATCTTCCAGAAGTACGGGGGCTTGGAGTGTGTGGGAGTACAAGCCACAGGATAGTCTCAATTTACCAAGCTAAATTATGATGATGGCAGTGTGAGGAAAATGGCCAGAGCATTGTTATTGCTGAGTTTTACGGTAAAAGACAGAAGGTGCTACACGCATTTGGTAGGGAAGACAGCTTCATGGGTTTTAAAAGAAAGACCAATGGAAAGCTGGATGGACGGGCACAGGGATTTAAACAACCTATGTTGGAGGACTGAAGTGGACCTCCCCCTGAAGAGGACCCATCTGTCATCGTGGAAGCCACGCTGCACCATAACAACATTACTCACTTGCTCCAGCCTAGAACATCAAGGTGGAACCTTCCATCTATTCAAAGAATAGCACAAGGTACTGGTTCAGTCTAAAACTCCAGGGAAAGTTGGCAAAACTGCCCTGTATCACACACTATCTACAGTAATACCACCATCAGGGAGGGGAGCCTTATTTTCTGTATGAAAGCATGTCTGCAGGTTCTTCCTACAAAATACAACTTATCACTGTGGTTTCTCTCAATCAATTGACCCCTCTGCATCTTGGATGACCCCCCTGAACACCTGGAGTCAGCAGCCCACATCATGAACAGTTGTCCATTTAAAGGAGTATATACTGCCAAGCATCATAGACTTGTGGCTGATGAGCAGATCTTTACTGTACAGTCTGAATGGTTTTATTCCCCTGCAAACACTTTTCTTTTAGGAATTGCTAATACACCAGATATTGTTAACATCTCTCAGAATGGCAAAACAGTTCAACTGTTTGAGGTGTCATGTGCATTTGACTTGTTTATGGAGGACTCTTACTGTTCTAAGACTAAAATAGCAGTCCTTGTTATCTGCCATTGAGAACCTTAGGTACAAATACAAGCTCATTGTGCTAGTGTTTGGTAGTTTAGGTCATGTACATAGGCTGGCAATCTGTAGACTTTGCAAAACTGCGGCACAAATTTAAAATTGGGGTACAAATAGTTGGTAAAGAACTGCTGTTCAATCTCAGCAACTATAGGAAGCATGTTTATTTGGAAAAGGCAATGTTTCCTGTACCCTAAGAATTGTATAATTCATTACAATGTGGTAATCTGTTTTAATCTGTTGGATCATTCAGCAAATTTCATTCCTAATAAAATTTTACATGTAGTGTGGAATCAAATAAATTCTATAAAATGTATGTGTGTGTGTGTGTGTGTGTGTGTGTGTGTGTGTGTGTGTGTGTGTGTGTGTGTGTGTGTGTGTGTGTGTGTGTGTGTGTGTGTGCGTGCGTGTGTGTGTGTCATCATGGCATACTGTGGTCCTGGAGACACTTACTGTAGCTGGAACTTTGCCTGGTTTTTATATGTCTGCAGCATCATTTTATCATCATTATAGTGTCACAACCGTGCAAGACACAGTTCTGTAACTTTACAGGTGTTTTGTTGAGATGAAAATAAAGGTAAAAAATGGGTGTGGTCCTAGTTTTATACAGACTATGGTGTGGTTATTATATTTATATACATTTTCATGATGAGTTCATGGTCTCAAGTCTTCTTCAATATAGCATTATAGTCACTTTTTTAAATGATGGTCCCATTTGTTTTAAAATTGACACTAAAGCAGGGATGCTTTATGGCGTGGCTACAAGCCGACCCATCAATCATGATAGAGGCTTAGCAATGTGTATCCATGAATTTGTTTTTGAGTGTTGTCAATGTTTTCATCTTAAACTTTGACTGTGTGTTTTCACTTCATCAGAGTTTATTGGAACATTTTGGTTGTCTAAAAAGTTCTTGTTCTTGTTCAGCAGTTTTTCTGAAGGATGGAAGTATAAAGGGATCACTACTGCAGCATCTACCTAACTGGGTTGGAAGGGATATTTTAATAACTGCATTACTGTTTTCAAAAAGGCCCAGTGGCCATCCTGTTAAGAGAGCTAAACTAAATTTCCGACTAGGACAACTCTCATTACTGATATGTTTAACTGTGTTAGGCTGATGTGTAGGCCAATCAAAATATGTAATGTAGGAAGTAATGTAATGAAGTAATTGTTTTGCAAGAAAAATGGTGGCTTTGAACAAAACAAATTGTAGGTCTGATCACCGTAGTGTGCCCAGGCTCGCTAACCTTGTAATTACTGTGAACCATCTTCCCCAAACTGGTTAGTGATACTGCTACAGCTCTCAAATCCAATGTTTTTGTGAAAGTGTGTGAATGGTGAACGGTTCCTGTACTATGTAAAAGAGCTTTGAGTAGCCGTTGAGACTAGAAAAACGTTATATAAGAACAGTCCATTTACATTTACATTTAAACATATCTGTCACAACCGTCGCCTCGTCACCGTGACCAGGCATTGGGCATTACTGGGAGGAAACAGGGTACAACACAAGAATACAAGCAGTATTACACACAGTATTAGTATATTTGGTTCAAATCCTATGCTGAATGTCATCCCCCATCTCTCTTCCCCTTTCCTGTCTATCCACTGTCACTAAAAAGGGAAAAAGCACCCCCCCCAAAAAAAAAATTACGACAGTCTTGTTTTCTGCTCAATACAGTCCTATACATACATACTTGCAATCATGTTCTTAACTGAAATGTTTTAAAAATTGCTAGCGCTAGCGTCATTTTGCGTCATCAGAAGCATTTTTGCCCACAGGTAGTGAACTACAAGCCAGCTAGTTCCGCATGTTTCCAACACGCCCATTGGGGGTTGGACCTGAAGCAAGCCGAAGCAAGCCAAAGCGAGATGTCAGCCATCTTGGAACTAAGTTACAGCTATCTTTTAACCGCAACAAACTTTTAAAACAATTATGTGCATTCAAACGACCGCACATCCTCATGACCTTCTGTGCATGGACCCTTCCCTTCTTGGATGTAATTTATGTGAAATTTCAACGGCACCCATTCATGGAGCGCCAGGAAGGACTCTGGACACTTGGCTGAGCATCGCTGATTCTCTGAGGGCGGGCTGTAGCCTTGAGCCTTTCCTTTAACCTGCAGGTGTTTGGTCCCCTGTGTTGTGTTTGTCTGTGTGTGTTTCTGCATGTGTTGTTTTGTCTCCCTCCCTCCCGTCTATCCTCTCTATGTTTTATGGCCCTGGAACGCGTTCACAGTCTCAGTGTGTTGTTTGTGGTTGTTTGTTGCTGTTTGTGGTTTCTAAATATATAAAAAATAAATAAATAAAAATGATCACAAACAATGTATTTGTACATTAGTGATGCTATTGTAAGGTCTACAAGTTCACTAAATTGAAGTACCTGTAAGTTTGTAAATAACCGATTGGTCACTTCACGGTAATTTATGATTCTTATTGCTCTCTTTTGAAGTAAGAAAATTGGAAAATGTTTCCCCCCAAACTTTCACACCATAAGTTACATATGGCAGTATGAGAGATTGATATAATAAAAGTATGGAATTTGTATTAAGAATATCCTTGGATTTGTTCAGAATTGCTGTGGACTTTGATATTTTGGTTTTAATATGATTAACATGTGATTTACAATGTAAACCACATGTTAATTATCACAAAATATGGAAGGTTTACATATTTTGTGATCTATAAAAACTCCCAGAAAATCTGTTCTCATATATACTTCCTGTGTTTTCCCACCCTTGTAATGGCCTGGTGTTTCTCACCTGTTTCTCAGCCCTTGTGTCACCTTTGTTACCTCGTTCCCAATGTATTTAGTGTCTGTGTTCCCTGTGTCTCTTGTCAGAACATTTTGTGTTTGTTTTTGTACTGTGTCAGTTCGCAGTTGTATTCAGGCCTTTCTTCTTGTTCATGGAGTTTTTTGGTCAGTAGTGTCTGTTTCTGGATTACTTTCGTTTTTGATATCCTGTTCTTTTCTTGGTTATTCATTCTGGGTCCAGTTTTTGTCTGCCGCACCCAGGACTCTCTTTTTTGGTGTGAACCTTGATTTTTGGGTCAATAAAATCCTCAAACTCTCATAATGCTCTACATGCTATCTGTTGCTGATGTCAATAAACAACAGATTGTATACGATCTGTAATCTGAACGGATATAGTCTCTCTGATTTCTTAACGTCATTATCAACCACACATGTGTTCTGTACAGAATAAGCATTTATATCAGACAAATAGCAGTTTAAATCCCTCCAATTTAAAAACAATAAAGTTTATATAAAACGTCATCATGTAGTAGATTCTGAACAAATCAGCTGTTAGGTCAGCCGAGAGGCCGACGTTTCCCAGCATGCACCTGGGTTCGCCTGGGTCTTGCAGTCGGTGAAAAGCAACTGCGCTGCCTGGGCTCCAAACCTGTAGCCACCTTGCTCTCGTGAGATTATTGTTGCCCATGTGTGCATGACGTCGGGATCGAGTCGCACACAAATCTAACCGCCATGCAACGGGCGGCGATTGATTCTGCACAGACCTGGCTCTCAAACAGGCCTAATTTCTCGTGCAGGTGGCTTGTATTTTATTTTGCTTCTGTAGAATGTGTCCTTGCCAGACAATGTCCGCATTCTTCTTTTTTTTACTTAATAACGCAATCTTACTTTTCCGATTCACAAAGCGAACTATAATGGCCTTAGCTTTAGGCCTACTGTCCTTCCAGTGAAGAGTGTCATAGCACAGGCCAAGATGTTTTTGCTGTCAATAAACTGAATGACATGTTGTTCCAACGATTCTAACTCTGGTGCGTCCTTACCTTTGTTTGTGTCGGATGTTGCTCTTGCGTAAGTTTGGTGTTTAGTCTCCAGTCCGGTTATAATCACATCTTCCATCCGAGTGTATTGTTCCAAGTTGTCGATCCGTTTTTCTAAGTCCTCAATCTTCTTGTCCTTTTCCTTGATAAGCTTTTTAAGTTGTTTATCCTCGGCCATTAGTTCACCAACTTTGTTTGTTTGGCGAGTTTGGTTATCTCCTCGGTCATAAAGCTCAGGGATTTTTTGATCTCCTCCATTTCCTCTTCCATCACTGTACCTTGTCTTGTTCTTAGCATTTTCCTTTGTTCTTTTTAGTGCTTTTATGGCACTTGAGTGTCATCAGTAGTGTGAATATTGTTCTGTGCTCGGAGACCAATGAAATGTGCAACGTAAATGTATGACAGCATCTGCCATCAATGACATTGCTGGCTTTCCGAAGAATTACTTCCCAACATACAGTTACTATGTATGTTGTATGAGAAAAATTTGAATATTTTGCATGGACATACAGAGGGTGAAATGTGCAAAAAAAGAAAAATCAGACATCAGGCACCAAGGTTTTGAAATACATTAATTAAACCAACTGTGTTGCCAGGACAGTGAGACATGGTCAATGACAATCAATGAGCATCCTCAGCCGACAAGAAAAGTCAGCTGAGTACAGAGTCAGGGTCACACACTCCTGAGAGCTGAATGCAAGACATCTACATCAGTGTAACCTGCAGAAAAAACTACATTTGTCTTGTAAATTCTCTCCTTTTGTCTTCCGTCCATACACACACATTCTCCCTTGTACCACTCTGTCTGTCTCTCAGGTATAAAAGCTTGATAATTCTGAAGTGAGGAGGTAGCACGATGCATTCTCCCCACCCTCACAAAGCACTCCTAAACATTGGCCCATTGTGTGGCTTGCTTGCCTGCCACTAGTGGATAGAGTTCATGTTATATTTATGTAGCCTAAAGCACACTCTGTCCCTTTCTTCCTTTAACGCACTCTACCTCCCCATCTCTCCGTCTCCCTGTCTTCTGCTGTGTTGAACTCTCGCCAGCTCCACTAGGTCTCCCCTCTGCAGACAACAATGTTCCATCTCGTTGCTTTTGCCCTAGATATCAGCTATTTTTATATAGAATAATTAGACACATAACTGATTTAAATACTGCAAAGCCAGATTTTTTTTTGTCTCCACTTAATGTGACGTGGGTGCACAATGCCAAAGGTGGAAAGTGCATGTGTGTGTGTGTGTGTGTGCGTGTGTGTGTGAGTGCGTGTGTGCATGCATGCATGTGTGTTCTAAAGTAATTGCTATTTGTTATGCAGTACAGCAGTGGTATGGGTAAAAGGTATGTTGATTTTCTAAATTATTCTAAATGTGTGTGTATGTGTGTGTGCGTGCGCGCTGCATTCATTATCTGATCCAGAGGTGAGAAGAAGAGAGAACATTTAGCCTGTGGTTACTCCATACTGAATAAATAATAATAATAAATATTCAGTATAGAGACACAGGAAAGAGATCAATGTTATTTTTAATATTTGTTTTTAACTTTTATTCAGCCTTTTGTTGTATACACAGTCTTTGCTGAGGTATTAGTGTGTATTTATGTGTGTGAGAGACAAATGGAATGGAGACTGGAGGATGCCAGCTGTCTGAAATCTCTATGGAAAAAAAACATGGTAGTAATGATAATGATGATGATACTGACAGTGATTATGATTTTGCTGATATGAAGATCATCACTATTTTAACCACTTTGGGGTTATTGTTAGTGTCATTATTTTGAGGTCACTGTTTGACAAATTAAATGAATGTAGGTTTGTTCATAAATTTAACTTCCCTTCAATTGTCACGTGTCCAATAAGTGTATGGGGCTGTACACAGCACATTTAGTGGCTCTGGTTCTGCGATTGTTTTCCTATTTATATTTAAGATTAGTAGATTAGAAGATAGCTGCCATGCCCGACTTGCAGTTACAGTTTTGATCATGATCTTTTACAGGAAATAAATCAAATATTTTTCATTGTGTTTGAGGCACTCAAACAGTGGAAGAAAATGGAAGCCAGTCCTTTAAAGCAATAGATCGACATTTTGGGAATTACACCACTGAGAAACTGGGATCACTTTAATGTCTGTGCAGTTGGTCTCCAGCTCCAGACATCTGCTGGTTAGCTTAGCTTACAACACATTATTACTCCTATCTCGTAAAATACGGACCCTTGGTCAGGTGCCTTTGTCGTTATGGACGCTAAAGGAACCTCGCTCTCCTGGGTGAAAGTCTGGGCTGGTTGGGTTTAGGGAAAGGTTGTGGGTAGGCTACACAAGAGGGACACAAACCCCGATCTCTTGGGTGAAAGTCCTGTATTTGACCCATCCACCATCCCGGCCAACTTCCCTATGCCAATTCCCAACTTCTTAAATTCTATTCGCTAAACCCGTATAGATGCTGCTCTCCCCAGTACGTTCTACACACATGCCGAAGGGTGCCTTTTTCGTCACATCAGACGCAGACAGCCACTGCCCAAAAGTCCATATTTTATGCGTTTGGAGTGAGAACGGGTTGTAGCTTAGCATAAAGACTGGAATCAGAGGGAAACAGCCAACCTGGCTCCATTCAAAGGTAATAAACCTACCAACACCTCTAAAGCTCACTAATACCCTTTGTTACTGTTAGGTTGCTAGGAAACCAGCAGGAAATTTTAGGAAGAGACTGGTCCAGCCAAGGAATAGTCCAGCTGATAAACCACAATGTGTTGTTTTTACGCTTTGTTTTTTTTGTTGCATAAAATCAACAAATATGATATAATAGCTGTGTTCCAAACCGTTCCGTCATTCACTCACTCACTGTTCCCTTTACACTAAATAGGGGGACAGCCCGAGTCCATTTCTGTCCCTATGCACCCCCTAGGGCTAATTATTGGACCTCAAGGTAAGTGTATGTACCTTTAGTGGCTCAAAATGGTACATATATGTTCCCAAGCATTAATAGGTACATGTATGTACTGCTTTTTGTAAAGGTTAGGTTACAATATCAGACAGCATCTGCTAAGCATAAAAAGGGATTATAAAAATACATATTTATTTTGTTGGTTTTACTGAAACTTATTTAAGGTGAATTACCTACAGGCTATATTTCAGCAGCCTTGACATAAAGGAAAGAAAGGTTGTGTAAGTCTAATTGCCAAAATATTTTACAATACAATTATCTAGCTGATGTTATTATAATATTGACTATGTAAATGAAAAAAAACACATCAACACACAAATGGCCAAGTGTTGAATGCTAAGTGCAGTTGTATGACTGATTCTCACTGTACTATATCAGTGTCAGGATACAGAAGAAATGGCGGATCCAAAAATGCTGAGAGGACAGGGCAGTGTTGAGTTTAAGGATTTTAACACCTATAGCTGTTTTCAGTTATTCTGGCTGATTAGACTATTTTCAGGTTGAAGGTGGGCCGGAGCTTTGATGGCAACTTATTAGGTCACAAATTCATTCTACAAAAGGTGTCCCGCCCTAAAAGGTGCAACAACACTTAACAGTGGACTCAGGAAGATGTCAATCACTCAGTCTAATCACACCCACACGTCCTGGAAAAGGTCCTATCAGCCACATTAACTATAAACACCTGTGTGTGGTTCAGGGCCTTTAATAAATAAAAAGGGATACAACAAAAGACCGCCAGTTCGCTACTTTGGCTGGTGGATATCCATGTCAAATACATAGAGACAGCTTAGAATGGCTGCTTGACTTACAATCTATTCTCCTTCTCCTCCCGGAAAACACGTCTGCGTTGCATTGTGGTATACAAGAGTAAAGTGTTGGGTACATCGTATACTTGCACAAATTAGCTGTGCATTGTGGGTATTTCATAGTGGATTAAACAGTGAATGAAATTAACCGCTGAGAATTAAAACCCCACAACAAAATGGCGAACACACTGTTTAGTGCACTGTTACCGTGGTGGGAAACGGTTTCGAACACACCTAATGTGGTATTTAGTGAGCTTTAGATGGGCTGCTAGGCAGATTTTGTTACCTTTGGGAAAGAGCCTGGTTATTCTTGTTTAGACTAAAAAATGGGAAGTTTTATTTGCATACTTGCAGAACAAAAGGACTAAATTGGGCCCCCATCCCCACTCCTGAAACCAAACCTTCACCAGTGGCCATCACCACACACACTCTTCCCTTGAAGATACCTGTGACTGTGAAAACCGTTCAATTTCTTGGTGCAGCCCAAGTAATTACAGAACACTTTCTTTGTGTGTGGAGAAATTATGTGTACAACTGGTATGCACGCATACAATGACACATTTGTATTCCTGTGTGCGTGTCTCCATCTCTCAAGGTCCTGCCTGCCTCAATCACAAGGGGCAATAAAAAAGAAACAGTGGCAATGTGAAAGCACTACAGCACAAACCAAATCTACTTTATTTCGTTCTTTTTCTTTCTTCATATTCTCTGTTCTCATTGAACGCTTGGCTCCAAACAATGGCATGTTTCCCTTGGCAATCTCTCTCTGCGGGGAACCCACCCCATTCTTTCTAATTTCCCTCCACCTAAACAGAAAAGAACCCTCTAAAGAGCGTCATTAGTGCCAGGCCATTTTTTTTTGTTTTCTTACATTTGGAAAGAAAGAGGATGTGTTATCTGTGGCGGACAAACTTAACCCAATTAAGATCTGGTGGGGCGTAGGGGCTTGGCTCGGGACACAGCTGGGGCTGCCAGCTTGCCAAGCAGGCACAAAGCCAGCCAGCCAGTCAGCCAGCCAGGCAGGCAGGCAGGCAGGCAGTCAGGCAGGCAGGCAGGCAGTCAGGCAGGCAAGTAGCCAGCCGCCCACTCAGTCAACCAGCAGTCAGTCAAATAGTCAAAAAAGCAACCAGCTGCCTACTCTGTACACCCACCAGCCTGGCAGTCAGACAGATAACCAGCCAGCAAACCAGGCTGCTAAACAGTTAGCCAGGCGTTCTGTCAGACGGCCAGCCTCTTTATACTAGGAAGGGATTTTGACCTCCTGATCTTCTAGTGTTTTTGTTGGCATTGTGAAGATGATCTCAACTATATTACCCAGCTCCATATATACTATGAGGGGCTATCAGACCTTTAGGGAGGCTCAGCCTTTAATGCGAATACAGTTTATATAAAATAAAAATACAGTGCCTTGCAAAAGTGTTAACCCCCCCCCCTGCTAAAACAGTAAGCCGATAATCTCTGAGCTAGCTATGGAACAACAACGTCAGCTAACGTCTGTGACACTATGAAAAATATGATGGAACTAAAGCTGAAAATTCATAAGTCACAGTAATAACAACCAATTTTACACAACAAAAAACATTCAGCAATTTTTGTTGCTTACGTTTCAATTTGGGTTTTAACCTCATGAAATTGCCAACTTTTTCTCTGGGGACTTCGAACGTTAAACTTCCCAAGCGCACACCTGCTCTCCCTCTGACAGATTAGAAAGAGACTAAGCCAAACGCGGGAGTCTGGTAGCCTAGAAATACAGACCCAAATCTTAAAGGATTAGGGTCTGGCATCGAGAAATGAAAGTCGCCCATCTCGAGGGGCGGCACTAAGCGTGCATTTGAAAATCTCACTGCAAGCAATTGGATGACACTACGACCAATCACAACAACACACGGGGTGACGTATCCAGTGCCCCATACGCTTAGCTACCAGCAGAGCTAACTGGTAGACTCAAACAGATCCATAGCCATCTTGCAATGTGTACTAATGACGTGGCCATCTTAGCTCGCCTCTGGCCCGCCTACATCAGATACACCGATGTGATTGGTGCAGCCCAGATACATGTGCATAGTTAATGAGCAGCATTATTAACTCAATGCCAGAGTAACTCGCTGAGCAAATTCAAATTGTGCTCTCGTGAGAACTCTGGATTTCCAGGGTAGGAGTCTGGCACAACCATCTCTGATTGGTCAAACTACGTTTCTGTTAACTCTTTCCTTGACTGGGTTACAGGTGCATGGCATCAGTGACAGACACACAGGATATTAAACCTGTTGAAAGCCCTTTGCACCTGTAATTGTTTGTCCTCTGTCACTGACAAGTTAGTAAACTCCAACTTCAAGCACTAAAATTGATTTGTTGCATTTAATTATTATAATTTTTAGGGGTGCTGAGATGAACTGATGAAAAGGGTTTAAAATCACAATGCTATGTAAACAGTGTAGGAACAGGTAAGGTTAATAAGGAAGTATGATGCGACATACTCAGAAATATTTATGAATTATATTACAGTTTTGGAGATAACATTTTCATATGATATTTATTATTGCAAAGGCTAATTTTAAATATGTTGTTTGTCCTTTTGTCTGTGTACTTATTTATCCATCTTTTGCTCTTTATCTCTAGGTTTGTGGTCACTTTTAAATGTAAAATCAATAAAACATGAATCTCCAGGGCCCATATGGAGTCCACTTGAATCATCAACAAAGAAATTACATTCTTAAATGATGAGTTCAGATGCTCCGATGTTCAGATGTTAACACACATTTCTCCCATGCCAGAATGCTGTGTGGCCTAGCCAGACCCTTCCTCCGCAGCGCTATGGAGGAAGGTCTGGCAATGCAAGACTAACATACACTGCAGTCGCACTATGGCAGTTGCTGTATGAAGGAATCAGCCAAAGCTAATGTGAGGCTCCAGCAGTCTCCATTTTGAATTTCTATTACACCGCCAAGCGTATGTGTGCTTACTGGGGTGTACCAACAGCAAAGTAACATCTGACTACTATCAAGTCTGTCCCTGGACACAAAAAGAGGAAAATTCCTAATCCTGCAACTTTGGAAAATTCCAATGTAATCCGGCAAATTCAGGTTGCTAAATTGATGTATAATCTCCAGATGAACTTTGCATAGAACGAGGACTGTGGATTTTGCCCCCTATTTCTTACCAGGGGAGCAGACTGCAAGGTAAACCATAGAAATATGCTGTTCACATTACAAAGTAATCTATCACGATTGTGATCTTGCATGTATATTTGATTGGCCAATACAGGCATTACGACTGCAAAAAAACTCCCTGCATTAAAACAAAGCAAGGGGCTGTGTTGGTGGTGGTGTGTTGCGTCATGTACCGGCACAGATCCATGAGTTTAAAGGCTCATCAGACATCACAACACTGCACAGTGGTTTTATAATATTACAAGAAGGGATTTTAAAACTGAAAAGTTATTATGATGGCAATTATTTATTACAACACACGGGAGGTTAACGAAAGTCCGGTCCTACCAGACTATCATACATTTCATTTGAACAGACTCTGGCCACTCTCCATTGATAAGTGTTAACTTCCTTGAAGGCGGGTACTCTGTTAAAGTTTAAAACTATTGGATCTGCCCAGAGTCACTCTGGATCTGCCATCAGCAGTCGCTAACGTTTGGTCGTGACGTCGGCTTAGCATTGCTAGGGTCGCCTTAGCTAAATCCTTCATCAATAACTCCTCCTTTGTACGTATGGGCATGTAAGTATTGCATTCAGATGGAAATCTGAAAGTGTCCTTTAACTGACAAATATTAAATCAATGCTGTCAAATGTTCCTGCTTTAATAAGACATACTTTATAAAGATCTCAGATATGTGCTCTTTGGAGTGATCTTCGTGTATCTTTCTGTTCCTCTGGTAGCCTCAAATGTTAACACGTTTCTGTAAAAACAACACTCCAGGGCAGAAAGGGCTAAAGTGAATTTTGTGTGCTATTTGTTAAACACATGAGAATTCTATAGTAATTTCAGTGTGTCTGTCTGTAATGCATTTTGCATAGCAATAGTCTAATTTCTGAAATTGATGATTTTCAATTAACCAAAGGACAAAAGACCCCTTGTCATATGCAAATGAGGTTCGAGACTGAGACATCATCACCCATCATTCAGCTTCACATGAAGGCTTGCACACGCACACACATACACACATTTCAAAATCATCAAACCTTCTTCCCCTGGTGCCACACCCCACACTGCTGCACACACAAACACACTCACCGCATGATCCGTACACAAGTGCCAGATATGCACTCCAACAGCCAAACATGTTAATAATTAGAGCCTTGTTATTGTAAGGTGTTATCACAACAATTAACACCCTAATGTTTGTGTGTGTGTGTGTGTGTGTGTGTGTGTGCGTGTGTGTGCAAGCCTTCACATGAAGCTGAATGGAGAATACGTTTGTGTGCATTCCATCAATCCTACCACCCAGGCCCGACACTCACACATGCAGCGAGGGTTCGATGTAACAATGAAACAGTTTCCCAGTTTGATAAAGTTCCTGTGAATTCTGACACAACGGCAGCAGAAATAGTAGGAGTGATAGATTCTGATTGATATCCAGTAGGGAGCAGTGTAATGGGAGGGCAGGAGGTGGAGGTTGAGGGAGGCTGAAAGGTAAAAAGGACACGACGAACGAGGGGAGATGAGGAAGTCAAGAGTATAGGAGCCAGGCTGTGCAGAAAATGATGGAGAAGTAGAGAGAATTTGTATATTGCACGTTTTCAATTGTGTTTGCATTCGGTTTCTGCTTACAGTTTTTTCCAACTGCTTACACAAAATCATGTCACACGATCTTCGAAACCTCTCACTCAAAGTGCAAAACTACACACCAAATCTCCAAAACCATAAGCTATTTCTGAGCCTTTCACTCAGTTTTCAATTGCATAAAACACTTTTTCAAAACATTACACAAAATTCTCTACCTAAGACCATAGGCCGTTATTATTAATGGACAAAGCATCCAGTTCGGCGATGTGTGCCTTAAACCTGCATTCTATCTGAATTCCAGCAGGGGGCGACACGTGCTGTTGCAAAAAGAGATTTGCCACCTCTTTAAAAAATGTCATAATGAGTTTATGCTCTCAGTCGCTGGTTTTAAGTCTTCTGCAACACAGAATGATGTTCATTTTTTGAATCATGGTCTTGTTGATTTTAAAATTGTTATAAAGTTATAAAGGGTTTAGGACAGGGCTATGTGATTGCCAGTGAAAGTGTGTAACATAACGTAGAGTGTAAGGGCTCCTCCCTCCTCCCTCTTGTCTAAAATCGGCAAACTTGACAAAGCAAATCTCCACAAACCGATGGGTGACGTCATACGTGCTCTGGCCGTTGATATTAACAATCTGTGCCTAAAACAAACAAAAAATCTAATAGAAAGTGACTTGCTTGTGAAATGCTACACTTTTTTTCCAGGACACACACACACACACACACACACACACACACACACACACACACACACACACACACTCTCCTCACATGTGCAAACACATTATGCTTAACTGAACACTAACCAATCACTGCTAAATTAGTATAGGCGGTCAGATTACCTGTTTTGAACAATGGATGTGATCAACCACGAGAGAAGCTTATCTTGAGTAGCTTTACAGTGGCGTCCATACTTCAAACCTTCAGAAATGAGAACAGGCAACTATCTAATGACTATTTCAGCATTAGAAATCAATCAGACTTTGTTTTGCACAAAGTGCATACGAGGGCATTTTTCATTCTGTGTGTGCACTTTTGAAAAAAAAGAGAGAGTTTTGAAAATGTGTGTAAACAGTTGGAAAAAGATGTAAATGACTCTTGCTTTGTGACAAAGGCAATGGAAATGGCAAATAAATGACTTGACTGGAGAGAGGCAAGGAGGTGGAGGAGGAATGACAGAAGGATGAGGGTGCAGACAGAGGTGGGAAAACAGGAGATACAGTGTTAAAAGAGGAGGAGGAGGGTGTGTGTGTGTGTGTGTGTGTGTGTGTGTGTGTGTGTGTGTGTGTGTGTGTGTGTGTGTGTGTGTGTGCGTGTTTGTACCAAAAATAATGAATCCACCTTTTTTCATACTCCTGTAGATATGAATGACCAGAATTTTTATAAGTGGACATTAAATTATATTTATTGATCCCAGTGGGGAAATTACAATTTACTCTGTTTTGTTAGTACACACACGCTCACGATTCATGCACAAATGAGGAGATGTCAGAGTGAGTGGGCTGCCAGCTTGACCAGCGCCCTAAGCGGGTATGGTGCCTTGCTCAATAGCACCTGGTAGCTCCCAGGAGGTGAAGTGGCATTTCTACAGCTGCCAAACCACACTCCATACTTTGGAGTGTGGGGACTTGAACCAGCAACCCTCTGGTTCCCAACCCAATCCCTACGGAATGAGCTACCAGCTTTTAGGTTCCTACTAAGAGTAAGTAGTAGAGCCTATCACCAGTGGAGATTTATATTTGCATGTTGTATTTATGTTACTGTAAGACATTTTTGAATAAAATGAATAATTTGGAGGCCCCACTGCAGTGACTCTGAGGACCCCCTAGAGGTCCCGGACCTCCTATTGAAGATCTCTAATCTAGACTGTAAATTACGGGCGACCGGACCTTTGGTATCAGAGCCCCATCACGCTGGAATGATTTTCTGCAAGAGATCAGGCAAGCCACACCTTTGTCCTCTTTTAATTCTCTTTTAAGAACACTCTTTTTTTGAAATGCTCTTTTACTTAAATCATTGTGATTAATAAAACAGGTAAAACATTTGGATATTTATTTATCATTAAAACACTCTTTCTCTTGCTCGCTCTCACACTGTCTTTACTGCTTATTGAATTAAATCAATTTCAAGTACTGTGAAAGCAAATACAAATACTTCTAATACTTGAACACCAACAGTATGCTGTTGTTGTTCTACCCACAAACGATTGTGTGTGTGTGTGTGTGTGTGTGTGTGTGTGTGTGTGTGTGTGTGTGTGTGTGTGTCTAATGAGGTGGAGACAGTTGTCCATTACATTCTGAGTTGATGGGCTCCTCGCAGCAGTGCACCCCACAGCTGGAAGAGGGGAGGACGAGGAAGATGCACCATCCAGGAGAGAATATAAGACACATTAATTTATTCATACATTCATATGTTTAGTAGTTATGACGCAACAGGTCTCCATTAGCAACTCATG
The DNA here is from genome assembly GCA_013375575.1 of Percina caprodes. Lineage (NCBI taxonomy): Eukaryota > Metazoa > Chordata > Actinopteri > Perciformes > Percidae > Percina > Percina caprodes. The sequence goes on from JABXJD010000252.1 coordinate 897,831, forward strand.
CAGACGCAGAGGGCTTTCAATTTTAACGTAATCCCATCTGCAGTGTTAAATTACACACAGACGCACACACACACAAAAATCTAACATGCATGGATGCCTGGTTACTTGTTGTCTGAGTGGGATTTGGAGCCGTGGCTTACCCACACTACAAAAATCTACACTACACAGCATATGTTGCTTGCATGTGGCCCTTCACAGTCTTTCCCACCGCGTTAGTTTGCTTCCACCACAAATCAGACGACACAGGTGTACCAAACTTAACATACACAACTATGGAGGACCTCAAGGGACATGTAAATTGAAATAGAGCATTTCTTTATTTAATGTCTAACTATAGGAATCAAGAAATTGGTTCTAAAATCTCTTAATTCATCCTTTATTACAGTTTGTCTTGATTGCTTTGATGCAGCGGTCAACTCAAAGGCCACATTTTTAAAACAGTTGACACATAAGCCGAAATAGTGGCACTGATGGTCAAAATGAGACATTTTGATTGCAAAAGGCTCTAACTGTACCAAAACAAATATGCAACAAAAGCAAATGTCGCCTTCTAACAACACAGCTTGCAAACAAGTGTATGAGCTCCTCCAATCAACCATTACAGAGTGGACAACAAAATACAAAATGCAGCACTCAGTGTGAATCGGTGCTCCATTGCTTGTCATTTCAGCCTATTACTGTGTGAAGCTTTCGTGCCAGTGCCATTTGTTGTCAAATTTGCCTTCTTGCAAAGAACTGGATCCAGAATCAGAAATGCTTTGATGCAAATTTTATTGATTCCATTGATTCTTATTTTCAAACTGTGGCTGAAAACTGAAATACTGTAAATATTACACAAAATAACATATATTAGAGAATAAGAAATTAAGAAAATAAAATCTATTACAGTAAAGTATAAACATCTATTACTGTTGAGTATAAGAAATAGCCACTATTGATACTCAGTCTCTTCTGTCTTGATGATGGGGCCACATGGCCTAAAACCCTGCAGACTGATTGAAGATTTGCGTGTAGGAGTGTCAAACAGGTGCTTCAGTGATTTCGTACTGATGTGGGTAGTTTCTAATAGTTAGGGACAAATGGTTACCATACCTAAAACAATGGAGTTTGGACTGCTTGAATGACGTCCGTGTTAACTGTTCTGCAAAAAGGTGGGGAAAATGTGTTAATCCAGTGACAAAGGGTTAACACATTTGCAATAGGTGTGTTTTGCTCTGCTGACTCAGTGATGATGAAAACCGAGTGGATCCCAGTTTCTTTAAGCAGGTCAAAGCAATCAAGAAAAACTGTAATAGAGGCACTATGAAAAGATTTTCCTAATTAAACTTTGAAACAGTAAATAAATACATCATTTAAAAATACATTGATAATTAATTAATAATGGAATCATTAATATTTGAAAATGTACTATTACATAGATGTTGAATAAATAATTGCTATCTTTTAATTTCCATGTCCCTTGAGGTAATCCATACACAACGCAGTATGAGCCGTTTGGAGTGTTAATGAATAAGCCGGATGATGGGCATTAATTACTAGTTTCTAATATATTTATAACATGTGAAGAGATTTTCCAAAAAAATGTATCGAAATTATTAGATGATATAGGCTTAGATCCAACATTTTATTATTAGGCTACTAAAGGTACATGTGGGCCTAAAGTATACCCTCCCTGTGTAGTGTTAAGCAGGTTTTTCTCAAAATATTTTTGTACATTCTGAAATTTTTCATGATTTGTATGTAACTATAAACATATTAGTGGAGTGTATTTTTGTATAATGGGTGATCATGCTCACTCCAGCCAGGTCTCAAGAAGTCAGTCTTTGTAAATATCAGCAGGAAGAAGTACAGTGAGACTAAAAACAAACATGAGATGCCGAGGCCAAACCTTTGTTTCTACATGTTGGTATATGAAGTATTAAAGCAGGTGTACGTCGCCATCTACAGTTTAAAATGCATAACTTCACCATAGAAGCTTATTAATGCTTCTAACATGCAGCTAACTGTCACTGCATGTTCTATCTTTCCATCCCACCTGCTCACAATGTTACAAAAGAACCTTTCTTAAATATATCGCAAAACTATAAGTTACAAAGAATAAAGTAAGTTTAGTTTTCTGAATCCTCAAAAGTGCACTCTTGATTTTATGTCACTGATTTTTCTTGATAGGAGCTTTTCAGAGGATTGTGTGGGTGTGTACAGACAATTAGCCTAATATGTAACGTATTCCCTTCAATATGGTAGGCTCATTTGAGATGAGCCAGGCCAGTAATCGCTGCCCAATGCATGCCGGTTAGATTTGTGTCCGATTTGATCGGTAAATGCTAGATCAGATCTGCTAGATGTGTCAACGTAGTTGGTTTTAGGCAAGAGGAGTGGGTAAGCCAATCAGATGCATTATAAGGCAAAACGAGGCAGGCCACGAGGCACGTCCTGTGACGTTGACACGTTTAGCGGATCTGATCTAGCATCTACCACTTGATCCCAACTTGCTCTGACGTCATGCACATGTAAGCAATGATAACCTCACAAGTTCATGCAGTTTTGAGAGGCAGGCGGATGCGTTGCTTTCCACAGAATGCAAGACCCAGGCGGACCCAGGGCATGATGGGAAACACTTGGCTCTTAGCTTATCTAACATCTTACCGGTTCAGAATCAACTCAACGTGGCTTTTCCCGCAGCCTAGACGATTGTGATAGGTTTAAAGAAATGCCAATAAACTGGAATGCTGTGTGGACTAGCCAGACCCTCCTTCGCAGAGCTGTGGAGGAAGGTCTAGCAATGCAAGAATAGCTGAAAGTCTACACATCCTTCCACCAGAGGCTAAAAACATATCTCTTTGCTGCTCTGACTAAGGTGATGATTGAGGTGATGATGGTTATAAAAAAACGTACATGTCACACTTTGTATTGGCTTAATTGAAGCTAATGTACTTCTATGTGGTTCTTGCTGGCCTGAGTTTGTACCTTCATGGTTGAATGCACTTTGGATAAAAGCGTCAGCTAAATGAAATGTAATCTTATTTTGTCCTCCAGTTGAACCTGTTAAGGGCGGGAACGCTTCAGCTGTATCGGTTCATGAAGTTTCAGAGGCCTAATTAGCCATTATAACTAACACCTGTGCAGGTGTGTAGGCCCTTTAAATGAAATATTCATATAAGGGTCAAATGCCCAAATGAATCTAAGTTGCCTCCTCAAAAAAACACAGCAGCAACACCCATACAACACTACACAAGTAGGCCTACAGTCAATAAAAATATCCAACTTAGACCTTTTCATCTTTTATTGTTAAATGACGCTGTAGCACAGATGATAGAAAAGACCATTTAAGAGGAAACACTACAGGCATTGTTAACATTTTGAGATTTTGGGCTATTTTGCTTCAATAACATGTTCGTTCAGACTAGTGGAAAGAATACATCCAAAAGACACATTAAGGTGTTTATTCTTCTACACTTTGTCTATTTGCGAATGTAGATTTCTCCTAAATTCACCAAAACATAGCATTACATAATGCCTCATTTGCATATTTGAACACACAGTTGTAATACTTGTGAATAAGGTCTGGCTACACCACAGACACATTCTGAGATAGGAGAAAAAACACTCTGGGTTTTTTGCATTTCTTTAAACCAATCACAATCATCTTTGGTGGCACTAAGTTTCGACGGTGGCTCTGCAAAATAGTCTCGGGAAGGAACTTGTTTTGGTGGAGCATTTGCACCCTGCAAAAGAAAACGCCACATACAATATTTACTAAGGTTAACTGTTAAATTAAATCAGCTGGATACATGGTTAAATAGCCTTTATTCTTATCAGTGTATCACTGTGGGTGTTTTGTCTAAATCCCATAATAAGTCCCAAAACGTCCCAGTTAAATGTGCAAATTGTAATACTGACAGCTTGTGTTTAAAATAGTTACTGCAGTATAAATTCAAAATACTTCTTCTCCCCAGACTGAAAGTTCACGGAAGTTGCCAAGCTGAGACCACAGCATCCATTGCAATGTTGCTAGACTCTTGTCTCACATAGCCAGACATTACTTCATAGCGGAGTAGCTAACTTAAGTTGCTATCCTATACTGACAGTCATAGAAGCCTGTGCTCACGCGGAGCTGAGTAACAAACTCACAGGCACACTTTTTCGGCTTAGAATTATGGTACAAACTGCTAAAAACACAACAACCTCGCTGTCCTCTCCACCCGACGGACAGTCACACTTCCTCAGCTTAGAATTACGGTGAGAACCGCTAAAAAATAACACTACCTTGCTACTACCAACCAACTGAACACACTTTATTGTCATAGAATTACGGCAACAATCACTAAACTCACTGCTAACTCACGACCCTCTGATGCCTATTTACACCCCCTTCTCTTGGCTTAAAATAACTCAGTTGTCAATTATGGCCGCTCTTTTTAGGTCGGGTAGAATCTATCTCTGTTGATCCTGTGTGTTGTTGCAGCTTTCATGGCTGTACTTACGTTACATCTGTAGAGCATTGGGTTTACGTTTTACAGGTATATATATCTGGCAACTGGGCGCCTGTTGCACCAAACCAGGATAAAGGATTAAGCCGGGATATTCAAGTTATCCTAGATGAGTTTAACTTTGACCTGGTTGCACGAAAACAGGTTGAATGAACCCAGCCGAGTAACCATGGAGATTTATTCTTTTCGGCTGCTCCAAAGCAGGCTAAAAGCCAGGCTAAGATTAATCCTGGAGTCTCAAGTGTTAAATCAATTGTCGCTCTGATCCGAAATAAACGTGTTTAACAGTTATTCTGTTGTCTTCTGGATGTGTTTTGCTTTATTTTTATTAACATGCATTACTTGTCACTATTGTTGTCATGAGTTTGATACTCCATACTATTGTACTTGTTTAGATGGTTAGAAATGGTTGCACTGGCACCCAGATGCGGAGCGGCAATCGGAAGAGTCAGGACTTTTCCCGGTGGGCCGGTGGTGTTTGAAGGCCGCGATGGCCGGTCTGATACTTATACATTGCAAGTTCTTAGCAACACCACCCGGCTGCCTGGGGTGCGGGCGCTGCCTGCGGCCACTGCCTGCGGCCACTGCCTACCAGCTTCAGTGTCCACTCTCTCTGTAAAAATAGAGATGAGCAGCACAGCTCCCGTGGTCTATGCAGCTTCAGGTTTATACAGGACGCGCTCTGGAGATTAAGTGGGACAATGCAGCTATATTCCCAGATGACATTAATGGCAGACTTATCAGAGACCAATACATTCCTGATTTAATTTTCTTGTTTCTTGTCCTTCTCTAATAATTCCTGAGGCACATTAATTCCCTCTGCTCACTTTTAAGGCAAAGTAAGCTAAATAATAGATTTTATTTATATAGTGCTTTACATGGCGGGCTACTCAAAGACATTTTACAGCACATAAAAACAGATACAGCAATAAAACCAACACATAAAACAAGCATTAAACGCAATTAAAACAGTATGGCCTACAACTTTGTAAAAATGTGGAGTGACTAGTAGGCTAAATAGATATTTTTAAATCCTTACACTATAGTCTGTTGGGATTTTTCTCTCCGTTTGATAACCGCCGTATTTCCCTTTTTGCACATTATATGCTTCACCTCCTCCTTATTTTCCATTAAGTTGCTGCTCATTGGGTGAAACATATGCCGCATGCGTCTACCCCATTTCTGCATCAGTAAATCTGTGATCGATACTGTAGTCTATTTAAGAAAACCATGAACGTGCACTTATGCCATCTGTCTACACCCGGCTTGACATAGCTTCACCTTCTCATCCTGGCTCGGCAAACGTGCAACCGATTAAGCCGCGATGATCTAAGTCAAGCAACGCTTTTTCACTTATTCTGGATATCTTTATTCTACTTTTGTGTAACAGGCCCCTGGCCTGGCTGTCCAACTAGGCAATAACAACACACAGGCCAAAACACAAACAGAAATTCCATCATGGAACGGAAATTTCAAAAGGAGAAAATACTGGCATTAGCATTGTTGACAGAAAAGATAGTATTTCAGCTTAGCATGTTTCCTTAATATCTGATGATGCATTGGGGTCATTTTTGGATTTATTACAGTAAAGATATAACATGGACCTTTAAATAGTAAATGCCGTAAAAATGTATTCTTTGTGAATCATTGCAATCATTCCCCAAAAGAACCAAGCTTGCTGCTTTGTTACACAACCCGAATTTTCTACAAAACTTGCAATTCTCAGCATGTAGCTTGCTACCACGAAGTTTGTTGTTGTTTCCCAATGAGAATGGAGTATGAGAACAGCAACAGACAAAGAGGGGAAGCTGAGGGACATTTGTCGGGCATTTATCCTGGTTTTCTTTCGTTGATCCGAACTTCTTCATCTCTAACGTCTCTCTTTTCTTTCCTCCCAGGCCTCCACCGGTTTGGTTAAAGGTCCCATGACATGGTGCTTTTTGGATGCTTTTATATAGACCTTAGTGGTTCCGTAAAAACATAACTAAAGTCTCTTTGCCAAAATTGAGCCTTGGTGCAGAATTACAGCCACTAGAGCCAGTCCCACAATGAGCTTTCCTTAGTATGTGCCGTTTCTGAATCTGTAGCTTTTGTGGAGGAGGGGTCAAGGTGGAGGCTGCGGATGTGCCACTTTGATTGTTTGAAAGCCATGATGTCTCTCTCTCATGGGTGGGCCAAATTCTCTGGGCGGGCAAAGCAGAGAAAGGGGAGGTAACCTTGCCCTTTATGACCTCATAAGGGGCAAGATTACAGATCAGCCCATCTGAGCTTCATTTTCTCAAAGGCAGAGCAGGATACCCAGGGCTCGGTTTACACCTATCACCATTTCTAGCCACTGGTTGGCGCATAGGCCTGTCCACGCCTCTTTGTGCCAGTGGCTTCATCAGTCGCCCTCATAGGGACGAGCGTACCTATTAACACGTACAGTGGGGCTCGAAAGTTTGGGCACCCCAGGTAAAAATTTGTATTAATGTGCATAAGGAAGCCAAGAAAAGATGGAAAAAATTTCCAAAAGGCATCAAATGACAGATTAGACATTCGTATAATGTTATGATCTAACTTTTTGTGACATATTATACGAATGTCTAATCTGTCATTTGATGCTGTTTGGAGATTTTTTCCAACTTTCGAGCCCCACTGTAGCGTTTACCCAATTTACGGAATGCATTCATGCTGCAAGTCTAAACTATAGTCAAAACCAATACATTCCCTTTTAATTATAATAAAGGTCATCATAAATGATTGCATTTAATCAGGGCATTGGTGTATCCTTATTTTGTTAAATTTAGGCACTTTAGCATGTTAACCTTTAATTATTTCTTCACACTATGCAAGTACTTTTGTGACTCTGCATTTCATTGTACTTTTATGTTGTCATATAGGTCTTAAGTTTCATTCATAAAGGTCTTTAAAAGTATTAAGATTTGGTGAAAACTTCCAGAAACCCGCTCTACTAAATATTGACGTGGAAGCGGAGCATGCAGTTATTTCTATCTAATTTAGACCATTTGGTTCAGGCTTCTTCCTTTGAGATTAAAGTGAATGTGTTACCTAGTGCTGAAAAACATAAAAAACATTTACTGTGATTCAGTGTAGAAAACAGTACTTCAGACTGTATTGACAAGGGGAGTGTATACTAAATAAATGTCATTTTAATATCTTTTGGTCTCGAACGAAAGAAAAACAATCATAACAAAATATTCAGACATTTGTAATGTTTTTTTGAAAATACATTCCAGATTCTTCCTCCATACCTGTTGAATATTGACAGTTATTAATATTGACAGAAGAAAATGTTAATCAGTTTAAAAGAACGTGTGTTCTCACGAATGACTTCTTTCAGGCGAAATCACTTTTTTGCACATTCACAAATATTGAGAGGATTTCTCACAACCAGATTGACGAACACAAGTACACAGAGTACGGGCTTGAACCGATTTACAGTGACAGAGGGAGAAGCAACATTACAGTACAATATTATTTGAGTTTTTCCCTGAATTATAATAAGTGAGCGTTAAGAGAAATTTCACTGAAAGACAGTGGGTTTAATAACAACACACATGCTCAGCCAGACATGTTGTAGTGGAGCTTTCCTAAATGTTCAGTATTAACATGATTAGATACACTTCTGAGACGAAAATCTAATAGTTGTTCACTTGCAATTTGCAAAAATTAGTGACAAATAATAATATAGGAAAACCTATGGGTGGTGATGGCACAGTGGATATAGCTCATGGCTTTGGTGTGGGAGACCTGGGTTCAATTCCCAATGATCAACCAATGTGTCCATCAGCAACACACATAACCAACAGTTGCTCTGGAGACATGTGACCTTTGACATATATGGCCATTGTAAGTTGCTTCAGCTAAATGTAACATATTCCTTTAAGTTATTAAAAGCTTGTGCTTTTAATGTAACACAAAATTGTCCATTAAAAAAAAATGTGGGCACTTTCAACCTTTATTTTTGACAGCTGAAGATATGAAAGAGGAGAGAGAGAATGACATGCAGCAAAGGGCCACAGATCAGAGTTGAACCTGGACCCCCTGTGTCAAGGAATAAACCTTTTATATATGGACGGCCACTCTACCAACGGAGCTATCTGACCACACAAAATCAGCCAATATTCTTCTGGATGACAAAAGAAAGTTTGCAAAAGCTGTTGGGCTTTTACTGCCAATGTATATCATAAATATGGTAGTTTTTCTTAGGTCCAAGTGTCATTAATCTCACTTAGCATAAAAGGCATTCTAAGGGAATACATCACAAGTGTGTTTATGAGGACAACATACAAGATAGTAGCTTAGAAATCTAGAAGCACCCTAGCAGCAGCAAATGTAATTCGCAGCCAGGGTCAGTCTAGCAACTCTCCGTTGGCTTGCGTGCTGGAAAAAAACAATTCTGGTCAGGCCAATCAAACTGTGCGTAGAGTCGGTGGGTGGGCTTAACATAAGGACGGCAGAGTTGCGATGGTTCCGGTTCTCAGGCTAACAAGATAGATGTGGAAAAGTGAAACTGAGTGTAATACATTTTAGAAGATGAATTTGCTGTGCCAAAAGTATGTCAAAAATAAAATTTGATATGAATGGAATAACATTTGAGCCAAGGATACAGCATTTAAAAACACAAACTTTTAATTCTTTTTATACTGAAATTCTTAGATCAAGAGAATCTTTAAAGAAATCCATGTGAAATCTTGAGCACCATCTTGAAATGCCATATACAGCAAGTAGGCTACTTGTTGTAGTCATTATATACAGAAAAAAAGTCATATAACCATGTGAGACCACCAATACCCAGTTATCCATTGGTGACCAGGATCTTTAGTGCATTCAGCTAGGCATGTCCGATTTATCCCACAGAGCTGGTCACTATAGCCTCCAACACAAAAAAAACTTAAAAATAAATACATACATTTTTAATAGCTTTTTTTTTCTCCTTGAATTAGAAGCCCAGTACATACTAAAGAAAAGAACAATGACTGAGGGATTTTGGTAACAATACTTAAAATGATTGCGATGTCATTAGAATACCCCATGCCATCTTTAATCAATGTATCTACAATAATATAATATCTGACATTAACTACAATCGTTTTCTAACTTGAGTGTGGTTTAACATTTTATAAAAAAAGTGAAAAAAAAAAAAAAGTCTCCTACACAGGGGCCACGAGTCTTCTGTTATCAAGTTAGGTGAAATGTTCAAAACACTGCTGGCCCGTGAAGCCTGCATGGGTTACAGTGTGCGTGTGTGTGTGTGTGTGTGTGTGTGAGAGAGAGAGTGGATGTCATTTCTTAGTGTCGGGGGCCACCCGGTCGTGGAAGAGGAGCACCTGATCAGAGGGGAGAAATTAAAAAAACAATGTTATCACGACAAGGTTTATTGTCTTTGTTTGTTTTAATTGTCACCATTTAATTTTGAAAACTGCATGCGGTCACATCAATTTACAAGTGTTCAAAAAAAAAAAAAAAATAAGAAAGATGTAATGACAGCCACAAATATAAAAATAAATTTGGACATTTGAGGTAGCTGCCTTATCCTGTGAGCCAGCGTCCTACTTCACTCTCTTTGCATACAAGTCTTCCATCAAATCTGACACACAAGTCAGTCTTTCCAGTTTCTAGTTGAGCTTGTCCTTACTTTTTGTATGACATCAAACCATTGATGCTGTTTAGGACAATCAGGCTTTTACCAACTTCTAGTTATGGCTTTCTATGCTGCTGTAAGAAGAATCTTTACTAAGCATCAGTCCCTCTGTAATGTTACTAATGAAATATGACCCAAGTTAGAAGACAGGACTCTTATAGCCAAGCTCACATTTATCAGAACTAAATTTGGCATCTTCCCAAAACGACTTTAGTTTTTCACAACTCCAAAAACTCTGGCATTATTTCCAGACGGGCATCGACAGGCAGCTCTGTGTTGCTGGAGCGCTGCAGTTCAAGTGCAGACCATGCCATTTTAAGTTCAATAAATGTTCCTTTTTTAAATTGAGACTTGTAACATTTGTTATCATTGTGTCATTTTTATGATGTGAATTGAGGGAGCAAAAGCAGTATCGGCTCCAAATATCAGCTCAAGAAAATCTGCAGCCCGTATCGGTCATCGGCTATGGCTGATGGGGAAATAAAAATAAATAATAAAACACTGCACTAAAAAAAAAAAAAAAATCCATATTGCTCGATCCCTAGTGTGGTGTGCTTCTAAGCAGCCACATTGTGTCTAGTCTCACTTTGCCGGACCGTGCTCTGGTTTATTTGTATTTCTTTAAACCAACCACAATTGTCACCGGCGGTGCTAAGACCCACGGTGCTGCTGCATAATAGCCTAAGGAAGGAATTTGTTTTGGTGGACTGTGTACGATCAAAAGTTGTTTTAGTCAAACAGAAAACTCAGTTTGGACAGATAGTCTAGCTACCGGTCTGGATTTACCCTGCAGAGATCTGAGAAGTCATCTAACTTCAAATATCAACAATCTTTGTGCAGCATTGCTTACTTTTTGTTGTAGTAATCTCTAAAGCTCACAGTATTTGGACATAAATGTCAGATTGCAATCCAAGCTCATACTGAACCTATATACAGTACATCTCAATAAATGGACACAGAAAAAAGAAAAAAAAAAAAAAAGAAAAAGAAGTGACCCCACCTGGAGAAGCGAGAAGTGGAGGGCGGCAACTCTTTAGAGAAGGCGGGGCTCCTCTGCCTGTGTGAGGGCCCCTGGGGCCTTGGTGGTATGGAGGAGGGTGGTGGAGTATGGGCCCACGAGGCATAGAGGGGCCACAGTAGGAGCTGTGTGAGGACAGTAAAGGACCAGGAGGTCGATGCAGGGACAGCAGCGGAGGAGGTTTGGATTTGGGATGAGAGCCTGTAAAAAAAGAACAACATGTTGTAGATATTAGAAATGAAAGTGTGAGAAATGGTGTGTATGTATTAGGGCTGCACAATATTATTTTTTATTTTTTTAAATCGCCGTCGCAATATCAACTGACTGACACAAATGCATGAAAATACAACTTACTGTATGCAAACAGGAAAGAAAAAAAAAAAAAGTATGAAATATGAATGTCTTGTTTATGGATCCTACACCCTTGAACTTTTATAGAAATTAAAAACACCCGTTCAAATAATCAAACAAGTTGTCAACTATGCAGTCTAACCTGGCGGAGGCAGGAGAGGAGCGGGTGGTGAGGGGTGGTTCATCATGGACCCCCCGGCTCCGGCAGACTGAGGGGGTCCGGGTGGAGTGGGGAGCAGAGGAGGTGGCTTGCCCAGTCCGGGAGGTAACATGTTACCCCTCTTCCCCTCTGTGTGGGAGGCTGGAGACAGAAATTAAAATTAAAGAATGACAAAAGGCTGGAAAAGTATGACCCAAAGAGGAAGGAAAGAAAAGAGATCGATCGATCGATCGATCAATCGATCTATCTATCGATCTATCAAAAATGAAAGAAAAACAAAATGTTAAAAGCTGAAATCAGTGATATTGACCCAGCATCAGCTCTTTTGAGGTACTGCAGCTTAAATTAGCATCCCACCTTGTAGGTGCTCCTGCCGGGAACGGACATACTCGGAGATGGTTTCCATCTCCTCGGGGTAGAGATGCACCCCTTCAGCAAACAGCAAGAGGAGCTGACGGGTTTCGGAGGGAACAGTGTGGCGGTCTATCTTCTCTCGGTCCAGGTAGTCGTCGAGCAGCTGTGACGCCTGGGCAGCACTGTCTGCCGGGTCCTTCGGCGGGCGCTCTTTGCCGCGCCTGCGACTGTACTCGGCTGCAACAAAGTCCATGGCCTGGTCTTTCGGCATGTTGCGATGGACTGGGAGGGGGAGGGGGAATTGGAATGTTAATGGTGAGGTGTCAGGGGACTGAAGGGGAAGAAAGACGTGAAATAAGACAAGCCAAACACCGTGGAAATAACAGTAAAATCAGTGGGGTTCTTACAGGACACTCAGGTGATACTAACATCTCTTTTGTTTTAATGTGATGTTAGGGTCAGCAAATTCAACTGATACATTTAGGTATGCAAGTTTGAATCTGTTCTTAGAGGAGGGGCAATGAAGAGCATGCAATTTTTAGATGTGAATTTATCAGTAACGTTATCATTTGCTGCATTATTCCTGGACATATTGTTTTTATTTTTTATTTGGATGAATTGAAATGATTCTGTTATTATATTTGCTTGAAGGACATGCATTACACTGATTTTATTTCATTTATTTTGGTTGTGAGGACAAGAATGTATTTTGGTTTCTCTTTTTTCATAAGCTACACAGTAGCATCATTGTGGAACAATTACATCTCGTCGCAGTTTTGATGTTCTGGTTATGTATGATGCACATTTGTAACTTGTATTATGCAGATTTCAGAAATATCAGTTTTTGTGGGGCATCTGAATCACACAGGTTGCTTAACTTAGGGGACGGTTAGGGGTTAGGGTATAACAGGTTTTAAGTTACATTGGTTAAATGGTCCTTGTGACCATAAGTTTCTGGTCTTAATTTCTTTAGCTCACCTTCATTTTCTTTTCCAAATAAGTGGTAACACGTTGTCTGACCACTTTGGTTTCTGATTTTTAGCGATGCAGCTGCGTTCACAGACCTCAAATTATTTTTGAGTACGTTATCTTAACCAATACAATAAAACAATAGTTTTCCTTTATAAGAAAAGGAGTAGTATGACACTTTGGGAAGTTTGCTTATTCCCTTTTGATACCTCTCTCATGTCTGTACAGTCAATATGAAGCTAAAGTAAGCAGCTGTTTAACTTGGCATAAAGACTAGCTAGTCTTGATTTGTCAAAAGGTAGAATAATTTGTGCAGTAACTTGCTAAAGTCTCTACTGTTTACCCAGCAGTGTGGACAAGATGAAAAAATAGCCTCTCACATAATCCCTTGTAACACCCTATGTTGGGTTTTTACACTTTGTTCTGGCCGCTTTGAGGTTTTTGTACAGATTAAACAACCGTGATATAGACCTGTTATTTAGTGGAATTTCTAACTCTTGGCAAGAAAGCCAAACCAACTACCTTTTACACACCTACTCTGCTACTTTTGGGCTTAATTTAGTTTAAGTATGTACTGTTATGTGATGTCGAAGTATATACCAGTGGATGATGTGCCAATAGAGTGCCATGAATAATGTGTAGATTTGATGGATTTTGAGATGTTTTTTTTCCAGTGGAGTGCAGAATTTTATCTTGTAGTGCAGACCTTTAATTGTTGGTGTTTTAATGGGAATATTCATTGTTTTTATTGGGTTTCCTGCTAAATATATTTCATTCAGATTTTTTTTTTTTTTTTTTCCCCAAAGATGCTGGTAGAATCTACACAACACGTAAACTGCACTAGACCTTTAGTTGAAAAGGGATGTAGGGGTGTAACTCAGGTGGTTTGGCTAAGCTTGAAGGAATGGGGGCAGGGACTTACTTTTGAGGGATTCTGAGAATATGATAACAGTGCAGGAGGACAGAGCTACGTTTGTCTGCTCCACCAGAATACATAACGGGGAGCCCTCTGCTCGGACATCCTGCAGAGCGCGGGTCAGGCCCGATTCCGCCTGAAGGTAGAGCATTTCCACTGACAGGCCACGCTCCTGCAAGCACTGGCTTAGCGATTTGGGGTAATCCCTTTGAGAGGAAGAGAAACACTTTGTTAACTTGACATTTTTATATTAAGTGACTCAGATGGCATATAGAGAAAGCTAAGTTATCTCTGAGAGGAAGGGGGGTTATTTCTTGATTTATAGTGTGCGTCTTCAACAAAAACGTAATCGGAGCTCATCCTTTTGTGTGGTGAAATCTTTTTGTGTGGATCTTTTAGACAGGACTGGACGTAGCATTGTGTAGAGCTTTGTGTGGCACTAACACACGGTTTTGGGCTCTTTCAGATGTATTTAGTGTTGTAGTATTATGTGTTTAGGTAATACATTAGGTAAAACAGATGGGATTCTTATGGACGACTTGAGTGAATGTGTTTGGAATTTGCAAGAAAAGTGACCACTCTATTGAATGTTGCTGTTTGATATAGTTGTGGATAAATGTCTGGATGTGGCTGGATTTGGTTGCATTTTACCATTACATCTTTCTAAAGCATCAGTGGTAATGTTCATATTGGTCGCCGCAACTCATGGAGCACAGGCTTCTTAATAGATTAACATTCAACAACCATACAAGGGGAAGATCTGTTAGGAGAGGCAAAGATACCAACTCTGGTAAATGTAGCAAGGCATCCACAGACATAGAAGCAGGCAAAACAGAGAAAAATTGGGTACACAAAAAAATAGGTTTTAGACATTTGTATGAACATCTTAATTGGCTGTTGGAATGTATTGTTAATGCAAAACATCCAAGCCGACTATAGCTGCCAGAGAAAAACAAGGTTTTAAAAAATTAGTATTCCTCTAACACCTGCAATACACATTTGATATTGCAGATACCACGTTCTTATGGCATGTAAAACTGGCTATTAGTCATTAGCTAATTTGTCCCAGAGTGGCAAATAGCCTTTTGAATGAATGCACTATGCAACATTAGTTCCGTTACAAGACATTTAACAATTGGACTACAATAACATCTGTACTACTTTTACATTTGCATATTAAATGAAAACCAAAAGCTTGTGACAAAGCTCTATGTTTTTTAAAGAAGAAATTTAACATTTACACATACTTAAATACAACTTATTGACATACCATGTATTTATTTTTTTTTTACTTGAAAAGTATAACAGCTGTTAAGCATGTTATGCCACTGATAAATCCAGTCCATTTTGTTGTTTAAGTAGCCTGCTGATCCACCAATGTACCATTTAATTGAATTCACATTAATATTTCCCTTTAAGTTGCACCCTAGGGATCATAAATTAGTTTCAAAGCAGTGTGAGTGCCAGGATGACACGGCTGCCACAATTGGTAAAGCTTCATAGTTGCCAATAATGTAGGAGTATCTTGTGCATGAATTCATTTTTGCATTGTGTAGTGAGTGTACATCTTTTATGTGCTTCTACCATTGCTGTGTAAATTGGATGCAATAGTAACATTACAAATTAGCGTGTGTTTATTCATTTGTCACCCCACATGGTAAAGGGAGATCAATTTCATGGTTTTCTTTTATGAGCTTAAAAGATCATGCTGAATGTTTTGTTTTATTATACGTATGTCTATATTTAGTCACGGGTGTGGATTTGGCGAAAGACTGCGATTGTTAGACCTGCATGATACTGTAGATTTTTTATGTATGAGACTGTAAAATTTCTGCGCTGAACACTAAAACATAGCTCTTGATTTTCCTACTTTCTTTGGGTAAGTATGAATGGCACATAGAAATTTGTCTTTTTATTTCAAAACATTTGGTGCAATAATAACTTTGCATGTTAAATGAAGTGAGTGGAATTTGGATCAGGTGTTTGCAGAAGTTGCAGTCCTTCTACTGCAAAATAGGCTTGGCTTTAAGACATTAAAGGACAATGGCATCAGTCAGATACATTGCTGTCAGAAGAGAGAAAGGGGGACTTGTCTGTCAGTGATCATAAACCAAACTTGATTAGACAGGCAATCATCCAACACAAGAAATACTGAGCTTTGTCAACAATAACGAAAAGATAACCTGGGCCTTGTTTTCTCAGTTGCATTTGCAACTCCAAAGTTGCACCAACAACTTGGAGCTTGAAATCTATGGGACATCCATTTTTGAACGTCATGTCCTGGCCGCGTAACAAAACGTAGTGAAACCCAGACACACACAGGGGATTACTCCTGGTGAAAGATCTTGTGGTGTCAGTGTGTGACCAGCTGTCGACGGTCAGTTATGTAGTGTGGAAAAAAAAAAGATGACTTCACAAATCCTAATTATAAGACAGCAAGTTGTGTAATGGAAACAATATAGCCACCTGACAACTTTGAAAGTTGTGTTGTCACGGCTACACGTACACAAAAGAAAAAAATTTAAAAAAGCTATCGCTGCCACAAGAACGTTTTAAAACACTATGAAGGGTAAAAAAACAAAAACAAGAGTCGTCTGTTGCCGACTGTTTGCTGCAACAAGCTCCAGCACAAGGTACAGACCCTGGGTCTCTTTTCTTTTTCTGCGTGAAATGAAGCTCCCTACCAATGCGGCTGGAAATGTCAAGATCTATAAATCATCTGACAAAAACAATTTTTGTGAAATATAAAGTCTACATTGGGGGGGTTAAAAGGCACTGACATGCCAACCCGATTATCGGCCGTTGGACAGTCTGGCGAGGTCGGTGACTCGAGTCCGTCACCTGTCGTCAGTCGGAGGAGCCATCGGAGTTCATTTTAGCCGATTTGACTGAATTGATTGAATCGGCCAATGGACAGCCAAACTCATTAACCAATCTGATTGGTGGAGTGCTAGCCCTTGACTAGCGAATTAGTGCACATGAAAACAGGAACGTCAGTATCTTCTTATTATTAGCCATCGTATTTTCTTCTGTTCAGCGAGTAATGACAACAACGACCCTTCTTGACTATAAACACTGATGAAACCAATGATTGACGACAGCGTGCTCTGGGCTTACTAGGTCTAGAGAGATTTTCGTTTTTGGGTGACAATACAGTTAAGTGTCGGCTGCTGTTATGGAGACATATTCTATACATATATACATACATACATTCTAGACAAATTCTGCACGCGCAGAACGTAAGGTTCGGTGAGTTCGGAGTCATTTTTTTGATCTCGGGAGCCGACTGATCAGTCCAACTGCGGCCGTCGGGTTGGTGTGTCAGAAGCTTAACAAAACAGAACGTTACACAAATGGGTCATTTTAAATGGCACTGCCAACGCCACGCAGCCCTGCCGCTAATCACAGGATCGCTTTGTTCAGTGTTCAGAGCCACTGGGAGCGCTGTTGTCAAATACACAGGGGTTAACTGGTTATCTTCAACAGTTGAATCTAACAAATCCAAATCTGATCCAGCAGTTGCTTATATTAAGTGTACTACTCTCACAACTGTACAACAGCTACACTGGCTGAAAACATTCCTTTATATTCTGTATGCATATCTTGCGACCTAGTTACATCTGCAACAGCAATGATGTGGTCCTGGAGACACCTATTGTACCAGGGAACTACCACAGAAAAGGATTTAAGTACCTTGCCAGGTGTTCATTTTTCCATCTGTCTGTGGAATATTTTCTCACTTCAATAGCGCCACTAGAGTGAAAATGCAGTCTTGAAACTTAACAGGTGTGTAGTAAAGATCGAAGTGTAGTACGGGCAAGGATGCCAGAAAGTAAGGGGGTAGAAAGTAGGGATGGTTCCAGTAGAGTAAACCAAGACGTTAAGCATTATTGTTAAGTGAAACATGAGAAAACAATCCCTGTTATTTACTGATTGAGGCATAGAAACCCAAACATGAGTATAGTATGAGCAAAGTATAAACCCTGCATGTAAAAGGAAATGTCCACTTCAACTGCTTGTTATTTTTGTTGTAAGTACTCACAGGCACCGGTTGGTGACAGAGAGGACCACACAATCGGCTGGCTTCTTCTCCTCCTGCACCTGTCTGTAGAACTTCTGATACAGGGCTTTACGGCGGTCTGCTGGGGTGCAGCCGTCTGGCTTGGCTGTGTGTGTGTGTAGGGGGAGACAACATGGTGAGGTAGTTGGGGGTCAGTGAAGGGGAGACAGAGTGGAGAAAGTAAAAGGGAGAAGAGGAGTGCAGGTAGAGAAATGAGAGCAGATCTTTGGTTAATTTGAGATCAATAGTAAGCAAGGCCAATAAAATGGCATTTAACTTCACGTGTAAAACTGCATATTGGGGTACCAGTTATTGAATAAATAACAGTTTTATTTATTTTTAGTGCAGTGGAAACGCAGTGGCACGATAGAGTAGGAGCACATCGCTTCATACTGGAAAAGCCACGCCCACTGGAGGGGAAAACAACTCTCCGATCTCCATTGACTTGGCTGCCTCTCATAACCCTTATTTGGAAGCTCCTCGACTCCTCGGTTGAACCAGAAGTTGTTCTGTTCCTCTGCGGTGAAGGCCGTCATAAAGCCCTCATTTCTGCCCCTTGGACCGAGGAGCGATCACAAAGGAGCTATAGCCAAGCAGCTGAAGGAGTTGCAAACTCCGCCCATACAGCGAACACACTCATGTGACGCTTTAGAGGAAAGGACGTCTCATCCCTCTAAAACACATTTGCTCGTTGCCTCTCTCCTCCCATGATATCCTTGAAAGCGGAAGACTCAAGGAGGCAATTTAAGGGTTATGAGATGCAGCCCCTGATTGCGTGAAGGTGCTTCGTCGCCAATTCCGTCTGCCGGCAAACAGAAAAATGCCTAAAAAAGGTGTGAACAATATAAAGTACCCATAACTTAAGTTTTTATAAGCCGTCAAACCGAAAATCTGAGCTTTTATTAAGACAAAAGTGGATTTACATGTGAGGAGAATGGGAAGACTGTGGAATCCTAACACTACCCTAGGACCTGGGATCTATTATGTTTGCAGCTAGCAATTTGTTAACAAGTAAAATATCCAGATGTCAATCAAACCAAATGTAAATCAACGATTAATTGAAATAAACATTGAAATTCTGAAGCTGTTATCAAAGTTTAATTTTGATAAAAATGAAATGTGACTTTTTGCAATGTGTACTTTCATTTTAATTTCACTTTAAATAAATAGCCATAATAGTTCCCGCTTGAGTTTCCTTCAATTATTTTAAAAATCAGAAAAATAAGCACTTTTGAATTAGGAAATAATATTTCTAACCTTTACTATTTGAGCCTATTTAGAGTACAAGCCTTGCCAATGAACTATGAGGACAAAATAAAACGAATCACAATTTTTTTAAATTATTGTTCATTTATCGTTAAAAGGTAAAATGTGCAATTTATTGTGATTTTAGGTCATATCGTGCAGCCCGTTTCAGGCTAACTATATTTCTGTTAATTAAGCTGACACACGTGATGTCAGGCATATCGGATCTCACAGTCTCCTCATTCTTCCTGCCACTTTGGTCTTTCTAAAAGCTCAGCTTTGCAGTTTATAAAAACTTAAATTATGGGTTCTTAACATTGTACGTAACAAGGAATTGAAAAGAAATGTATGG
Organism: Percina caprodes; assembly: GCA_013375575.1. NCBI lineage: Eukaryota > Metazoa > Chordata > Actinopteri > Perciformes > Percidae > Percina > Percina caprodes. The sequence continues at coordinate 917,393 of JABXJD010000252.1, forward strand.
TATGTTTGTGTTCATGGTTTATGATGGCCTGGTTAAAAAGAGCATACAAAAATGTTGACTGGTGCAAATTTGTTTCTGCGCTTTTAGTGCTTAATATAAAGAAACAGTCTCACCATTTGGCTGATGCTTGTACCCCTCGAACATCACACTTCCGCTGTAGTTTTGAATTTGGTCTATATCTTCATAACTGAAAAAGGCAATGAAACAGGAGCATCATACAATGTTACATTTTAATGGGGGAGGCATTTCTACGCCTACTGTTCAATATGCCATTCTATGTGATGACTAGAATTAAAAAGGTTATGAAGACTTGAAAAAGAGACTGAAATCATGACCAGCTTCTTTCCAACCCTCACAGTGAAGTATGCTTTAAAGACAATCTACATTGCAGTTTCCGATGATGCAGTCTGGTTGGTTATTTGGTCCAAAACACAAACAAGACAAGGCTATGTGACTGCCCTGAAATTGATGTATTCCTCTTTCAACTCCATTTGTGTTGCAGTGTTGTTGTGCGGTCAACAGTTTGTCCTGACAGCCTTATCTAAATTAGCCACTTTTCTTGTCCATTTTTTCATTGTTGAAAACAGATATTGATTGGAAAAAAGGCCCTTATTATGATCCAAGTATTATCCATCAACTACCAAACAAACACTGCGGATAATGTTAAGAGACAGAGTCTTTGAATTGTAATGCTGTACCTTTCCAGGGCATCCTTGAGCTCTTCGGTCCTCTCCTCTCTGTTGGGGTAAGGCGCTGCTCTCCGAAACAGACGCAGTTGTTGAGCACTGCACAACACAAGAAGAATGAGTGCCTAAACCTACTACCAAATACACCTCACGTTAACTGGCGGAAGAGGGGTAGGTTTTTTTCTACTAACGTTATGGGCGCTAACGTTACCTAGCATGTCAGCTGCTAGCTAATGCTAAACTTGCTACAGTGCACCACTCTGCTTACCTTCCGTTTGGGTTAGCGGCTTGCCGCCGGGCTGATGCAGACGATTTTGTCCAAGACGACATTGTATCCGCAGTGCAACTTCAACCAAATAAACCTAAGCTTTTAATCACAGGGAGACGAGAAAATATTTCCCGAGGTTACTCCGCCAGTGGTCCGCGCTACATCCCTCCCTGTAACGGGGGAGAAGCATAGACAGTAATAAAAAAAGGGAGAAGGAGGAGCATAGACAGCAACTCTTCTTCAGGCGGTTGACTAGCCAGCTTAGCTAGCGTTACAGCAGTTGTTTTACCATCACACCACCTACTGGACTAGGTCTACCGTTGGCTGTATAAAATGGGAATACGACTTTAGACTGACACCCATAGACATTTGAACCCTTTTAGCATACAACTTTACAACCCCCATTTATATCTTTTAGAGTAGCCTAGACTATCTATCAGCTGAGGTTTTGAGATAGGCCTATGTTCTCATGAAATTTCTTTTGTCCCCCAAAAACAGTTGCAAAATACTGTTTGTTGTTTAACATGAAGGTCTTCAACGCCATCTATGTTGATGATTGGACCAGTGATGGAGTGCTTACCTTATCTGTATCTGTTGATAGGTCATTGCAATTTTACATCAGACATGACTTTTTTATACTCTGCTGTCAATATCTGGTTGTAGCTAAGCTCCAACCCCTAGTTTGGGTAAGGTTTTGGTCAAAGTTTGTGACTAGCTATAACAATGATTCGACGTAGCCTTCTTGGGCACGGAAGCCTGTTAGGGCACATTCAACATGACTGCAACATTCTTGGTTTGATTCCACCTGGGGATTTTTTTACCCCAACCTGTATGGAACCATCCTCCTGTGGATAAACTCTATTTCAAGCATATCATTCCTTTATGCGGAAAGCAGGGCAGAAATGCTGGATCTTTACACTTGATGTACAAAAAAAAAACTTAATAATAAACAACCTTAACTGCTATTTCATCATCTAGTGTCCAAGAGCCACCTAGAAGGTTATATGAACAACCAGGTTGTCCTTTGGGATGCTGTCAAAACAGCAGTAGATGATTAGATTGGAGCAACTATGGAAAAAGCAAACATCAGGGTGTTCTTGCACATCATTTATTGCATTTATGGAAAAACAAATCTCAACGGTGGTTCATTTTCCTCATTTAGACTGAACTATGAACTAATTAGATGGCAGCCAACACGGACCAGAGGTATGATGAAATTTGAATAGGTAGGCTGCTGCTGGCTAGCAACTTGCGTTTGGGTTGCGCGGATAAGCTCACGCACTATGGCCATAGACAGTTAAAGAAATGGCTATGGCACGCACTAGTCTCGAACCGTGAGCGCGCAGCCGCGGTGGGGACAGTCGCCATTTTATTTTGAAAATCAAACTGAACTGAAGCACAGCGACTCTTCCATCTCGTCAAGTTTGTTGTGTGCGAAACAAAAAGGGATGAACATCTGAATTACTTTTTGGGAGCACGGTGAGATTTTTAATATATTTGGTGGACAGCCGTCGACAGAGTTATATACAACACATAAAAAACGATGTTGATACGGAGGATGGCGTCTAGCCACCAGTTAGGAGAGGTCTATTTGCTGAAAAAGCAGCTGTCATATTGGTCACATCCAAAAAGTAACCATTCCTTCATTTAGAACGTTTCTTGAGTGTTGATAACGTAGCTAGTTCTTTGTAACTATTATAGTCATAGTTTTGCTTCAGACGTTATTGACGTTGGCTTAGGTTAACGGTTACAATATAGCTAGTTAGCATGTGAAACTAGCATGTAATGTTAGCAATTCCATAGATTAGCCAGACCCCCTCAGAATTAAGCTAACGTTAACAAGGTTAATGCTAACGTTAGCTGACACGATCGCGCAAACCCTATCCGCAGTACCTGCGGCCTTCACGCTCACGGCCAAGGCATTTTTAACGGTAACGGTCTCGAAAACTTAGTGATATATTAACTAGTCAAAATGACTGTTAAAAATAGTAAGAACGCAATGTTAATTAGTTTTGCCTAATTATACACACCAGCTTGTTGCGGGCTCATGTTGCTAATGTTAGCTTTACGTAAATGCTAATATGATAGCATTAGCTCGTAGACTACAGGGAGTTGGTAACAATTTACAGAGGTTAATGTTAGATATTGACCACTGATACGTTATTCTGATTAGTAGAGATACAAAAATATAGTATGGTAACGGTTAGTGTTAACGCTATCATAATTATCCAATAAATGTTGGCCAACGTTAAAACTTCTCCCCTACCAAGTGTTTATCAGCGTCATGGCAATGTTAGCTTGAGTAGCTAGCTAGGTTTCCCTATTTGCCACAGGAAGAGTGTTGTCCCCGAAAGGTGACGTTTGTTTTAAATTATTTTACTAACTTAGCCTGATATCATTCAGGATGTTTGATACAGGTATGACTGCTAAACACTAGTTAAGTAACGTTTGCATCTAGATCCCTTGCTAGTAATTTTGCTAACTACATTAGCTTTCTTTGTTTCAGTGGCTGATTTTTTTTTTTTCTTTTTTAACGCTCTCTGTCATAACACATTCCTCGTTAGCTGCTTTTAATGCTACGTACCACTGAATTGGGTGATAAAGCTCCGGGAGTCATGGTGCTGTTTTAAACGGAAAGGTTGGTCAGTTCTTGGAGCAACTTGGCTAACTAACCTTAGCTTTGACTCTGTAAGACAGATATTAGGGTTCAATCGAGGCCTAGTGCAAGCTATTGGCACGCCAAGTTGATATAACTACAGTATATCTGTGAAGATAGCGTACTAATCCATGAAGCGTTACGTCAACTCGTTTTGACTATAGTTTGGGAATCTATTGGCAGATAAATGCCCAGACAGCAGACGTTAAAAATACATTTCACTACACCTATTTGTCTGTTATTCACGTAGGCCTCAGAGCCTGTCACAATATTTTGTGTTGACAATTGATTGTAAAACATGGTCTTGCATGAAAATAAGGCTATAGAACTCTTAAATTTAGTGCTGTTAGTGCTCCTTTTGTTTTATTTCTATTGTAAAACGTTTTACATGTGTCAAGGTAAAAACACATTAAATTTGTGTGTCCTTTCATTACAGATGCTGAACTCTATTTTAAACTGAAGGACTCTACCTAACACCGGGAGCTACTGACTTTGGAAGACAATATTTTTCACATCTTTATTTGGGGGGGGGGGGAGCAGAAGTAACCTATCACTGAAGTGACTAAAGGGGAATAATGGTGATTTTGCGCCGTGCTCGGCCGCCTGCTTCCGCCCCAACCAGCAATGAATCTTGATTCGCTCTCGCTGGCTTTGTCTCAAATCAGCTATCTGGTGGACAATTTAACAAAGAAAAACTACCGAGCCAGCCAGCAAGAAATACAGCATGTAAGTGGTACCACACGCATCAAGGACATTTTAGTATATCTATCAACAGAGATCTTATGATGTTATGCTCTTAAGTGTATTTATGTGAATATATCCATGTGTACACATGTTCTGGATGTTTTCTGTTCTCCCCCAGATTGTAAATCGTCACGGTCCTGAGGCAGACAGGCATCTACTACGCTGTCTCTTCTCTCATGTGGATTTCAGTGGCGATGGTAAAAGCAGTGGCAAGGACTTTCACCAGGTAATTTTTGATTACACATGCATTGATTTTTGGTTTAATTTATACTGTTCCCATTTATTTTAGTATTGCTGGCATTTCAGACGCTGCATTTGTTGGTTTTCCTTAAATTTACTCAAATTCTAAACCGTTGTACTACTGCTCTTTTTGGGAGTTCAATTGATTGAGCATTTTACAGGTTTTCCATTTCCCAGGATATACATGCATCCAGGCAGCAAAACGCATTAAAGGCTAACTACTGTTTTTTTTTTTTTTTTTATAAAACCTGGACCCTATTTTCCTATGTTTTTGTGTCAAAGTGACTGATGGGAACAATCTTTGGCATTGGTCCAGTATTAAGCAAGATCGCTGCAGTCGGCAGTGGCGAAACAAGCTACAATGTAAGTTAATAGCGTAATTGTCCAGCTTGTATTTACATTCACAAAAGTGCACATTTTTGCCACTGACAGGCTCAGATTCTTATTCAAAGTGACTGACATTATTACAGAAAGGATTTCTAAGGAGGTTGACCTCTCTGTTAAAGGGTACGATTTTAAGGTAAAAATTGCGTTCCCTAGAGAGACCAGACTCCATGTAAATAACCTCTAATTTTAATATTGTAAAATGCACTTCATTTAAAGTGGACAAGCAAAATAAAACTATGAAAAGTCATTTTGGGTCATCTTTCCACTTTTCCAACCAGCTCTAGTTTTGGTTGAAACACACGCGTAGTGTACCATAATTTTTAATGGAGTCTGGTGGGTTTAACGCTAGAGACCTCAGAGCTATTTCTGGTTAAATGGGTCTTAAATAGGTTTTGAAAAGGTTCTTCTCTGTGTATATATCCTTTCCATAATGTTGTCAGTCACTGAGAATGATAATAAAAGCCTTTCAGTGGCAAAATAAAGCACTTTTTGTAGACCAAATTGACAATGCACATTTGCCCGATAGGGTTACTTTGCAGCCTGGTCTGAGGCTGCCTGTTACAGCCTTCATGCAAAGTATTGGACCAATTTCAAAGATTGTTTCTATCAGTCACTTACACGCAAAAACATAAATAAGGTTAAAAAGAATAGTAGTTACACTTTTAATACAATGGCCATGAAGGGCCTTTACACACCTGAAAATCTGGATCCACGTTCATGTTTTTGTTGGATTGTATGCCTTTTTGATTTGGTTAGTTTTGAGTTCAGTTGCAGTTAGGAAAATGTGCTAAAGAACTATGCTTGACAAGCTATGTCCCGTCACCATTGTATCCGGGAACCGCATCTCCCGATAGTTGTAATTGATTGGTTTGTAAATGGTTTTCCCCGTCCTCTTGTATCCTCTCTTATGATCCTCTTCTGGTCGGAGTTTTTTCAACTGACTGCTGCTTTCCCCGTGCCACCACAGCGCTTTTTGTTTTGTTGCGTTGTTCAGAAGTAAGACAAAGGAATTTTGTTTGGGTTTGGACAAGCTACATTTATTCAGAGACAAACTGAAACCTACACTGCAGGAGTTTGTGTCCAGCTAAATGTTTGCCAAACAACAAAGCTTTTTTTTTCTCCGTGAAATAAAGCTGCATTCATGTGCGTTTGTGAACGGCGGTACAGTAACGTTACTCCGCCTTCCATGGAAGATTAATTCAGATATGATTGCTATTTCAGTGTTAACACAAAAAAAAGACAGGAAGAGCCTGTATGAGGCAGTGGCAATACTGCACTATATTGACAATAATACTTTTTACATTTCCCATGTAAAACATTGCCCACACTAACCCTAATACTGGGGGCGAAGTTTCAACAGCTAATGTTAGCTATAGATTTCCCTTGTTGTGGAATATCGCCTTAAACACAGCCAATAAACTACATTACAAGGCAGGCCAGCCAAGCCAGTGTAGCCAGTTCTTTTATTATAGTGGAAGCATAGTGTTGCTGCAGGTGCTCCAAGAACGCGTATGTTATGTCTAATTGCTTGTTTAATTAACCTTTCTGTCTGAATGGCAATCTTGACTAACCATGATTTGACATTGGAAAATATAGGTGATTGCCAAGCCTATTCCAGGTTTTTTCCCAAATTCTGTGTTTTACGATAGAAGCACATTTTTGCCATCAGAAAGTCTGTCTTATGTTGTTTTAGTTCATTTAGCTAAGGCACGGTGAAATTAAATAATGTCTGCCCCTGTTTGCGCATATATCAAAATGCCTACTGGAAAACCAGTATGTTATGAATTATGAGATCTTAATAGTACCTTTTTCCCACACTGTGGTAAAATTGTCACAATTGAGTGTTTATGTCTTACTGTCTTATCTTATTCTTCACCTGCCTTTTTTTTTTTTTACTCTTTTCTTTTCTTTTTCTTTTTTCCGGTACATTTTGGTTTTCAACTTGCCCAAGACACAGTTTCTGATTCAGGAGTGTGTGTCGCTGATATCAAAGCCAAACTTTATCGCTACTCTGTGTTACGCCGTTGACAATCCCCTGCACTACCAGAAGGTAAGAAGCAGATGCCAGAATTTGTGTTTTTACTGTGGTAGCCTGAATGTATGACAGCCCTGATTGATGGAAGCATTCTGAGTTGAGTAAAGACATACTACTAAAAGCAAGCAAGAAAATGGTTACAGGTTACAATCTGCTGAAAATTAATGTGTTTGACTTAAATTATCTTTCAGAGCTTGAAGCCATCGGCCCACTTATTCACTCAGTTGAGTAAAGTTCTTAAGCTCAGCAAGGTCCAAGAGGTAAGCCAACTCTGCATGGGCTTAGTTATCAGTTTATTTATCAATCTTTACGTGTTTCTGTAACAATGTTCATTAGAGATGTTCCAATACTATTTTCAAATGTCATATTTTTATATTGTATAGTGTTTTATATTGTTTTAACAACTGTATACTACTATCCCTATATGGATTTGATATGATTTCTTTGTCGTACAGTCTTGCTCAGGTTAAACTTTGTGAAACATGAACAAAGACAATGAATGCCACAGAACTTTCTTTTATTATCCAGTTTGACAGTCAGTCATAATGGAAAAAGAACAAACTACTTTTTAATGTAGATTTTCCTTTGGGCTGTATTATGTGGTGTCTGATCGGTGCATAAACTCAAGTACATCCCGATACCAGCGTTTTAGGCAGTATCTGTGGCGATACTGCATGGTTTACATTAGACAGTTAAGAAGTATTGACACGTGTGACCTAAAAAGTCTATCTGAAGTTGGAAAACATTTTAGAATTTATTTTTAATTTATTTCCCAGGTGATATTTGGACTTGCTTTGCTCAACTCCAGCAACGCAGACCTTCGTGGTTTTGGTAAGTAATTCTAGTAGTCTGACATATTTAAACATGTAACAAAGATGATCTGTTTTTTTAAATGGGCATATACATTTACTGTAGAAGCATTAAAAGTAATTAAAACACTTGTAAATATTTGACATACTGCAGATAGATCTTTTTTTTCAAAAGGTAAAACAATAGGTTGGTACAAAATGCCAAGGCCCTTTTTAGCGGTGTGGTCTTCCATTAAACCTTGGCTTAAATGTGCAAAACAAAAAAAAAATTCTAAAAGTTGGGTGTTTTTACAATTTCCACACACCATGTGCAAGTTGGCATTTTTGCCTACCCAGCAATTTAATGAACTTCCTTTTATGAGTGAATGCTGCTTTTCATCAAGTTGTGATGAAGATTAGTAACACATGGACATGAAGGACTGAGACATCTAAATAATTTATATTTTTATGGATGCCCACATCACTTTAAATAGACAAAATTGTGTTTAATGTTTCTCAGCTGCGCAGTTCATCAAGCAGAAACTTCCGGACCTCCTGCGGTCATACGTTGACGCAGATCTTGGAGGAAACCAGGAAGGTGGCTTCCAAGATATTGCCATAGAGGTCTTGCAGTTATTGCTCTCGCATCTGCTGTTTGGCCAGAAGGGAGCCAGTGGGGTAGGGCAAGAGCAGATTGACGCCTTCCTCAAGACACTTTGCCGAGGTATGTGGGCAAAACACTTATTTATTTCTTTTTTTCTTTTCTTTAGAGCCTGAAACCTTTTTAGATACCTAAAATTAAATATGCATTTGTCGGACTGAATAGAAATGGTACAAATTCTGTCCATAAATTGTTTTTCAGTGTTACTGTGCTACATTTGTTTGATTTGTGTATTGTATTTCAGATTTCCCCCAGGAGCGCTGCCCTGTGGTGCTCGCACCACTGCTGTACCCTGAAAAACGGGACATTCTCATGGACAGGATCCTGCCAGACTCGGGGGAGTTAGCTAAGACCATGATGGAGAGTTCTCTTGCAGAATTCATGCAAGAAGTTGGCTATGGCTTCTGTGCTAGGTGAATTCATGTTTACATTCTTCTAAGCTACATTTTACAATTAACACAAATTATAATTTTAAAATACTCTTGTGTATTCAAATCCTCTTGTGAATACAGTGTAATTATGTGAAAGATTGATACCATTGTGCTACTGCCTGCAAATTAAATGGTTGAGACTTCTAATACTGACCTCGTGACAGCTTCAGTTCACACTACACCATTATACAGTTGACAAATGTGGACAGATGTATCACAAAACTCATTTTTTATTAACATGTTTTGCAACTTGCAAAGTGTTACAACTTGCCAAAATCTTAAAGCTAAAACAAGGTATATGCCCAATTGTTGAATTTCTTTGACTGTCCTATACCTTTTTATATAATTTCAGTCAGGGTTAAATTGTTATGTGAACGTAATGGTCCCTATGTCTCCAGTCTTGATGAATGCAGAAACATAATCCTTCAGTATGGGGTGAGGGAGGTCACTGCCAGCCAGGTAGCCAGGGTCCTGGGCATGATGGCTCG
>JABXJD010000131.1:625000-952500 GCA_013375575.1 Percina caprodes
CTAAGATGTCCTGTGCACATACCGTTGGATTGTCGGCTGTAGAAAAGATACTAAATTTACGTCTGAGGTTAGTAGGCAGGGGTGGATAGAGAGAAGCTATGGAGGGGGGGTTGGGGGGGGCAGAGGGAGGGGGCACAGCTGCTGGCTCCTTCTTTTTCCTGTCATTATCCCTGGTCGCTGTTTCAGTCAGCCCCATTTGATGGAAGTCAAATAGTACACTAGCCCTGATTATGTGACAACTGGAATTCACCTACTTAGTTAATCCTGCATCGGGGTTTAGATTTCAATTAATTTCTCTCCGGTTGCTTTATCCTCCCAGGGGGTGAGAGCAAGGTGGGGGAGGGGAGCCTGCTCTGAGGGTGAGGAGGATACAGTATGATGGAGAGGGTGGGGGGAGGGGAAGCCATACATAGACAACGGAGATGGCGAAAATGCCTGAACAGCAAATTCAGATATACCACACAGGGAAGGGAAATAGTACCTGCCTGGGTTTCTTACTTTAACTGTGTAGTCCGGAATCAATCAGCTGAATACTTTTTTTTTATAGCTTTTACTTCCTTTGCAAGAGATTTATGGTGCATGTCTGACTGCAGCATATGCATGCATATCTTGTGTGCCTTACTGCGCGGCATTCAGCAAGCTGTCTGTTATCATATCTAGATGTGTGCTCTGAATGCTTTTGTTCTTATGCTTGTGTGAACCTGAGCGCATGCGACAAACATTTCAGAGCATGTATTTATGTCTGTGTTTCACACAAAAAAGCTGCATATTAATCAGGTCTCAGAGGCCCTTTAGAGGATCAAACCCCCCAGGTTGTGATTTTCCGCCATTAGTCTTATGAGGCTGAAGGGACAGGGACTGTTTAGGCCAGCTGAGCCTGCTGCGCTTAGGGAACAATGGTACTGTTTCTCCTCTCTTTTTTCCTCTCGCCATCTTCTCCCATCTCTCTATCTGACATTCCTTGACATTCTGGTGAAGGTTTGAGTTAGAGCCTCCTGGCCATGTCGCCATGGTAAATCTTTCGCCATATGGCGTCCGGTCACACTGGGTGTCAGTGATGGGCAGAGTGCCTGGTGAGGTGCTGCTGCACATCCATCAAAGAAATAAGCAGGGACATTCCAAGAAGCAATATGGGTTGACTGTCCCGTATGGAATGTATTTGGATTTTTGTGAAAGTGTAAATGTATTTTGTGTTTTTTGTCTAAAATTCACATTAGACATTAAATAATTGAAAGCATTAACAGTTTTTTTCTTTACCGTTTTTATTAAATATCAGAACAAATCTTAGATACTTTAAAATGTACAAATTGTTGAAGAATAAAAAGCCTGCATCATGAGAATGAACAAATTGTCACTATCATGACATTTTGCAGTGAGCATGAGAGATGTTGTTAGTTTGCCCTTTTAGTTACTGACATAATTTGTAATGCTCTTTTTAGGAAAAGGCTATATTAAAATAATTTAAATCAGGCCAAAATACTCTGCTTAAAGTATACATGGTCTTTTTCTTCTATGAATTTATGTTTTGACAATGATTGCATACAACAAAAGGCACATTAGAGTTTTATTACAGACATATCCTGGCTCCTTACACTTCTATTAAAGAGCAACTTTTACACCATTAGTGGGAGAAACAAAAGCTGTATCATTTTAAATAGACTTCCATTACTCAATGTTAAAAATCTACTAATGCATACTGCAGCAGCTTTCAGACCTGAATTATAGTCTTTTACTTTCACAACATTTGCTTTGTGTATACCTAACTGCTGTGATTCACAAACACATTTTTCCCACTGCCATTTAACGTGTTCCATCCAACATTTAATTTCATATTTATTGTAAAGAAAGAATATGACTTATTGTGTGCAACTTCTTTCATGCCATAATGTAGCTTCACACAGACAGCAGTTATCAAGGACCCTCTGCTAATGGGGAAGCTAATGGCAAAGATAATGAGAAAGCTAATGCGAGGAGGTGATGGTGGTGGTATCTAAAGATAATGCCATGTAGATCTCCTGCGGGGAGTCCTCGCTGTCCATCAGTTTTCATTAGAGATGGTGCTGTGTTGGGAAAGGAGGCTGACCATTAATTCACTGCCAACCCACTGTAATCTGCTTTCACCAGTACAGCCTAACAGTGGAGCTGGAATGCAGAAGCCTTTTTCATTACCTTACCTCCACCTAGATCTCTACCTCCTTGTCATAAAATTGTCCGATCCCGTGTGGTTCTGCGGTCTCCTTCCTGCCAAGGAAGGAGAGGATGCTGAGCATAGGATGCTGGGACGCTAACGGTCCTTGCAATCCCAGCTCACTAACAGCACCTCCAGACTAGTGAGGATACCAGTGTGAACACTATGATACACAAAGCTGAGGTAGAGTGAGGTAGTAAAGAAAACATCCTTCAAAATATGTATTATATACGCTTATTTGCTGTTCTTGCTGACAGATGACAAAATCAATACTGATATACTGTACATATGTTTTTGCACATACATGTTTTTGTATGTGTAAGCACAGTGTGAGTAACGATGCTCCAAAGAAAAATTCCTCGTATGTGTCCTCAGACCTGGCAAATAAAGCTGATACTGATTCTGATATATATATATATATATATATATATATATATATATATATATATATATATATATATATATATATATATATATATATATATATATATATAGCTGAAGCCTGTTAGCTTAGCTTAGCACAAACACTGGAAACATGGGGAAACAGCAGCATGGCTCTGTACCAAGGTTAAAAGTACTTGAAATCCCACTAATCAACACATTATATCTTGTATGTTTAATCCATACAAAAACTGAAACAACACATTGTGGTTTAACTGCAGATTATGTGCTGGACTATTTCTTGGCCGGGAGCATTGACTTCTCTGCTAGTTGCCTGGCAACCTCATGGTGATGACAAGACTCCAAGAAGTCATTGAGCTTGGCCAAGAAATAGTCCAGCCATGGATGTATTAAGAGAGCTGGACAGGGTGCCACTAGTCAGCCTTGCTGTCAAAAGCCCTGGTGGCCAATCACTGTGCTGTACCAAAAAAAAATCCCTTGTAGTCAAGCATTTCTTCTGTTGACTGCCATCATAAAAGTCAGTAAAAATGTCAATTTTGAACCCATGAAGTTTTACATTACTAAAACATTTTCAGAATTCAAAATAAGATTTTTGCTTTCATGTGCATGGTGTCAGTCCATAGGCCAAGAGGGACAAAGCATCTAGCTTTTCTAATACATTTATGAGTCCCACACATAACCCTGCGTAAAACCACAACTTTGTTTTCTTTACATTGGTTTTAGTAAGTATGAGACACATAAGATACATGTCAAATTATTGAGCTATAGAGCTGCTGGTAGGCTGATTTTGTTGTAAAACTTTTGGATGGAACCAAGCTATTGTTGACTGCTCCTCAGATCGCTGCAGGGTAAATTGATACAACTAGCTAGACTATCTGTCCAAACTGAGTTTTCTCTCGCACGGCTATTTTGCAGTGGCTCTGTGCAGCGTTTAGCACCACCCATGACAAAACTGATTGGTTTAAAGAAATGCCATTAAACCAAAGCACGTTTTTCTCCCATCCCCGAATGCTATGTGGATTAGCTAGACCGGACAAGAGGAACGGACAAAGCAAGACTAAGCTATGCTAACTGTTATCCTGGCTGTGGCTTCATATTTAACTGACAAACATGAGAGTGATATCACACTCCTGTATGTCAAATCATATCCATAAAGATGTAGCTAACATTGTTTGAGAAAATAAACAACCAAAAACAGAGAGTCAGAGAAAAGGAGAATGTGTGATAGATAGAGACGTGTACAAAGAGATTTCCTAGCTCTGTAATGGCTGCCATCCTCTCTCTCTAATTTCACACACACACCCATGCCCAGGCATGCTGTACTGAACATGCATGGCAGCGTGTCTCCTCCTGTAGCAGGCTACCTCCTGCACCACTCTTCCCGCTATTTCAAGGAAAGTGCAACCTTTGCCTTGGGCCTTAATTATGTTCAATTTGCCAAGCTGGGCCTGAAACCATTGGGGGGTGGAAAAGCTCTCTGACCTATTTATCAATGCAGCTTTTTCCTTCCAGTGACTGAGAGAGAGAGAGAGAGAGAGAGAGAGAGAGAGAGAGAGATACTTTACTTACTTTTCACATAAGCAGTACTGACATAAGATGTGGTAAAGAACAGGTGTAATAATGGTATATTTATCTGCTGTGTTTGCATAATAAGTGCTGATTGTCATTACTGTGAGAGTTTATCCTGATTCCTGTCTCGCACATTCCAATTAGGAAATTAACAGTATAGTTTGATTTGCTTTTTTTCTGTACTCCATAGTGAAAGCTCAAATCAGGCCAAATTCCTTTGTAGCAAATACAGTCTCAAAACTCGATTCAGAAAAAATGAAACAACGTTACAGTTGTGTTTTTACCTGCGGCCAACAATGCTGTTTTATCTCCCAAACAGACCTCTGCTCTTTCAATAGAGACAATAGAGAAGCTTCTTCAGACCACATGATTGGAGGTAAACACTGACGAGGCCATTGACCTTTCATTATAGCTTCTGATAAGGCCAACTATCTCCTCTCTCTACACTGTGCCCTAAATGTCAAGTCACTGTATGTGTTATAATTACCCTGAGATGGTATTTTCCTCCTCTTTATGTTTCAATGCATGGAGAACAAATCCCACTAGCTGAGGTTGGCTAAGGACATAGCATATTACATGAGACGTGTGGTTAATTTAGCTGGTCATGGAATAATAAATTTCCTATTTTTTGTAACGTAGCATTATCCAAAGATGGAAGGCATTCTCAGCGCTGAGAATTTACCTCCCCAGAGTCAAGAGCTTGTTAATACATTCTCATTAAGAGGTTTTATGCATGGACAAATAAACAAATGCTAATAAACTCCTAATTATTTCCTCACAGCAAATTCAGGAAATTTTAATATTCATCTTTGACCAAAAAGTAGTGCAATTATTTTTTCTTTGCCAGGATGTTACTCAACATGCTAATTTTTCAAAAAAGATTCTTTTAAAAACTATTGGACTGTCAGAAAATGTATGTCAAGCACAAGAGGTAACTCCTGTGGTATTTAAAAAAGTTTCTGTAAGTTACAGAGAAGATTAAATTTGAGTGATTATTGAAAGAATATTTTGACACACCACTAAAGGAAGAAAAGGCTCTAAAAGGATCAGACTGTGCTTTTTGGCATATTTATATTTAATTGGTTGAATATTTTGTTCTCCCCTGCATGTTGTTTCAGTCAAGGTTTTTGCCAGCAGCCGTAGTGTCGATTTTATTTTGTTGAAAGATGATGTCGACAGGTCTGCAGTATATCCCCATAAAAGAGGAACGCCCTCCAAACATTGACTCAATACAATGCACCATGTTTCTGCTCTATTGTGATTTTTTTTTTCCCCTGTGAAAACATTGTGCATCACTAATGCAATTTGACTTGCCGGTGCAATTGTGTGGAAGAAGGTAGGCCCATTTCGCTGAGTGTCAAGGAAGGCTTTTAAACTGTCACCTCACTCTCTCCTTCCTCCATGCAAAAACCTTTTAGAAGTCCTCTTCGCTGGCTTGGACAATGGAGTGTGAACGCTGTTTCCCTAGTCTGATTTTTGCTGCTGAGTTATTCGGTAGTAATAACTGATCAGACCATTTCTGTTTTTAGAGATGTACTACATGTGTGTGCGAATGTGCATAAGTAAGGTGGGTTTTGACATTGCAAACATATGGGGTTTGGCGCATACAGACATACCATATCAGGAGTCCAAGTCTAGTTTGCATGTTGACAGACTGCCATGATTCAAGATGGCACCTGTCTCACTGATGTCTTTACCGCTGCTGCTCTGAGCCTTCTGCAGCTTAGTGACAGCCAGAGTCCTCACTGACAAGAAAGCCCAGAGAGAACCAGAGGCAGAATCTGAGATTAGAAATGTTTTTGTAAGCATTAAGATGCATGAATCTCACTGTTAAGGATGGTGCTGTATATTAGCCGTTAGATTAAAAACTGTGGGGCGCTAAAGACATTAGTCTGACTCATTCCATGCGGTGATTTGCTGCATGCCTTTTTACAAGTGCAGCCTTCATATGCACATGACAGAAAATGAAGTGAGGAGAAAATGAAAAATTTGATTTGTGATGACAAAACTGAGACGTGTGCGTGCTACCACAAAAACAGCAACAACTCCTGAATAATGCATGGCTGCCGTGGGCTATAGATTAAGTGTGAATATTCATTAATTTGCTTGCCCTTTGGGAGGTGATGCAAATTCATACAATGGCATGCTGGCAACTGGGTTATCCACCGCTCATATGAGTAAATAAGGGTAACTATGGATGGTACTGGTTATTTCTTCATAAATACCCAAGCTGACTGCAAACTGAAGGGCAGGGCTGGCACTGTTAAAGAAGTTTTAACAGGGTTTTCCTGAAGTAGTGACCCCCCCAGCTCTTAAGTGCTAAGTCACCAGAGCAGGGAAAGCCCATTAGCGTAAAGAAGTTGGGGGAAGGAAATAGTTTGAGTGATTAGGCTGATTGGATATAGCAGCACTAGGTTGCTCAGGTCAAGACTAATCAGCTTCAGAAGAGAATGAAGGTCCCTAACGAGTAATACGAAAGAAAGACGAAGAGATGCTTCTGCTATCCAATGTAAACAGGCTTCATGTCACACAAACAAACACTCTCATACAGCCCTGCAGGGCAAGCACAGTGCAGTCCCTGAGTCAGCGTGGAGATAGATAATCTACCACTTGAGAATATAAACAAAACAGCTAATATTTGATTGTTCTCTTTAGTCACACTGGTTTGTGCTTTCGGACAGAGCAGGTGGGCCCAAACCTCCTAAAAATCAGAAAGACAAAATTAATTGGGGCACCATGCACTGTAAATGGCTCAGCCAACTTCAAACAGAGCAGAGGAGCTATTAAATGAAATCACCTCTCATAGTTTTTGCTTGGAATGACAACCTGCAGACTCTCACCCCTCCGTGGCACCTTGGTGTTTTTTACAATATTTTGGCTCACTTGCGTCACTCTCAATCTGCACTAGCAGTTGGTAGTGGCTTCCTTTCCACATTCACTGTCTCTTATTTCCTCAACCATGAAAAAACACACTGTGCAGGATAAATTGATTTTGTTTAGGGGATCATTTGCACATTTATCCACGCTATATAGAGAACCCCACCATGTGTATTGCCCCTGCAGCATGGCATTGGCAGGAGGAAGAGCAGGGATTGGACGGAGATAAACGACTCATTAACCCCAAATTGATCATGAGCTGAACACTTGTGAGGACATTTCATCATTAATATTTCAACTTAATTATTTGTGCGCGTGTTGACTCTGAGGTTCTAATGTACATGTCACCGTGTGATGTATGAATCATTGTAATGAACAAAATTTGAGCAGTTATTTCTTCCCCCTGCCACCATTTTTCTTCTCCCCTCCTCTCTTTGTCTCCCTCCTCTCTCTCCTGTGTGCAGAAATAATTTTCCGTCATGATAAACTCATGTCGTTGGGGATTAAATCCTGAGGACTGTCGCTTATAGATCAAACTCTGCTGGCTGAGGGAATTGTGCCACACACAGATTTTGCTAGCACAAAGTTTCTGATTTCTGCTTTGTATCTTTTACTCAAAAACATTTTTGGTATTGAAAAACACTTTTGAGAAACGCTGTCAGCAGAGATTGAATTTTTTATGAGTGGCAGAGAGATTGGCAAAACATTTTCATGAAGTTTCGTGTTTGTCTCGCCTGAGCTGCTTGCTGTGCTGTCCCAGCTTTTATTCTGTATGACATGTAGTAGGTATCAGCGTATGTATTTGCTATCCCATAGAGGTGGAGTGTCTGCTTTACTTGTTTACCTCCCTCCCTGATGTACCCGTCACTTGTGCTCAGACAGAAGCGACAGAGAAACTTTAATTTCTGCTAACCCGTTGCCTTCAATGTGTGGACAATTCAGAGCATCCACACTCTGTAAATCAATCTGTACACTCACTATAACATCAAACAGCTAAAACACATCCATAGACAGACAGCAGGTGTGCTCTGAATCGTTCAGACCAACATGCCAACACCTTGAACAAGACGTCTCACTTCAGGCACCAACAGTTGCCAGAGCTTTGACTTTAATAGACTTGTCTGGGTGAGGTTTGAGGTTCAGAGCAGAGAGCCAGATTGAGAGGTTTGGGGATTGGAGGTGAGTGCAAACCTGTGCATCAGCATGTCTTAATCCCAGAGAGCCATAATCTGGGATTAGTGATCCTCTCCTCACTGGATCCAGATTAGAGCATCCGCTCATGCAGCAAACTGCACCAATGGCTGGCACCACCTCCCCAACCCCTGTGGGAGGAGCTTGGAAAGGCTGTGGTGCTCTCTAATTGGAGGATGCTCCGGATAAACTATGTGGTGACAGGGGTTGCCAAGGTGATCATGCTAGTTTTGCAATGATTGGTTGTGTCAGAGCTCAGGATGGCTGGCTGTCCTCAGACCCGCATTAGATCACTCACGGAGAGGTACTTGTATTAACATACACACACACACACACACACACACACACACACACACACACACACACACACACACACACACACACACACACACACACACACACACACACACACACACACACACACACAGACAGCTGAATATGCATGTAAATTTAAAACTTTTCCCTCTTCATCCCAACAAATTTAACAACATACTCATTAGGACAAAGAGACATTGATTTATGGATTCATAATTGAGCAGTGCAAGCTGTATTTCTTTTGGTGTGTGTGTGTGTGTGTGTGTGTGTGTGTGTGTGTGTGTGTGCAGCCCACATAGGTCAATCTCATCACCCTGCTCACTGGCACATGGTAGAACCATAATCCTAAGGGTCAGAGGTCAGCTTCATGCTGCTTGCCTGGCTGAAAGGGCAGATGGGACACACACACACACACACATGCACACACACACACACACACACACACACACACACACACACACACACACACACACACACACACACACACACAGGGTTTGAAGGGCAGATGGGTACATTGTGTCATTATGGTGGTCGGGCTACAGCTTGTGGGGGCAGCCATATTGTCATTGAGAGGACAATCACTAGGTCAGGTGTACAGAGGCAGACACTGAATGTAGTGTATTATGCGGGGGCTTTATTTTTGAGTGCTTTATAAATTTCTGCTGGTTATATCTATGACCTCTCTCCAAAAGTCTCACAAGTATAAAATGATCTGCAAGTTCTGTGAATGCCATTTAAATTGCAATTGTTTTGTCTTTTATGCGGTTGATGTAATTCAGATTTTTCTTTTGCTTAAAAAGCCATTAATACAAAAAATTATTTCGACTATGTACAGGGAGCCTGTAAGGCAGAAACTCAGCTGAATTGTTCTTTCTGCCCACTTCCATGTTCTCATTTGAAGCTAATCCACTTGAGGGTTTTTATGAGACAAAGGAATCTGTGAGCAGAAAAAGACTGTGGAAATGGCAAAGTGATATCATATTGATTTAGTAAAGTATCATAAGTAAAGTCGGAAAACCTTTTTGTTTTTTTGCGGAACTATTTAGGTCACAGTGCACAATCAATTGAACACGCATATATCTCATGTCAACAGTCTTTGCAAAAACTTTTTTTCTGCCTCACGGGTAGGCGAGCATTTTCTTCTTACTATCTTACAAAGGAACATCATCAGTGTAACTATATCATTGTGAAAAACATCATATAATACATGATTCACAACCCATTCATTGTGGCAGAGACACAGTTTGGGAGGTTTATATTTTGTAAGCTGCTTCTATTGCATTTCCACTGCAAGTGTGGTATTAAAAATACTGCAATTTTAAGGAATTTAATACATGTATAATCTGCCTCTGCTGGATTAGGCTCCCACATAAGAACAAATCAGGAAGACACAAAGGGCAGGGACTGGGGGTCTACATTTACTGCCTTTATCCGTCACTGCATCAGCCCCATTTTTTGCAGATGGGCTTCTGGTGATGAACGCTGGTACTTTGTTTTTACTAGAGAAGCATTAAAGTGTCTCTAAAAAAGGCAGTGCTGTCATTTTAGTTTGTTTCTACAAAACCTTCTAGTGCCCTGATATAGTAACAGGTCTAGTTGAGATAATAGATTTTTAAAATAGAAATATTGAGGCAGAAGCTTAAATTGAAGTCAGAATAACACACAGGGCATCGTGAACATTACTTTCATCTTGTCAGGTATATCTTTGATTGTGTATCCCAAAAGTACAATGTATACTTGTCAGTGTAGTGCACATTGTGATCTGCAGGTAGAAGCGAAAAGTAGTCTAACACATGTGTGTGCCCAGTATGTATGTGCATGCGAGTGAGAACACAAGCTAGAAATGGGTGTTATATGCTGTGAGAGAGGTGGGCAGAGGGTGACAGCCCTCAGTTAGGTCTGTCAGACCTGGGGCTCTGCAGGCTGTCAGTCCCAGGATAGCAGAGAGAAAATGAAATATGCTTTATCCCTGGTCTCCTGCAGGTCAACTGTGACAGGTTTGCCCCTCAATTACAGAGTATCAGCACCTCTTCTCTCCTCCTCTCTCCCGTTTTTTCCCTCTCTTCCTCCTGCTCGCTGCAGTATGTCTGTGTGTGTGCTCTGCAAGAAGCGTGCATAAAAGAAAAATAGAGAGGAGAGTGGGGGCAGGGTGCCAAGCACCTACAATAGGCTGCCTAGAGATTCCATAGAGCACAAGGAATTTCCAGAGGCGTTTATACCTCGAGCTTATTGTTTGAATATATTTGTTTGCTATCACACAACATAACAACAGACTGTATGTATTATTGATTGCACTATGAATACTGAGCATCCCTTTATATATCTCAGCCTTGTTTGGCGTAGAACATTATCCCTTCAATTAAATTGCATATATCTAATTATCCTAAACGTCATGTTTTATGTATCCACCTTAACTAATATGGTCAACAAGCAGTGAAATGGCTGACAAGAATCTATGCATTTTAATGCTGCTGAAGAACAATGGGCACGCGCCAAACACAATATGGATGTGGAATCAGTCAATGAGGAGGTAGTGTGACCAGCTGGAGCCCTCTACCCCCTGACCCAGAGGTCACCAACCGCTACCCTTCTCTTTTATCCACCTCTCCTGGTCGACTCATGAAAATGCATGGAATAGGAAAGTTGCTTTGTCATACAGATAACCCCAACGCGTGGAGGTCTGATAGGGCACCATTATGAAATAACTTCCCTTTATTTGGAAAGGGTGATTGCTCAGACATGTCATCTTCTGTGTGTTTGTGATGAGAAGCGAGGTCTGACCTAAAGCAGATGGACTGAGTTGTGTCTGGAAGTTGAGCAGTATAGCTGCACACACCTGCTTAACCTTAACCCTGTATAAACCCATAATGCACTGTCTTAAGGTCACTTGGGTTTTAATTTCTTTCAAGTAAGCATTAAAAACATCGAGCAGACCAGTCTTACAGCAGCTACACTCCTTTCTTTAGTCCACGCTTCTGAAAAGCTGCAAACAGAAAAGGGGCTCTAACTGGCTTCTGTGTGTCCCAGTCCCTTTCAGAGCAGTGACTCACGCTTTGTGTTGGGAGACTAAAGAGCTCTGTCCTGCTCCTCTGTCCTCTTTAGTAGCATGGCGAACAGACCTCGCCGCCAGCTCTCCGCTTCCACACTGCTGAGGCTCAGACACGGTATAACCAAACAGTGAAACAATCCAACCTGCACTTTAATGGCTATGTGACCCATCAGGAAGAGATGGGCCTGTCAAAGACACTGGGCCTTGATGCTTTTGAGCACCTGGGTATACTGTCAGTTTGGAAATGCAGTGTTTGTGCACAGCCAAAGCCAAATCCTGACAGGTGAATGAGGCTTCTCCAATCTTCTATTTGTTTATTTGTGTTTGTAGAGTATTGATCAGGTTTTCCATGAGAATCTTTTGAATTAAGTTAAACTGTTTCAACAGTCAAGGCAATGTGGACTTTGTTGGATTTGCGTTTGATTGTACTGGAATAAGTGATACAACAGAAATATTGAATTTTCCCAGTGCTGGATTCAAGGTCTGTCTTTTCAATCTAGTATCATGTCTATAAAGCTCAACCTCGGTGTTAGCTAAGTATTGTCAGACAATTGAGAGAGCATTGGTTTGCCCACACTCTCAGGACGGAGGTAGAGACAGCATAGGGAGAAGCACAGATAACCAACCCAAACATCCACAGATATCTCTGTGCCCTCTACTTCCCTGGTCTTATATTTGCAGGGTTAAAAATCAATAGGGCTACTGCCGATAAAATTTGACGCATGAGTGCACGTTAGAGTCTGCAAACTAGATCTGGGCCGAGGCATTTCTCTTCACCCGCCTGTATTCACTTTTGTTCCATTCTGTTTTTAAATGCAAAGGGGATTTTTATTCATGCTTTTCATTTGCCATTTTACCTTTTTTTTTCTTCTTCTTCTCTAAATCCAGCTTTTGGAAGGCCCAGGGGCTGAGTAAATGTGATCGATTTCTAGAGTGTGTGTCATCTAGGCCGCCCTTTTTAGGAGTGGTTTTGTAACAGAGGCACAAAGGCGCGTGGAGCCATCATTCAGCCAGCTCTTCCGTTGTTCACTTAATTCATGCTGAAGGATCCAGGTCAGGCCAGCAAGCACCCTTCACAGGTTAGAAGTCAGGACTCCTCTCCCATAAACCACGGGCAAGAACAAAACCACTTAAGTCCAGAGGCGTGATGTATCATTATCCACTGGAAATATATTTCCACAGCTGTTTCTCCTCTATTTGTAATATGACTGTGAAACTAATGAGAATAGAATGTCTCTGAAATTATATTTGCTCAACAGGGTTTGCGGAACAGGGAGCTGATATGAGATGGAATAAGAACATCAAGTGTGGTTATTAGTTGGACTTTGTTCACTGGAGGAGCAGGTTTGAGATTATTTTGAATATACACTTCGCTATTTTGTCTAACACTGTTGTCTTTAGTTGAATGAGGATAATACTAGACTAATATGTTTAGTCAGTCTGAATTAACCATAGCAACATGCCATTACTGTATATTTGATACAGATATAGCTAGTTTATTTAGCTTTTATCTCTTTTACAAAGTATCCTCCAACCTGGTTTAGTCTGTAACAATGAGCTCCTTCTACCGAAGCTATCTTCTCCCCTTCACTGAGGGAAGAAAGCACACGGCAGCCGGGCTCTCCTGTGAAGGAGAATTAATCTGCTCCAAACAACCTTTTATTTTCTCTACACAACTACTTGTCAACCGCCACTAAAAGCAATTTGTTTTTGGCCCGCTTCTTCAGGCTCATGTAGCAGGACTGAGAGAGCAGTGTGGCATGTTGTTTCAAAAAGAAGAAGAAGAAGAGGGGGGGGGCACTGCTTTAATCTGATTAGACCTGGCTAAAATCCCAAACTGGGGCTGAAGTGCAGTGCTTGTGGTTTCTGAACGGCTTATGCTAAATCTGTACCATGGAAATAATCTACTCTTAAAACCCAGGAAACAAATCAACTATGTAAGGACATAAGTCGCTGTCATTACGGAGTCATTAGGAGAAACATTTCTATCCAGCTTGCAGACCAGTAGGGCTGGCAGAAGGGGGCAGTGTGTGTGTGTGTGTGTGTGTGTGTGTGTGTGTGTGTGTGTGTGTGTGTGTGTGTGTGTGTGTCGTGTTATAAATGTGCAGTAGAAGCATTGTCGTTTTATTCACGTGTGTGTGACTGTGTGCTCAACATATACAAACGATTTGTGTGTGTGTGTGTGTGTGTGTGTGTGTGTGTGTGTGTGTGTGTGTGTGTGTGTGTGTGCAAGAGTGTGAGTGCGAGTGTGATCGTCTATCGTCAGTGCATGTGCGTGTTTCTCTGTGCTGCTGTGGGATTGCAGGACGACATCTCTGGTGCTGAATAATGAATCAAAGCATGGGAAAGGAGCAAAGTCACACTGCAGCAGCTTGTCTCTCTGCACTGCTTTTTACTTTAGCTGAGCAGGATGAATGTAGCCTGGAAAAATCTTGTTCTAATAGGGCCAAGACCATGCAATCACCTCCACAACCACACAGCAGTAAACCACAAAATTCTCTATGATGCAAATATTGTATAAGTAGTATTCGTTGATTGGATGTACATTCAGTAAGACAAGAGGAAGAGAGGCCATTTCAGAAGATCAATATAAAAACCTCATAAACATGCACTTCAACAGATGGGTTTCATCATCAGTTAAATGTAGAAAATAAAACCAGTTGGTGATCAATATTCAATCAATATTGGAAAAAGGAGCAATAAGACTGAGGAGGCACAGAGGAGAGGAGGAAATATTAGCTTTCACTGCCACCTTGTAGGCTTGGAGCAATAACACAAAACAAGATCTTCCTAATGACACTATTAAAGTGTTTTACCACAGTATACCATGTTGTCAGCCACAGTGTTTCATTGTCTCATTAATAGCTTCCCCAACACAGTGCAGATTTCAATATCAGTTTGCTCTCATTATCTCTCTTCTCTGATACTGTTTCATTTTGCGCGGACTAAATTAAATGTAAAAACCGTAATGCAATTTTGCTGGAGGAGAACATGGCGGCTAATTGCATTAGGCTGAACTGTTGGTGGTGTCTGCAGCGTCTAGGCCCCCATCACTCTCCTGCAATTAGCGCTGGCTACTCCCCTCAGCAGCAGGTGTTGTTCTGCCCGTGCCAGCACTCCAGCTGATTACCTTAGCCGAGCGCTGCAAACCGCTCTACGTCCATCTAGGTTACCGCACCACCACAGCCCCGTGCAGATACTCTAAGAGCTGCAATTACATTACTGTAGAACCTATAGATACAGATGGCGGGCTATATGCTCCACTGTCACTCTGAAAGCAGGAAAGGCTGCCGAGTTGCAGAAAGGACTGGTATGATGCTGTCATGTTGGAGACTGGTTAGCTGCAACCTTGGCTTGAAGGTTGTGGTGTATTGATGTGAGAAGCCAAGAGGATGAGGAAGAGAGGGTTGTGAGCTTAGAGCAGCAGAAACGGCAATGAACTCACAAACCAACACACACACTCAGCATGATGTTGGCAGCATTCCAACAGTCTCTGAGAGCAGTTGGGCTAACCAAATTATAAATTTACAAGGACTAAATTACATAGCTACTGTACACACATACTCTCACATCAGAGCCACAGGCACACACACACTCCCTCTTTCTCTGTCTGTCTGTCCTCTCTCTCACACACACACACACACACACACGCGCAAGGCACTCAGAAGCAGCCAACATCAAACAACTGAACTTGAACTTTGGACAGGTTCTGTGCATGATATGAATTAAAAACAAATCTCAGGCCCAACAAAAGTCCAACGCTTTTTAATGCCATTTATTTATCACTAACTGTGCCTTCCTGCCTTCCTCCCAATATTTCCATTTATCTGAAATGCAACGCAATGAAAAGCATCAGAAAGTTACATCTGGCAATATAATAGAAGCCAAAGAGCCTTGATCAGGATACAAGAGGCGGTTTTTAATTATCTTGTACATTTTAGATGTGGCTGAACTTGTTTGTTATTCTTGTTACAACTTTTTACGGATGTTTCTCTTTCTCTCATTTCCTCCAAATCTGACTCTGAATAAAGTTTCCCTGGCCTCGACATCTGACCACTAATAACACAACAAGCCAAATAGTGCTTTCATTATTCTATATTCCACATAGACATTTGAGAAGTTTCAGTGACTCACTGAGAAAAATAGGACTCACCATCAGTCTTCGTATCCACTGTAACTGTCTATATAAATACACTATACATGCTTTTGTTTTGTGATTATTGAATCTTTTGCTGTCTAGCATCATTATTTCATTGATGTCTCATCAAAACTCCATTAAATTTTTCAAAATTCCTGACTTCAGATTCAAAACAAAAATGTATTTTGGGCTGTGTGTAACCTCTGATCCTAATTGCTTGCCATCCAGAAAGGTGTTAGTGCTTTATAGACTGGTCCTGCTGTGCCATTGCTCTCAGCCTCCAGTATTAAAAAGACAATGCACTTTAGACATGACTCAGTCATTGAATTCCCTCACTCACATGGCCTCACTGCAGCTCCAATCCACCAGAGATGTTACGTAAGTTAGAGGCAGCTTCACTTACTAAGTCTATTAGAGAAGGAAATAAAATCAACAGTTTTTTTTAAATATCGCTTTCAATTTTCTTTGCCCATAGACCAATGCTTTTACCTTTCTGGTCTTCCGATTTTTAAGGATGAAGTGTTATCTTAGATCTCTGTCTGAATCCCTATAAGCACACAGTTCTCTTACAGCGATAATAGGGAGCCACAGTTTGTGACAGGCCACACAGTTCAAGAATGGCCCTGCCATGCCTGCTGCCATTCACCCCCTGAACAAGAACAGAAAAGTAAACATAACACTTAACACATTCACGCATGTGTACACACTCACACAACTTCTGTCTTTTGACAGTTTTTCTTTCTTTCTTTCTCTGTGGTCTTAACAGTTATTACCAAGAGCCAGCAGACTCCCCCAATTCCCGTTCAGTCTGCAGCCTACTTGTACACATCAAAGGCTTTAAGTTGTGAATGTAAAGCCCTGAACCTGTTAATTCAGAATGGAATTCCTTGACTGCAAGTATAATATTATAGTAGCACATGCATGTGCGTCTTGTCATTTGTCCACACAAACCGTAATTTCAGTTGTCTCCAGAACAGTTCTGTTACAAGTCTGATGCAAGCAAAAAAGTTAATTAATACAATTAATATCTATTTAAAAGCCCTATAAGCATTTATAAATGTACACTGGAGATGTACATTTTTAAATTATCATATATTATTTTCCTAAACGTGCTTGATGATTTAAAAAAATCACCAGCACCAATATGGACAAGTAAAAAGCCACAGTGGTCACAGTCTTGAACTTGTCCTGATCATGTATTTTGATGAAAATGCTGTGGTTGGCAGAGCAGCTCAAGCTCACATCCATGGAGACAATGCACTCTCGTCTCTACCGTGGTTAATTGCTGTTCATGTTACTCCAAGTGAGGCACCCCTCCCCTATATCAGCCCTAAGCCAATTTACATCTTATTATGTATATCTGTGCTGAGACCTAGTATCTCAAATAGAGAGGAAAATTACTCTCCATTTCTGGGGGAAGTAATGACTCGTTCTTGTCACCCCAACATTGATGCATAAATTCTGACTATGCAGTATGGACATTGTTCCATACTCTCACTAACTGTCATTAACTGTACAAATAAATGGCTAGTTTGCAAAATACCTGAATGATGGAGGGTGAATTTAGCTCCTGTATCAAAAGCCCACATACAGTAGAGGTTAGTGTTTCACTTGAAATCGAGTGTTAAACAATTATCTTTGCACCACATTTCCTACATCATTTTTATTATTTACACATCTTGCAGTGTTTGCATTTAAGTCACATTTGAAAACCAGTATTGACTATTATTATTTGACTACTAGAAAGCAAAGATGTTTAAACATAGTCATCCTTGTATAGCATGTGTTGAAAACCAATGTTCCCATACAAGTGAACGTTCTCCTCTTTGATAATTATTGCTTGATTAAACAGATTTCATGTGGCAAACAAAGCCAACACTTGAATGATGGATACTTGTGCGTTAGATATCTGTTAGTTAGATTTTGCCAGACTTTGTGTTTAAGTCATGAATTTGTGATTAAGTACTGTATTAATAAACTTGATTGAGAGAGGAAAAGCCCTCTGATAGAACAATTATTTTTGTTACAAGCAGCGTGCATGTGGGAGGACAACTCCACTCCCTCAGTTTCCACTTACCAGAATTGAGTGACAAAGCCTATCTATTAAGGGCAGCTAGAATTTTATCAGTGTTCCCAATCGATCGTGTGCCCCGCATGGCCTATAAAATAATGCATCGTAATGAGGGTGGGGGCCTTTGATGAATGACAGAAAACACTGTCTAAGTGACATCCCAAAGTTGTATGCTGTTTCCATTTAATTCTCAATTTTAGGCGCACAGTAAAGCTTTCTGTTATAATTCAATTTCCATCAAACCGCTGCGCACACATGACTGTCAGTGACATCCTAATCAGTGTTGGTGACATTATTCCAGACGAATGTCATAAAAACATGCAAAGGTGTTTAAGACGCTGTAATTGTTTCTGATAACTTGATCAAATCATAAATGCAAGCAAATAAAGGGGGGTGCAAATAATAAAACATGGCGCACATTTTAAAAGGTTTTGCTTGTGTTTTATTAATTGTAATTAGTTTGTCATATTTTAGTATATTACCATAGTTTATATCTCCATTAAACTCATAAACATGTGTTTACTTTAATTTATTGTTTTTCATTCTTATCTCAAGTACATCATACTATTCAGATTTCTGAAAATATCAGTTGTGAAAAAAAAAAAAAAGTAGCTTTATTGACTTCGGGCAGCCATTAGATTGCATGTGTTCGCTCTGTCTCTCTCTCTCTCATCTACACGTTCACACACACAGTGGTGGTGAGATGGGATCCTCTGATTCAGCAAATCAAAGGCCTCTCCTCCTGTCCATATTATCAATGCTGCTGGAGGGCCGTCGAGGATGCCGGGGCACAAGGCAGGGTGGGGGTGGGAAGAGCTGGCGGATCTGTGGGGGGCAGGGCAGGCAGGGCTGGAGCTGCAGATTATTCTGGAAATTGCCAGCTGCAGTGTCTGCAATCAGGATCAAACCGGTTCCGGGTGGGGGAGGAGGAAGTCACTGTCGATTTTTGTCAAGCCAGCCTGTGCCTGTGTGTCTCCCGGCTGAGTGGCATGACATTCGCGAGGGCGACGGTGGAAATGTCCCACCACCTCATCCTCTCCTTAATAATTCATCCGCCTGCGTGGGCTCTCTGCAGGTCTGTGGCTGTAGCCGTGCTGCCTGCCTTTTAATGGAGCTGGTGATTACAACACCAACAACTTAACATTTAAATAATACACGGACACCAGGCCAGAGCAAAATCGATAGCACATAGATACAGTGTTATGAAGAGCACAGCACATCCAGCAGCCATCTTGCCTACTACAGGATATACACAGCGCGTAGATGCTAAAACATATCCAGCACTGCTTGCTCTGCACGCTACCTCCCCCACCCTATTCCCAAAGATACTATGAGCGCTTCTTCTTTTTTTCTCTCCTCCTCCCGGTATTCTGCCTCTTCTACACTCCTCTCTTTCTTCCTCTCCTTCTATCTCTGCTTCCCCTGTTCTCTAAGGATTGCAGGGCTCCTGAGGCAAGCAGCAGAGCCCTGGGACGGACTCTGATTAAAACTGCCTGTTAATGACAAAGGCCCCAACGCTGCAGCTCACGCTCTAATCCTAATCTGTATGCATCCGGAGCAGCACACATTTCCTCCCTTGCTCAGTCCTCTGATACCAGACAAACGGAAACACAGAGGCAGCCATTTTGGAACAGCTTCATGGAGCTTCATGTAATGGAGGACCCAGGACACCAACGTAGAAAAAAACGCTACAACAAATCCACTTGTACTTGTCTGTGACCACGTTATGCTCTCATCATCCCTCCAGGTCCATAGGTGCCACATGGGTTGCTACATAAGGAAAAAAGGGAGCACTCTACGGCAAGGTGCATGGTGTGACCATGCAGCTTTAAGCTTTCAGTTGTTTTAGAGGGATGCTCGAGTCAAGCATAAGCCGCCATTTCATTTGCACTGATTTTAAATAACATGCAGAGGAAGCTTGAGAGCACAAGAAAAGCAGCCCGTTCACCTGAAAGCAACACTGATGGGTTAACAATACAGGGAGAAGGTGAGCAGTTTACTTTGGCAGGAAGGGGGGGACTGCATGTCTCCAGTGATGCGGGGGTGATTTCTTTCGGCAGGCATCCGAGTGCCCCGAGGCGAGAGGGATAAGGGCCATAGAGGAGAGTGGAAAAGAAAGAATCTGGCCTGGAGAGACTTTGCAACATGAGGGCGCTGGAGCCATTAAAATATAATACCAGATGAGTGTAACAGTGTATATTTAGCTGTGGAGAAAGAACCCGCTACAGCTTGTTGTGTATTACGCTGGTGGTTTGTAGCTTTTGGTCACTGCAGGAGCTCAAACCAAAGCAGAAAGATGAAAAACAGTGAAGAAGCAAAGTGAGGGCTTTATCAGTTGTTGTTGTTGCTGCTGGTGTGTAAAAGCAGCATATCACATATGTGAAGCAACAACTTGCACTCAATGCAATAACAAACAATGGAGTTTTAAAATGGACAGGGGGATTGGCTCAGTGCTTAGAATTATGGATGCTGGGAAAGGATCTTGGGTAAGAAGAGAGGGGATTATGAATTTCAGCAAATCAGAGAAAAGCATGTGGAGAAATCTCAGCATCTCTTTTGTTTTTTTATCTCTCCATTCTTCCCTTCTTTCTCACTCTTTAATTTTCTCTCCCTCGCTCCTTTGTCTCTATGTTGGGATCCTTCGCTTTCTTTGATATACTGGGTTTTATCTACATTCAGCTGTCCATACATCCTTGAGCAGCTCTATTTCTCTGATTGTCATTGCAGAGCTGCACTATTTATTCCAATCTCTTCATTCTCATTCTTATAAAATCATCAATCGGTTCAGCTAGCCTGGTTCTGTCCAAAGCCAGGCTAGCTGTTTCCCCACTGCTTTCAGTCCTTATGCTAAGCTAACTATCAGCCAAGCTATCGGACATATTTGAGAACTGTATCAATCTTCTTATCTAACTCTTGGCATGAAAGCGAATAAGCACTTTACCCAAATGTCAAATTAGTGAATAGGACTGGTCACTACGTGTCCTCATCATTTGACTGCAATTTTTTCCCCATAACTTTGACTGATATTTTATTGGTATTTAATTAAAAAAGAAATCAGCACACTACTTACAATATAATCATGCTATCTACCAGGATACAGAAGTCCATCATACTCACAGGCATTTTCATTCTGTCCACTGATGAATAGGAGATGCTGCTTGTAATTACAGGGTGCTTTGCACAGTGTGATTGCAGCGCACTGAGGGACAGCAAGAGCAAGGTTCAAGCTTCTTGATATTTTCCAGGGAAATAAATATAACCAAGAGGTGTGCCCGGCTTCCTGCGGATCACAAAGCAGAGGTCCCCTCTGTGTAGCCACCTTTGGCTTCAGAGAGTTAAGGTAATGATTATCTGAGAAGGCTCTGGGGTGCTAGAAAGGTAGTGACAATCACAGAAAAATTAAAGGGTAGAGCTTCTTTAATCCACGCCGTCGGCAACCTCTGTACAACAAAGTGTTTGGAGAATTGAGCAGATTGGTTTGGAGCCAAAAAGCGTTTGCTGTCTCAGCCAGGGTTTTGTTCTCTCAAACGCGAAGAGGTTCAATAGGTGAGAAAAGGTTTTTCCTCTGAGCCAGCCAGGTGGACCACATACTGTATGTTTGGAGCATGGCATGTCGCTAAAAGAAAGACTTTCTGCTTCAAGAGCAACATTATTCTCTCAACTCAAATTAAGCTATATTATAACGACTCTTGTGAACAGCGTGCCTCCACAGATAATACAGAGGAGTTTGGTACATACGGGAATCTCCATTTTCTAACAAAGCACAAGTGGATCTCATATCCTCTTCTTAACAGCAATAGTGGAAACATCAAATATTGAACTTGATAATTTGATGTTTAAATTGCATGAACTTCTAGATGGAGGCAGAAGACAAGCTCTCATCCTACCTCTTCACATGTGTAATTTAAATCATTGGTCGCCATTCTCTTACTCTCAATCTGCAATCAGGGCTGAGGGTTGTGAAATATTTTCAGCTCTAACTTGTCCATTTGAATATGAATAATACACAAGGTAGAGTGCATTATGATAATAGTCTTCAATTACACAAGATATCTGCATATCTACACTTTACTTCTTGAATGGCATGGAGAGGAGTATTAGACTTCTGAGGACACTCTGTACATGAGAGCAGCATGAATGTTGGAACGTAATTTATCTCCTGCCTCCGGTCGCTTGCTTAGCATCAGCATTCACAGCCTGCTTCAATCAATATCAATTAATTATCATGGCTACTTCAAATGATAAATGCTTTTTATCTATCACTTCACAAATCAATGGCTTCACTGTTACCGTGCTAACAATTCCCTCAATATCTGGCTTAATCAATTGAAAAGTCGCAGTGGGCAATTTACATTGAAGATGTACGATGAAGGGGAATCAATATTATTAGCAGCAAGAGTAAAGAGGAGTGTGATGTCAGTGACGAAGAATTTAAGAACTTTAGCATCAACAACTGTTAAATTGTGTCACAGTAGATCAAAAACAGAGTGACCCGCATTGATTATAACAATGTCTTTGTCTGGCCTCCGTGCAGCCATACATCACAGCTAATGTAATTCTTACACTTTGCTCAAGTGGAACATATGACAGAATGTTAAGTCAGAGGTTTATCTTTACACACTGGACATGTTTTCCTGTCATGCAGCGTTTGTAGCTCATGCCTGGTATGGAGTTCCCCACAGATTTCTGTGACCATGGGACCAAGAACCCAGTGACCTGCTATAGATGGTGTCTGACCCCCGGGGTCAGGATGTACGGGTGAGTGTGACAGGCGACGCCTCTCCTTGACGCTATACTGCTGACCTTTGACATTTTGTTTGAAAGCTTGGCTTTCAGAGTAGCTGCATAAATCTTTATAAGAGATGCTAACGTTCGTTTTTACAGTATAGGCTTTTCAGGATGAGGGCATATTGTCTGTTGCTTGAATTACTCAAATTGACCTTTTTGCCCATTGCAAGCAAAATATATATATATATATATATATATATATATATATATATATATATATATATAAAGTGTATATAGATTTAAAATGTCATCCATATAACCAGTGGTGGGAAAAGTGCTCATCCTTTACTTGAGTAAAAGCAACACTTTTGATACTTAAAGTAATAAAAGTAAAAGGACTTATTCTGAAAAAAAGGCATCTGCAAGGGATATAAAATTAAGTATCACATTATTAGGTTTTGGTGAACACATTCTCTTGTTTGGTTACAAAAATGTATATTAATTTTTTACAGTTATTTCTAATCCTTCTCTAATCTTAGCTTTTTTTGTGTGTGACATGTTTATCTGTTTGGGTCTCAAACTGTTTTTTAAATAACAAGAAACAAAAAGTTGGAACCACTGGTTTAATCTTTTGCAAAGCATTGTATTTTATAAGATTATCTCACATTTTTATGTCAAATTGGGTGATGTAAAAGTATGAAGTGGCAGAAAATTGAAACAGTAAAGCACAGGAATCTCAAAATTCATACAGTGCTTATATATTCTTACTTAGTTACTCTGATTGCTTTTTTCAGCTGTAAAATCTGCTAATACACTACAGCAGATTTTACAGCTATACTACAGTTACATGCAAAACCAAGAGGAATAAGAATAAATATACTGTATGTCAAACATCATGTTAAAGATAAGCAAATAGTGAGGTGTTTACTATAATTATACCCTCTACAACATTGTTCTCTCCTACTTTGGGATCATTAGGGATGGAGAGAGCTTCATCTTTACATTCTGATAAATGTCATTATGCCTGAAGTGGGAAAAGTTTATCTTTTTGTTTTTAATGTCAAGAACACCGTTCTTTCTACATTTTCTCCACAGAACACGTTTAGGTCTCTATGCATATTTGCTTAATTTGGATGGAAAAGATTGTTCACAATGGTCTAATTACCATGATTATACATGTTTCTATGGAAACCCACGAGTTTAGATTTGATTCATTATATTTTACCTCTCAGGCAGTTTTAATTGTTGTGATGCAAGATAAGAAATGGCTGTTGGCATTTTCATCTACCCTACAATTGGCTTTTCCCAGCTCCATCGATCGGAGTTACACGTATGGGCTGAAATACTGTATGTGCCAACCGAAAATGAATTTTAATCATTTATATTTGAATTTGAATTGCTAACCTTGAATAATTGCATTAAAAAAACTGAATTTGAATCACATAATTTGAAATTGTATTGTTTAATTTGAATCATTTCATTGAAAAACTGAATTTGAATAGTATAGTTTGAAATTGAATGTATTCGTTCTTCAAATCCAGTTCACAAAATTCAGTTTCAAGTTACTGGGACAGACATCCGAGTACTTGAAGGATGAAGGAAGAGCAATCAATCGCAGATCAATGTGTATCTTTTGTGCTCTCAAATCGCCCACAATCCTATGCGCACAGCTTTGCCGGCTTGAAGAAAAAAAAGCAATGGCGGACGTAAGCGGAGCAAAGCAGAATTGGAACGGCATTGCTGACGGCGCAAATATCATTTAAACGTAAGTATCTTTAGTGTTTGCTGTACATTTGTTATCACCATTAATGCGTTACATTAGAGTAAAACTAAACGCTTTAATGCTGGTACAAATTGCTATTAATAATAAAATAGACACATCACAAGCTAACGTTACGCTAAGTGAACCTATCATTTAACATTAGGCTGTTAGCTGGTTTGCTGTCTTTTGTGCCATTTGTGTTTGTAAAGTTTAATGTCCGGTGGCATTTTCATCCCTTTTTATATGCTGTTACTCTATATGCGTAACGTTAGCAGAGATTTAGAAATCGGTGTGTTTATCAGTTGTAGCTGAGGATGGGAGGTAAATCTGCACCTTGTTTACTTTACTAGCAACTTTCAATGAAAGCTAAAATGTATGAGTAGATTCCCACGTAAATAGTAACATTAGAATTGTTTCACAAGCTTATTTAAGCATACTGTAACATGAAGGAATTTTATGTAACTCTTGTGGTGTTGTTTCTTCATCATGGTTTTAACTGACAACTGTTGACCATTAAACACACTAACATCTACCTTTACTGTGTTAGTGGGTGTTTATCAATGGTGTTCCAAACAAATAAATTCAATTTCAAACTATACTATTCAGATTCAGTTTTTCAATGCAATGATTCAAGTTTGGTATTTCAAATTCAAATACAAATGATTCAAATTCAGTTTCTTTTGGCACATATTTCAGCCCATATACACGTTGTGTCAGCCACAGCCTTGTTCGATATTACAATGTAACACCCACACACCTGTTGATTATTAGGACAATATAGAGATGTAAACTTCACTTGATGTAATCTGTCCTTCATTTCATAACAGCTTAATTCTGAAAATATATCACTTATCTAATGATAGGTAAAAAATATATATATATATAAATTATGTTTACCTTTAGTATTTTGTATTGTAAATGCTATATGCATTTTTTGATAGAAGCTTTCAGGTACATAGAAAGATATCCACCTTTTTTTAGTTATGATGCCTGTGTCACCAAGCCTTAATATCTTCTGAAATAATTAAACTACAATACGTTTCCAATTACAAAGGTTTGTATTGAAATATAAAAAAGTCACTTAAATGGTCAAATTGAAAATATATCTCACATTCTACACAATTATTGCTTGTGTTTTAACTTTCTGCCAAAGTAATCACACCATGCGACTCCCCAGGTGAGCAGTTTCCTTTACAGCACTTTGTGTCCACTGATTCTCCTGCCTCTAAGTCCACAGAGGACAGGACTCAGATCCTCACATCTAACACAACAGGTCTCAATCAGTCACGGTGGCTAGAGTGTGGACCTGGACACACATCCCTCGCTATTACAGAGCTATTGATCCTTTAATTACACTATATTGGTCAAATTTCCCATGATAGATGACACTGGAAAAAAATAAAAGATTGAAAACAATAAAGGAGTGAGGCAAAACAAATAGATGGCAGAAGAAAGTTTGAGAAACTTTAGAAAGATTACTGATTTATCCGCACATCCTGGCAATTTTAATGTTGCATTAAATTAGTGAAAATAACCAAATGTCAGAATATTTTGATAAGAGCTTGGCAACATGTCAAACTTAAGGGGATTATAGTATGAGTTCAATGTAACACACAAGCCACCACTGGAGGAATGAAACTGAGTACTTTTACTGTTTTTAGTTCTATATATTAAGTACATTTAGTATTTTCTATTTTCTGTGTCTATGTCATGCTTTACTCCACTACATTTCAAGGGGAATAATGTACTTTTTACTCTATGCAAGAGGTTAAAAAAACATATGATTTGTTTGATTATTATGTAAGTTGCACATAGATTAGTTAAAATAAGCTCCAGCATCAGCTACAACATTAAAATGAAGCATTAAAACATCAATAATATACTGTACATATATTATATTATTCTGAAAGGGGTCATTGTGCATTATGAGTACTTTCAGTGCATTTTGCTTACAATACATTTGATTTCCTTTTTTTTTTTTTTACAAATGTGTAAATGTAATTTTATAAACTACACGCATCAATGAGACACACACACACACACACACACACACACACACACACACACACACACACACACATACAGACCTTGCAGCATTTAACATGGTATGACTTATGACTCAAAGTTAATAGTTGCCTCAAGTGAACATTGATGTTGGTAGCTGAATGTAACTGAGTGGAATATTGCTCTGAAAGCATGTTATATAAACTCCTCTCTGTAAATTGTGTGTTGGAATCACTGTAGGCCATTTCAGAACGTTCTCCAAATCCCTCATCTGGTGAGAAGCTTTCAAGCAACACAAATATTTCGTCACAGTGTGTCACCTGTGAAGCAAAGGTGACTGAACAGTGAAATCCTAGCTCTGTTTTTCATGTGCTTTGTCGCTCCCTGTCTCTGTCTCCCTTGGCTGAGCTATTTTCTGCTCTCCCTCAGCAGCCCGGCCCTGGCTCAGGCAGGCTCGGGCTCCCGGCTTTAATTCTGCAGCACTCGCCGACGTCCTTCATTTGACCTTGGCACACCACGATGCCCTCTGCCGCCGCCGTGCTGCGAGTCTCACTGTGCCCCTGTAGCTCACCAACGCATCAGTACAGACACACACTCACACATATTGCCATCCCGCTAATCAATAGTGCATTGGGCTCCAGTCACATGGAAGGGGCCTCTGGGGAAAAATCATTGGATTTGCAGCACTGTGACTGGTCACACATGTATGCCTGTGTGTGCTCACAGCTGCTTGTGTGTGTTTTCAGTAATGAGTAGGGTGCAAAGGCTTATTTCAGTGATGACCTGTTGGTTCCTTCACCGTGTTGAGTTTGTGTATGTGGGTTGTTTGATCACATATATGGTTTGCTATGTGTGTTAGCATTATGTAGGCTCCTGCACCTCCTCTATGAAGGTTACACTTGTATCATTTAGTCCTCCCCCTCCACCTCGCTGTGCCCTGCTGCAAGCCAGGAGCACTTAACAGCCGTGTGTATGTTTCTACCTATCTTAACTGCTGGAAACGGAAAACCAGCTTTTATGCTTACTGTGACTCAAAATGTTCAGCAGCTGCTTGCAACATTGCAATGTGGCTATTTCAGTCATTGTAAGAATTAACCCCTGCTCATGCTTGTATACTATTACTATGTGTGTCTGTACTGGCAATTAAAAAGGTAGAATCATCATTTTAAAGGTTACCAGTGCATTAAAATGAGCACATCTAGCTACAATAATATGTTGATTGCAGAAAGTAACCATACTTCA
Source organism: Percina caprodes (assembly GCA_013375575.1). NCBI lineage: Eukaryota > Metazoa > Chordata > Actinopteri > Perciformes > Percidae > Percina > Percina caprodes. The sequence goes on from JABXJD010000131.1 coordinate 652,537, forward strand.
CATGTGCATAGATGCAGCATGTTATGCAGAGCATAAAAAGGCCAGTGATTAATATAATATTACATGAGTCTAAATTTTAACAGTACTCATCCTTAAACTGCATCTGTATAAAAGGCTGACCAGTGAGATAGAAGAGTGCGTGGCATTCGGCTCTATTTTTACCGCTCCATTCCACTCATCTGTCCCTAGGGCCAGAGTCAGAGCGGCGGGATCCAAAGTAAAATCAGAGCGGAGAGCTGTATCCAATCGTGTCTGTCGGAGAGGTCTCTCCCTCTACTGTAGTCTGGCAACGTCCAGGGCTGAGGGCACTGATCTCTATCAACGAGGATAAATTCAGTCAAGCCTCTAATATGTGTGGCGATGGACCTCAAGTGATTTAAATCATTAAAATGAGGCCAGCTGCATCATGCAGTCGGAGCACGAGGTGGGGGCATCCAGTAGCCTGGTACAGAGAGAAGAGTGCCATCATCTGGCCCCTATTGATACATCTATCCCACTGCAGAGTGCCTGTGTGTGGAGAAATGCAATGGCAGATCAGTGTAGGCTTTAGTGTAGGAATTTGAATGTTTATGGGGATATAATAAAAAAGGGTTTGGTCTAGAGAGTTGTGAGACATATAGACCCATCTTAAAGGTACAAGCTGTACCTTTTAAGTACTCGGAAGTCTACATGCATAATGGATGTGTCCAGTGCCGTACGAAAAAGAATATATCACTGTCATCGAAGTGTTTGCTTTTTGGTGTGAGGCCCATTGTAGGTCATCTGTGTAAAAGTGCGGTTGTCAGTGCAGATTCAGTGTGGAATGTGTATGTTGAGGAGAAAAGGCGCACTAGCCTGACAGCATCTTAAGGAGGAATCAACAGCTTTTACCCAAGACAGACAACAATCACACATCAACTGTTCCATTTTGCAAATAATAGAGCAGCGCCTCCTGCAATCATTATATGGGCCTACAAGAGAGTGTGTACGCCTTGTATAATTGTAGGGTTACAGGCATATGTTTGTGTTCATTCTGCTCATTGTAAAAGGGTTGTGAGGTGTTGATTTACCGTTCAGCGTGTAATTGAAAAAGAAAATCGCTACAAGTCACTCGCGCTTGTGGTCTCCAAGAAAAGAAAATGCTTTTGGGTAGTGAAATGAAGCAACTTGCATTAGTGCTCGACTCAGCTTTCTCTGGCTTTTGTGCTGGCAGTAGACAAATGTCTACACAGCACAGATTTAAACTTTAAACAGTTTCATGAAATGTACAATGATTTTAGCAGTCTTTTTTAAACATACTTGCGTGTTTTCTTTGTCTTCGCACGCACACTTAAAAAAAATTATAAACTTAAGCAAAGCACAGTGTGTCCAAATGCAGAGAACGCTTCAAAAATCCCATCCTTGGGCTTCATGAACTCTTTGCTAAACTTGAGTGTCCTGCTAACGACCGGAACAAAACAAACAGGTGGAATTATCTACCAGACAGCAAAAACACATAGGAGCATCTCAGTCAATCAGCAATCACACCTGTCCCGAGCATAAGCATACCTATTACACACGGCAAACGGTGTCAGTGTAAACAATGCAGAACAATACACTCTGCATCTCTAGCTGCAATGGCTCCTCTGATTGGTTGGATCGATCGTAGGAGGCATTTGATGTTATAGGAGGAGAGGCGAGGCATATTGATCGAAGGATAATCAGAGTCGAGCCGGCTTGGTCCTCTTCAATAATTCAAAGGAAGGATTTGGGGTGAGATTCCCTTAAATCGTGGTGTTATGTACATTTCATAGCCTGAGAGCTCGGGGAGCTGCTCGTGAATGTGTGTGTGTGTGTGTGTGTGTGTGTGTGTGTGTGTGTGTGTGTGTGTGTGAGAGAGAGAGAGAGACAGAGAGAGTGAGGGAGAGTGAGGGATGGGGGGTGGAGGTCACGTGAGCTCAAACATGAGACATATTTTAACCAATTGCAATAGTGAACTAATGCTATTATCTTCAACTATGAAAACTATAGCAAAAAAATACTATTAATTGTATCCTATGTGCATGTGCTTGCATTTGTGTGCTTGTGTTCACATACACAATGTACATATTTCCCAATTTGAAAGCTTTTTGCAACATTCCGGAGGCAGTATTTAAGGCAAACTGTGTTTACCTTACCCAAAGGACCTTACACTGCAATCCGACCATTGATTTTCCTCTAACACCTTCAGCTCTGTATGTGTGACTAAGCCAGTTTTACCAGCCGGGATATTGCTGTGAAAAACAGAACAAGCATAAAAATGTTACCTACTTTGTCTTCGCTGTGTGCATTAAATTTAGGATCAACACACTGCTTTTTGAACCTGAATTAGATAATTGTAGAATTTGTTGGAACGTCAGTTCACATCAGATCAGAGAGCCTGTTGAGTCAAATTAACTTTGATTACTTGGACGCAGAGTTTAAAGGTTTAATCATGGAGCTTTGATCATATCATAAATCTGACCTGTCTACGTGTGTATTTTTGTTGATCTGTTAGAACACTTTTCTTTCCTTTAAGGATGAGTTTTGAAGTCCAGTTTCCAAACAAGTGCAAAGGTCACAGAATCTTTTAAAATATCAGTTTTTTCAGAGTATAAAAAAAATTGCTACCTGTCTGCTCTCTGGACAATACGCAGTGTACATACGTAGAATACTTTACATCACCACAGTATAGTTACATAAATAAATTAATTTAATTTGTTATTATTATTTTGTCATGCAAACAACAATGCACAGCAGACACAAATGAATACAAGCCGGATCCAATATTTTGCAATAAAAAAAGAGTTTTTAAAATAAAGAAAACCAATTTAAATACCTTAAAATCTGAATTTTGTCTTCATGTCCACAGCAAAAATTCATAACTTACTTTCAAAATTAACAATGAAAATAAGAATTTATACCAACTAAAAAGTTAATCCTGAGTGTGGACTCTAATTCATTTAGTAATAGTGATTATTAGCTGCCTTCATTTCCTCAACGCAAGTAATACTATTTAATTAATTAAAACAGTACTTAGTTGCTCATAGCTAAGTAGCATACCTAACTCATAACATTTTCCCATTGCATTATAAGCAAGGTAAATGGTAACAGTGGGTTGCTATGCAAATGCTATCACACAATCAAAAAGTGTTTAGACTTGCTGTACATAGTTCTACACATCAATTTAAGATAATAGCAATACAATATTGAAAAAGATGTATCTTTCCCCAGCAGACGTGTGAATTAATTTGTATTCAAGGAGAGGATTGTGGGAGTTGTGACAAAAATACTAGCCAAGAGACATGAGTTCAGGAAAATAATTTTCAGGGGGTGTGATGGAACCCATGAAGTTTTGAACCACTCTCTACTGAGATTCTTGAAAACATTTGGCCGGTGACCGTTATTATGGTGTAAATATCACAGTTTCAGCTGCTTGGAAAAGCCAAGCTCAATGTACTTTTGGGGTGAAGACCTGCAGTGGCTTTAGTGTCTTCATATTTTATACCACCATGACCTGTGCTGTGGATCTACAGTATGTGGCGCTAGTCATACGAGCCTTGAATCGGACTCCAGCAATGTTTCTGCAGCCCTGGCAAAAGGTCACACAGGGGGCTTCATCCACAAAGCCTTGTTTTCTCACAACGCTTATCTCATAATCACTGCAATTACTATGGCAACACTTGTTTGTTTGTTTGCTGGAACGTGCATTAGTGTGATGTATCCCACTGACTGGTGCAGACGTGTCAGTTGGGTGTCTAGGGAGGGACACTGCGGTTAGAGGCTATATGCTGACTGCAGATGTGGGATTTAGATGGAGGAGCTGCCACCCACATCATCATCTTTAACATCATCATCTTGATCTTGTCTCTATGTATGTATGACTCAAAACTCTCACTGTCAAAGTAAAGCACATACTGGGGAATTACTGCACCAGGTCATTTGTCAGTCTCCATACTGCAACACACCCTGTTCACCAAAGACTCTTCCTAAAGTGTATTGAGCTGTTATGGTTATGCCACAAGGCTATATGTTTACAACCAGCCCTTACAGCACATTCCTCTCCTTTACTGTCTTTACATTTTGCCACTAAATTTTTCTTTACTCTAATTTACTCTTGTCCATTTTTTTATCCTACACTGGAGCCTTGTGATATCGTGTTCTTCTGCTGCTGCCCTTTGTCTTGCTCAGCTTCCGACACCAGCCCCAGCCCATTCCCTATTTGAGAAAAGGAGGTGAGCGTGTAGACAAACGTCCTCTCCCGTGCTCTTTGTCACCTCTTACCTGGAATCACATCTCCATACACACTCTAATTATCCCATTTGGTGAGAAGTGGGGGCTACTCTGCTGCTGCTGCTGCTGCTGCTGCTGCTGCTGCTGCTGCTGCTGCTGCTGCTGCTGCTGCTGCTGCTGCTGCTGCTGCTGCTGCTGCTGCTGCGGCTGCTGCGGCGGCTGCGGCTGCTGCAGCTGCAGCAGCTCTGGCTCCAGAGCCTAATGTCTTCAGCCCTTAGCAAGAAGATGCAAGCCTTCTCTCCCACTCATTGCTGCTGGAGATACCTGGCTAATTACAGTCTTGTGCTTCTGTAATAGAGACAGACCTGGATAACGGGGTGACTGGGACTAGCAGACATTGCTAGAAAAGAAGAATAAAGAAGAGAGGATTAACAAAGGCATCAGACTGCTTATCAGACTTTGGAAGACATTATATATATATATATATATATATATATATATATATATATATATATATATATATATAGAATCTGGTGAAGACATTTTATTTTTGGTTTGATTTTAAATGTATTATTTGTAATTTTGGTTGATTTATATTTATGGTTTCTTGATTTGTTGTTCTTAAGTTTTGATTTAAACCATATTTCACAAAAATTGTTTGTTTCACTCATTCCCAGTTCATGTAAAAAATAAAAATAATTCACAGTCCCTGGATTCTCATAACACAATGTGAGAATCAAAGTGTGAAGTAAAACTATAAAAAGAAATAGCATCCAGAGCTAAATTTTTTTTTGGATAGAAGACGTGGTGCCAACATTAACTAACGTTTTCTATTCCAACCTACACAGTACAGAACTTATCTGATCATTTCTGCTTGACCTTGATGAGCAGGTTCAACACACATATACACAATGTACCGTGTGTGTGTGTGTGTGTGTGTGTGTACATCTATGACCTAGCATGTCCTCTTTCCATCATTTCCAGTTTTTTTCCCTACCATCATTGTAATGGTTCTCCGCGCTGCCTCTCTAAGTTTATGCAGCATCATTTACAAACATCAACCCAGTTCTCCTCCTCCATGTCCTTCCCTTCACTCACTCCCTTGTCCTCTCATTCTTTTGAAGTCCTTGCTTCACGTAGTATATTCTCCTGAAGAGCTCCTATATGTCAGCCCACCAGCCACAGAGACGATGGCAGGCCTGAGTTAATTACCTATCATTTAGACCAGATGGCTGTAGATGATACGTAAATGCTTGTGTGTGTGTGTATGAATTTGAAAATGTGTGTGTGTGTGTGTGTGTGTGTGTGTGTGTGTTTGCTCCTGTATATGTGTCTTTAAGTGAAGCTGCATATGTGTTTGCATATTTAGATCCCACTATTTTTTCTTATGTATCCAAAAAATTACATTCTCACACCCAGGGATGGACAGGGAGGCTTTTAATTTCTGCAAAGAGATTTGGAATTGTGATATGAATTGCTTTATTCCACCCAGATAAAGTGTTGATGACTGAGACCATAATTATGGGTTGCAATTTTTCTGCAATTACTCGCAGCCCTCTTTAGGCTGCCTGCATATTTATTTAAATGTATGTTTAACAATCGGTTTCTTCATCTAAAAATCATGATAATGTGTTGTACATTTGCTTTTAATTATTTGAGCTCCACATTTTGTTCCCTGATCATTTCACATATAACGGATGAAAGATAATGTGCACGTATTTTTTAGGAGGTATCCCCTCTAAATTCTAATGCTTTGAGGCTGCAGAGCACTCAGTATCTAGGTCATAGTAAGTCAATGGAGACATTTTTTTTGTCTATTTTTTTTTGACGGCTTCTTGTCTTGAGATTTTTTTTTTTTTTTGAGAAGCAAGCTCACTTGACATCAAATATATAAGATGTGTCCTGTTTCTTAGCATAAAGCAAGAGGCACAGTAAATCAATGATGAATGTGCAATGAAACAGAGATATATGTTACAGTGCACTCCATGACACAGGAAGCAAGGTAACCAGCAATGTAACCACAGAGAGAGGGCCGCAAGAAGGGGGAGTTAAGGGTTGGGGGTTCTCAGTCAGATCAATAGTACTGCTGGAAAGACCTGTCCATTTGTGACTTACAATAAATTAAGCCTTCTCTGTGCCAACATTTTCTCAGCAGCGAGTGTGTGAATTAAAGTGTATATGCGAGCTATAATGCACCCTTTTGTGCATTGTGCTGTTGTTGCTGTAATATTTGTGAAATAATCTGTGAATGTTTATTCTCCACCAACACACCCAGTAGGAGTCTGTGAATGAAGTCAGCATGTGTGGCTGTAAGTTTGCAATGCCACAGATGGAGACCCACTAATTTACTCATTATGGAGATTCAATATTAGAGAATGCTGCTACAATGATCAGATGTAACTAATACACAGCATCACCATTCAATTTGAGCTTGATTCACATTCAGATCCATCCGCCCTCTAGCTACATTTCTCTTATTTTATCCAGTCACAAATGCCCCCAAAATTAAATAATTTTCTTTTTCTATTTGCACAGATTTGGGGTTTTTTATGCTCATGCATGACACGATCAGTGCAGCAGCTGCAAATGGAGCCAATTCATGTGATGGTTAGTCCCCTATTGGCTCCCTGGTGAGCAAAGCTCTTTCACAGCTCTGAGAAGTTAATGCTGCTTCAGGCCTTTTATGGCATGATGGCAAATAGAGCAATGTGACTTCATACAGTACATGTTAAGAGTCATTTATTAATTCAGTTGGTCTTTAGAAATAGTGCACTCTACTGTTCCGACATGTCAGCATGTTAAATCAGATTATATATTTAAATAAGAATAAGCAAAAATAGAACATTAGGAATTGTGCAAATTAACTCAAACAGAGTAAAAATAATAATTGCAATGGCTTGTTGGTTCTGCAGGAATCATAAAATGTATGTCCTATATGTTGAAATATTAGATTACAAAAATCTAATATAATTAAAGTTAAATCTGTAAAATGTGAAATATGACATTTATTTCAATGCATTTAGAGGCATTGAATCAGCATTGTCTCTGGAATCAAATCAGTGTGTGGCTGTTAGAAAATGGAACCGACCATTGCTGAACTTTATGTTATTACAACAAGGCCCTCTACTGGCAACAAGCGTCTCTGCACCAGCACCATATTACAATGTGACATGAAAAATACAACCAGGATCTCCTCTGTAATTCTTTCCAGTGCTAGTCCCTAGGGATTTTTTTTAGTTAGGGTCCTTATTTATCCCCGGTTTAGCCTCAGTCACAACACTACTGACTGTAGGGTGAAAAAATTCTAACATCATGTACATGATACATTCTGAAAACATTCTCACTGTTTCTGTCCATTACTGCTGAACGAATGTAGAGGAAATACTGAGATACACCAAGGACATTCCTGCAATTAGCATACTTCATGTGTCTTTCAGTCTAAATATATCTGCTCCAAAATAAAATGGCCTATTGTGGTAAAATGATGGTGACCTCATTAGTCCATTAATAGCACTGCAAAATGAGGCAAAAGAGGATTCTGATTAACCTTTGGATCTAACTTTTTGTGTTAACCATCAGGCTCTTAGTTACATGGTTCTGAATGATAGTGTGATGCATTTGAGACTGACTGACTACACGCTAACTAATTTTCACACGTTTTTGCACAAACGCACAGTATCGCTCTCATCCCTATGCAGAGAAAAGTATGTGCAAGTTTGATCTGGCCCTGCTCGTGGGCTATATCTTTCCTGAAGCAGAAATCCATTACATACACTTTGTGTCCAGATACACTTGTCATGCAATGGGGAACTCAGAGCCCAAGGAATCAAAGGTGTGGGTGATGCCTCCAGAACCGGCATTAATATGCATGAGAATGGGAGCTGCCCTATGATGTAATTGCAGTAGCGGCGAAGGTCAGTGCCTTTGCCCAGCCTGTGCACAATATCAAAGCCCAGATGAGCACACACCAATTAGGTTACTTTATGGTAATCTCCATGCGTTTTGAAGACGGAGGATGACTCTGCTGATAGGGGTGTGTAAATAGATGAAAATCTGTTTTAAATTGTGTTATCGCCAAACTTGTTATGCTCTCAGGGGTCTGACTCACATTATAATGTTGCGCTCTCATGTTCTCTCCTTGGACACTCATCACAGTGAGCCTTTCATCCAAGGAGTAAAGCTGTGTACAAGCCTCCAACCCACCCATGTGGTCCTATTCTCAAGGCCCTGCCGGTTGTGAGTATAATGGACCTTCCTTTTTATTCATCTTCCAGCTCTGGCCCTGATCTGGCCCCAAGGATTCTACTGTATATCAAAGCAAAGCATCCACATATTTAATGAGAATCAACAAAAAAACTGTTGAATATGGATCCATTGCTACATTAGTTTATGTACAGTGTGTGTGTATGTGTATATATATATATATATATATATATATATATATATATATATATATATATATATATATATATATATATATATAGGTGTGGCAGCAAGGATCAATGATTGCAGACGGGAGGCAGGTGTGAGTAATCAGATGGCTTCAGACAGGAGAGGGGAAATAAAACCCAAAACAGACAGGGCAGGACAACAGAAAATGTAGTGAAAAAAATAAACAAAACAAAGCTCACGGCCAGCCGGACCCCAACCATAACAGTACCCCCTCCTCAACGGATGCCCCCAGGCGGACTGCCAGGCTTGTCCGGGTGGGCCCTGTAGAAGTCCCCCAACAAGGTCTTATTCAGGATCTGGCTGGCCGGGACCCAGGAACCCAATCCACGAGGTACCGGTAACCCCGACCCCTATGTCGCACATCCAGGAGGCGGCGTACCGTATAGGCTGGGTGGCCGTTAATCATCCGTGGGGGAGGAGGAGCTGCCACTGGGATGGCGAGGGAACTGGTGGTGACCGGCTTCCTCCACACCCGTCAACACCACCGAAGGTGTGCTTGTACCGATGGAACTGCCACCTTTTTTCCAAGGCCGGGAAGAGAGGGGGTTAGAATCCCAGGGCACACATGAAGGGGGAGATCCCAGTGGCAGCGCTGGGCAGGGAGTTGTGTGTGTACTCCACCCATGGGAGGTAACTGCTTTAGGAGGACAGAATTCAGTACACCACACACCGAAGGGCTGCTCCCAGATCCTGGTTGGCCCGCTCGATCTGTCCATTGGTCTGGGGGTGGTAGCCAGACGACAGGTTGACAGTGGCCCCGAGGGTTCGGCAGAAGGACTTCCAAATCTGAGATGTGAACTGGGGTCCCCGGTCGGAGACGATGTCCTGGGGGATGCCGTGGAGCTGGAAGACGTGGTGGACCAGGAGCTTGGCTCGTCTCCAATGCCGTGGGCAGCTTGGGTAGGGGGACGAAGTGGACGGACTTAAAAAACCGGTCCACCACGGTCAAGACAACAGTGTTGCCCTGGGAGTTGGGCAGCCCGGTGACAAAGTCTGAGGCGATGTGGGACCAGGGCCGACCGAGGACTGGGAGGGGGCGGAGCAGACCGACGGACGGTTGATGGGACGGCTTGGCGCGGGCACACACCTTGCAAGCGGCCACGAAGTCCCGGCAATCCTTCTCCGCCATATCCCACCAAAATCGTTGGCGGAATAGGAACAACGTTCTAGCCATGCCGGCAGCTGAAGCGGGAGGCATGTGCCCACTGCAGGACCTGGGAACGGGCACAAGGGGGGACCAGTACGCGGGTCCAGTACCAGGGTCGGGGTCGGCGGACTGGACACGGCGGACGGCGGACTCTACCTCCCAGACCAGGGAAGCTACCAGACAGGAACGGGGGAGGATATAGTTGGGCGAGTTTCCAGGGTCGTCGGGGGATTGGAGGCGAGACAGGGTGTCGGCCTTGGTGTTCCAAGAACCAGGACGGTAGGACAGGGTGAAGTGAAAACGGTTCAAGAACAGGGCCCACCTAGCCTGGTGGGAGTTCAGTCTTTGAGCGGTGTGGATGTAGGAAAGGTTTTTGCGGTCGGTCCAAACGAGGAAGGGCTGTTGGGCTCCCTCCAGCCAGTGTCTTCACTCCTCCAGAGCTAGCTTGACGGCCAGTAGCTCCCGGTCCCCCACGCTGTAGTTCTGTTCTGTGGGGGTAAGGCATTTAGAAAAAAAGGCGCAGTGGTGAAGTTTCTGATCGGAGGGGGAGCGCTAGGACAGGGTGGCCCCCACTCCCAAGTCCGAGGCGTCCACCTTCACCACAAACTGAAGGGAAGGGTCAGGGTTAGTGAGGATAGTGGCAGAGGTGAACAGGGATTTGAGGAGGGAAATGGCTGCAGTGGCTTCTGGAGGCCAAATGAACGGGACTGAAGGAGAGGTAAGGCAAGTAAGCGGAGTGGCTACGGAACTATAATTGCGAATGAACCGTCTGTAGAAGTTAGCAAAACCCAGAAGACATTGTAATTCTTTAACAGATGTGGGGATGGGCCAGTCTACCACGACCTTGATCTTGGCTGGGTCCGACCCCAACCATGACATATATATATATATATATATATATATATATATATATATATATATATATATATATATATATATATATATATATATATATGAAAAGAAATATACAGTGGGGCTCGAAAGTTTGGGCACCCCAGATACATTTTTTTATTAATGTGCATAAAGAAGCCAAGAAAAGATCTCTAAAAAAAACAATCTCCAAAAGGCATCAAATGACAGATTAGACATTCGTATAATATGTTACAAAAAGTTAGATTTTATTTCCATCATTTACACTTTCAAAACAACAGAAAACAAAAAAATGGCGTCTGCAAAAGTTTGGGCACCCTGCAGACCTTGTACTGCCCCCTTCGGCAAGTATCACAGCTTGTAAATGCTTCTTGTAGCCAGCCAAGAGTCTTTCAATTCTTGTTTGAGGTATCTTCGCCCATTCTTCCTTACAAAAGTCTTCCAGTTCTTTGAGATTTCTGATGTCTGTCACGCACTGCTCTTTTAAGGTCTATCCATAGATTTTCAATTATGTTGAGGTCAGGAGATTGTGAAGGCCATGGCAAAACTTTCAGTTTACGCCTCTTGATGTAATTCACCGTGGATTTTGAGGTGTGTTTAGTGTCATTATCCATTTGTAGAAGCCATCTTTTCTTTAACTTCAGCTTTTTAACAGATGGCATCAAGTTAGCGTCCAAAATTTGCTGAATTTTTTTTTAATACATTTTTCCTTCGACTCGTGAAATATTCCCTGTGCCACTGGCTGCAATACAACCCCAAAGCATGATTGATCCACCCCCATGCTTAACAGTTGGACAGATGTTCTTTTCATTAAATTCTGTGCCCTTTCGTCTCCAAACAAACCTTTGTTCATTCAGGCCAAAAAGTTATATTTTAACCTCTTTGGTCCACAGAACTTGTTTCCACAGTGCATTAGGCTGGTCCATATGTTCATTTGCAAACTTCAAGCGCTGATTTTTGTGGTGAGGACATAGAAAAGGTTTTCTTCTGATGACTCTTCCATGAAGCCCATGTTTGTAAAAGTATCTCTTTATAGTGGAATGTTGTTACACAACTCCAGTGTCTGCCAGGTCTTTCTGGAGGGATCGTGCAGTCAAACGTGGATTTTGACTTGCTTTCCTTACAATCCTGCAAGCTGTTCTGTCTGATATTTTTCTTGGTCTTCCAGATCTTGCTTTAACTTCCACTGTTCCTGATGACTGCCATTTCTTAATTACATTCCGAACAGAGGATATTGGCATCTGAAAACACTTCTTCTTTTAGACTTCTCCTGCTACAATGGTGTGAAAAAGTGTTTGCCCCCTTCCTCATTTCCTGTTCCTTTGCATGTTTGTCACACTTAAGTGTTTCGGAACATCAAACCAATTTAAACAATAGTCAAGGACAACACAAGTAAACACAAAATGCAATTTGTAAATGAAGGTGTTTATTATTAAAGGTGAAAAAAAATCCAAACCATCATGGCCCTGTGTGAAAAAGTGATTGCCCCCTAAACCTAATAACTGGTTTGGCCACCCTTAGCAGAAACAACTGCAACCAAGCGTTTGTGATAATGTGCAATGAGGCTTTTACAGCGTCCTGGAGGAATTTTGGCCAACTCATCTTTGCAGAATTGTCCTAATTCAGTTACATTAGAGGGTTTTCGAGCATGAACGGCCTTTTTAAGGTCATACCACAACATCTCAATAGGATTCAGGTGAGGACTTTGGCTAGGCCACTCCAAAGTCTTCATTTTGTTTTTATTCAGCCATTCAGTGGTGGACTTGCTGGTGTGTTTAGGATCATTGTCCTGCTGCAGAACCCAAGTTCGTTTCAGCTTGAGTACACGATCAGATGGTCGGACATTCTCCTTCAGGATCTCTTGGTAGACAGCAGAATTCATAGTTCCTTTTATCACGGCAAGTCTTTCAGGTCCTGAAGCAGCAAAACAGCCCCAGACCATCACACTACCACCACCATATTTTACTGTTGGTATAATGTTCTTTTTATGAAATGCAGTGTTCCTTCTACGCCAGATATACTTGGACACACACCTTCCAAAGAGTTCCACTTTTGTCTCATCGGTCCACAGAATGTTGTCCCAAAAGTCTTGGGGATCATCAAGATGTGTTGTGGAGAAATTGAGACGAGCTTTGATGTTCTTTTTGCTCAGCAGTGGTTTTCTCCTTGGAACTCTGCCATGCAGGCCATTTTTGCCCAGTCTTTTCCTGATGGTGGAGGCATGAACGCTGACCTTAACTGAGGCAAGTGAGGCCTGCAGTTCTTTGGACGTTGTTGTGGGGTCTTTTGTGACCTCTTGGATGAGTCGTCGCTGCGCTCTTGGGGTAATTTTGGGTGGCCGGCCACTCCTGGGAAGGTTCACCACTGTTCCATGTCTTCGCCATTTGTGGATAATGGCTCTCACTGTGGTTCGCTGGATTCCCAAAGCTTTGGAAATGGCTTTATAACCCTTTCCAGACTGATAGATCTCAATTACTTTCTTTCTCAATTGTTCCTGAATTTCTTTGGGTCTCGGCATGATGTGTAGCTTTTAAGGATCTTCTGGTGGACCTTACTGTGTCAAGCAGCTCCTATTTAAGTGATGCCTTGATTGTGAACAGGTGTGGCAATAATCAGGCCTGGGTGTGGCTAGAGAAATTGAACTCAGGTGTGGACAACCACAGTTATAGTATGTTTTAACAAGGGGGGGCAATCACTTTTTCACACAGGGCCATGATGGTTTGGATTTTTTTTCACCTTTAATAATAAACACCTTCATTTACAAATTGCATTTTGTGTTTACTTGTGTTGTCCTTGACTATTGTTTAAATTGGTTTGATGTTCCGAAACACTTAAGTGTGAAAAACATGCAAAGGAACAGGAAATAAGGAAGGGGGCAAACACTTTTTCACACCACTGTATTTTCAGTTTCAGTTTTCTAGACAACTGCTTAGAAGAACCTGGTGCTGATTGTTGGGGCAAGGTCAGATGAGTCTGGGCATTTAAAACGTTAAGATTGACATCACCTGGTCTTTCCAGACGATGATTGATAACTTTTTGTGACATATTATACAAATGTCTAATCTGTCATTTGATGCCTTTTGGAGAGTTCCCCATCTTTTCTTGGCTTCTTTATGCACATCAATACACATTTTTACCTGGGGTGCCCAAACTTTCAAGCCCCACTATATATATATATATATATATATATATATATATATATATATATATATATATCAGTATACATAATACATATTAAATTGTTAAATACATAATATGGAAAAGAAATCCAACATATTTGCCTTTGTAGTGAGTGATTCATCCTGTGGTGAATTGATGTAGTTTCAGTTATTCTCTCTGCATTGTTTCCTGGTTGTTTGGGGTCCTGTGAATCCCTTACTGGTGCCGCTGATTGATAGAACCAGGACAGAGAGAACAACTTCTGTCACACAGCTATGACTGCTATCAGACCTAGTTCTGTCACCACATATGACTTTACTTTAAAGAAATAACAATATGTATTACAGTATTTAACATGGAATCAAACTTGTCCTTAAGGTATTTAGAGTTTCCATTCAGTCAAAAAGGACTATGAAACGATGTCAGTCAAATAATCTCAACAGGCCAAATCTTTGACTTGATGATCATCATGTAAAACAATTTAAGATACTCAACTCACACAGCTGCAGGTCTATTTGATGTAAACTTTTTCTTGCATTTATTGCCAAATCAGTTTTAACAGCAGTGTAGAGGACTAGAGTCAGGACGAGTATAGAGTCATGCTAGTGGCTCTTTGAGTCTCTTAAGCACAGTGGTGCTTTCAACTAAATGCTAACATGCTGATGTTCACCATTTTAGTTTAGCATGATAGCATGATAACATTTACTAATCAGCACCAAACACAAAATACAGCTAAGGCTGATGTCATTAGTTTTGCAGGTATTTGGTCATTCACTAAAGTAGTGGGCACATTTTTGACCTGATGATGGTGCTGGGTGAAAAGTTAAGGGATCATTAATATTATAACAATTCATTATGTGGGGAATTTGATGTCCTGGCAATCCATCCAGTAAACAAAAAGATAATTCCCACACAAAACCAAAAGTCAACCTCATAGTAGCGCGTAAAAGAAGCACTAGATCACCAATCTCAATGGATTTATCCTTTTGTGGTGGCCGGCTTAGCTCAGTTGGTAAAGCAGGCGCACATATAGAGGTTTACTCCTCAACGCAGCGGCCGTGGGTTCAACTCTGACCTCCAGCTCTTTGCTGCTTGTCATTCCCCCTTTCTCTCTCCCCTTTCATGTCGTCATCTGTCCTGTGGAAATAAAGGTCTAAATGCCCCAAAAATAATCTTTAAAGGATTCATCCTCTGGGCACCATAAATGTCTGAATAAAATTCCATGGTAATCCATTCAGTATTTTTCCAGACATTGCAGTCTAGAGAAAATGAGTAGACCACCAGACCAGCGTGGCTAAGAAAACTAAAATCTGACCCTTAAGGTACCAGACAGCTTTAAGATAAGGAGTTTCTGGGAGGGAATAGGTTGCCAGTTTTGTGGAAATCCCCCTGAATTAGCAGCATAGAAGGACACTTCCTGTATAGTTGCAACTAAAAAGATTTCCATGAGCCTTTGTCAATGCTAATAACCACAGTGGTCTCATGGAAAGCTCCCCAAGGGCTATTTGACCATGCAAGCGATGGAAGGGGATGATGTTCGGAGAAGGGGGGAGTCTGTGGGTTTGAGCTGATTCCTCTCAGACTGTCTCAACTCATTTAGCTCTTCAAGGCATGGCCGATCTATCTCTCTCATGTAGAAATAAAGCTCATCATAACCCTGCTGTGTTTGGAGATGACTGGAGATGGTGTGAGCACAGAAGCGAAGAATGGGTAAGATGTGTGAGTGGACAGAGGCCGAAAGACAAAAATACAGACAGACACGCAAGCAGATTTTTAGCGGTTTGCCTAGGGGGTCTCAGGGTCTTCTGGGTATGCCCCAGTGCTGACATCAGCAGAGGCAGAGCAACCTCCACAGAGCACCGTGAACCACAAAGGGTGGGCGAGAGGAAAAAGAGAAGGGAGGGGTGAGCAGGAAAGAAAGATGGAGGGGGAGGGGATAAGGATGGGGTACAACACTTGTAATCGGATCATTGGCTACAGTGGGTTGAGTCGATGTGATCAATAGAAACTGCACATGCAGCAGAGAGCCTTTAATGGCCCTTAATCTCCATCAGGCCTGAACAGGAGGGTGGAAGAGGAAGTCACAGGAGCAAAGGCAGCTTGCATCACATTACACACTCAACCTGTACTTGCACGAAGCCATGCACTCACACACATACAATGTTCACACACATACATATACAGCTGAGTATAGACCAGTGAGTCCCAGGACTCCAGGCCATGTCATATTTCATTCCTCTGCACCTTTTCATTTCATTTCAAATGCATTACATTTCAGACCATTCCATTCCGCACTATACCCCCTGCGATGCAAAACCTTGCCTTGAACACACCATTCCAGCACAGGACATATTCCAACCTTTGAATTCAATAAGCAGCCTGACCACAGCTAGTGTGTCTCCACTCATCATCTCTGCAGCACAAGAAAGGTTGCAGTCCAGTTATGAAGTATAAATGTGGTGCCAAAGCTCTGCATGCAGCGCTTTCTTTTATTCGTTCAATTCATATATTTTACTCATCTGGTCCATTGATTAAAGATTCATATTTATGAGGCCCTGCACTGGGTGTAGCCAAGTGTCCTAAAAGGGCAATGCAGCACAATATACATGCAGATAGAAATTAGTGAATAATAAAAAACAGAAGCAGTCCTCTCAAAACTCTTCTTCTTTATTTCACTCATTCTTTCTCCCTCCACTTTGCACTTTAAACTTCCATACTGATTCTACTTATCCGCAAATTAAAGACTGGATTGACAATTACTTGACACATCAGAGCAGAACTGTAAAATGTATAATGATGGCCCAGATATACTCTGATGATCTTAGATAAGAGACCTTCAAAATTTGCTCAAAGTATGGTTCCTTTTGTTTGTGCGTTATCGCTTCCCCCCCTCCCCATTTGCCATATGCACTCACTCTCCAGTAGATTTTAAAGCATCATAAAACAGGATTGATGGAGCTGTCTTTTCTCGTGTCTCTTTAGTGTACAGTTTAGATCTCTGAAGGACAGCAGGAAATGCAAGTATCTTAACTGCATAACTGGATACACAGGCACTCCTCTTTACACAAAGACCTATCCACTTGTATTAGTGATACACAGGAAAAAAAAAAACTCTTGCATCAACATTGTGGCATTGATTTGATAGGTGCTTTGTGTTGCCAGGAAACATTTGAACAGATTAATGACCCTAATTATTCCCCGTTGCTATATGTATTACGTAAACATTTCATTTGTCCAACAAACTTAGAGTTGCGAAGAGTGCACTTACAGATCGCTGACGAACACACTGCATTAGTTATTCCTATTGAAAAGCTTCATTTGAATGTATATTCAAATTAATATAAAATACTTAGGAAGTGAGTTGCCTTGTATTTGCAGTATTGGTTTAAATTGTTAGTTTCATCCATGCTTCCAGTTGAGTAATGCAAAAAACCTGCACCCACGTATAATTTGTTTGCTGTACTTTTTTAAGGTTCTCTAAAATCTGGAATTTTCTTTAAGGGGTACTCCACACCATTTTATGATGTCATTAGGGTTATCTGGGCTCGGTATTGAGACTTAACATTTTTAAAAAGCATATAGAAAGCATAATAAAATAATAAAATGTTGTTATATCATGGTAAATGTAGCAATTTTGGAGCTTGACCTATACTAGGGACCATGGCCTCTGCTGCTTTGCTTTTGATTCTAAAATTTTGGATCACTAACTCCCATAGTTGAGGGCAAGTTCTCTCTAATAATCTCTAAGTACGAAGTGAGACATAAAATTGGATATGTACAAACTCTTTGTATATGTATATGTATGTATTTAGGTATATATGTTTAAAACCGTATGAGTTTTATAGAAGTAGGTTTAAGTCTGTTTCTCTTTAAAGGATGGCGCCTACCTGTGGGCATCAGAGACAATAACAACTCTTAAACCAAGATGTGCAGCATTACTACTCTTTGAACCTTCATTCTTTACAGTAAAACAGTAAGAATTCAAACAAAAATATGAAACATGATATGTAGCTCTATTGAAATCAGAATGGCATATATGTGATAATTATTTTCCCCATTCAACACCTGCATTAACAGTAATACAAGAAATATTAAGAAAAAATCAGAATGCAAATCTTTCATTTCATTATATGCAGAACAATCAAGCCATCCCAGCTTAGATCTACATCATATCATTGTGTTCGGCAAAATGATCAGCCTCTACTTTCAGTTCATAGATAATGATAGAACCATGGCAACAGAGACATCTTGCAAAAGGGCAGGAAGAAAACTTCGACATTACTGTCAGTCAGAACCCATTATTTTTCTTTTTTGTGAACTGCTGATCATTTCACCTGACCACCAACAGCTTAAAACTTAAATGTAGCTTTGACTATAAAACTCAACTGTGAGTCCCATTTCATCAATCATTGATGTTCTTTTATTTTTTACTTTCCCCACCTTGCACTGCCAACCTAAAGCTACATGTGTAGACGCTTCCCTACGATATACAAACAATGCTAATCAGCAAAGCAGACACACACATTTAAAGTAAATGTAAGGTTAAATAAAAGGTTCCTCTGATCAACAGTCATCAATAGGACTAATGTTCTGGGAGGACTTATTGAGTGACACGCCATGGCCCAGAGTATGAAAACCTTCAAAACATCGAAGAAGTGCCAACCCTGAGACGTGCCCTAACCTTGCCTTGAGCCACGTGTTGGTAAGTCTTTAGTGTGACTGAAATTTTCAAAGGCATCTCAGCTCACTAAAGCAGTGGATGCCCCTTCTCTCATCTTCACTCAACTGAATCCCTCTCCGGAAAGACATTTTGATGGTTTGCAAAAAAAAAAAAAAAGCTATGACCACTGTGGATGTGGGCGGATTAAATGCTGCTAACATTAAAGTCATTAACCAGTTAGTTTGATCCTAAAATGGTAAACAACAACATGACAAGCCATTGAAATTAAATGAAAGAAGGGAGTGGGATTGTGGTGCATATATTTTCCTATTTAATTTCTTGATTTAAGCAGTGTTCAATATTAATGATAAAGCAAAAAGACTTGGACATAAATGTTCCACAACACTTTTCATTAATCCCATAAACAAAGGAAAATCAGCATCACATCAGAGTTCTCTAATTAAATCAGTGTTCTGCATATTTGACAATGTGTACAGTTTGGCACCATCAAACACCACTAGTAATGGTGAGGGTGTTGTGAGGCGAATACATAGCGGGTTCCTTGTTTAGTTTTGTGTTCACAGACAAATGAAGGCAGGAAAAGTGTGGTCTTTTCAAAGAGTGCCCCGCAAAAACCTGATGAATGCACAAATTAACACACAGAGGAGAGAGGTTGCAATCCAAAGCCTCCAATGTTATAATTATAGCTCTTTCTTCCTCCTTGACAAACACAAAGAGGGATTTTTCTCACTCCCCGCTCGCATCCTCTTTTTTTCTTTCTTTCTTTCTTTCTTTCTCCCTCTTTTCACCACCTCTCACTGCACAGCTTGGCAAGCTGGCTTTAATTGCCCCAAAAAAGCTGTGGAAGCACAACAAGTACTTCTCATCCTGGTATAATTGTGTCTGTATGATTTGGAGGGCTTGAGGAGAAAGAGGGCTTTGCTGCTTAGAAAAGGCTTTGTTGTATGTCTTGCGAGCGATTTAAAAAAAACCATGATATGATGGCGCTCTCTGGTGGGCAGACAGCGAAAGGAATGTTATTCATTTCAGGGTAAAATAAATGTAAAAATACGGAGAATATGGAAAGAAAGTAATACATGAGAAATGTTTGATATGATAAAATCACTCATTGTACAGCAGAATCTGGGAGTACTAATTAATAATGTCAATTTATTTCCTGTGGATTAAGAAAAACATAATACAATACATAACATGCACAATAGACCCCAACATGTTACACAATTTGTCCGCAAGCTTAATGCACATAATAGACGGGATTATCAGTAATGTACCACTTCTGAGTTTGTAATGTAACAATACGTCATTACAAGTAAAAAATCCTGCATTCAAAAGTCCATACAACTAGGCTACAGAAGCATTATCAACAAAATATATTCATATATATTGCAGAATGGCCCCTTTGACTAATGTATTATTATTATATGTGACAATATTAGATTGTTAATATTGATGCATCGTCATAAGCAGCATTTTACTCTAGCAGCTGGTTGAGATGGAGCTAGTTTTAACTACTTCATACACAGTTAGCTGGTTTAGTTCAGTGGTTCCAAATCTAGGGGTCGGTCCCAAAGGGTCACAAGATAAATCTGAGGGGTCTCAAGATGATTAATGGGCGAGGAAAGAAGAAGAAAAAGGTCTGTAACACATATCTGTTCCCATTTGTTTGGACTTGTCTTTAAGCTTTGTGTTTTTGTGATTTTAATAGTTATTTAAATTAAACAATCTGAGAAGTGTGGCGGGGAAAGTTCATGGGCCAAATAGCCTGGAAACAACTGGTTCAATCTGTAACAATGCATTTGTTTTATACAATTATTGTTTTTTAATGTGAAATCATAACCTTGAAAGTGACGATCAAATAAATGTGGTGAAGTAAAAAGTACATTGTCTCCGAGATGTTGTGGAGTAGAAGTATAAAGTGGCAGAAAATAGAAGTACTCAAGTAGAAGTACCTCAAAATTGTGCTTTAGTACAGTACCTGAGTAAATGTACTTAGTTACTTTTCACCACTGCCTGTATGACCATGACCTTGTCACACATTTCAATATTGGTTGTTAACCCTGCAGTTGTATTGTGATGCAAACCCCCTTTAGGCTGGCAGAGCTGCCTCCCACATAGCAAGCAGGTTGATGTGGTGTCATCTGCAAGTCTATTTATTGTACACCTTTGACTATATGGTCAAACCCTCCCCTCTAAACACCTATACACGTTACACTTATTGTTAGTTATATGCTGCATTGCAAAGCAGATGTGGAAACGGAGCTGCTATATACACTAGCTTATTTAGAGGCCCATATGCAAATAGAAAAGGGAGGATCCGTTTGTGCTGCAGGAGAAGAGTTTACATGTGAGAGTGTGATACTGTGAAGCATAGAAGTAATGCATACATTTCTGAGGCAAATGAGTAAAAACACAAAAGCACGGTTTGCGCTAAAAACATGGGTCTTTTTTATTTAGCTAGTGAGTTACCTAGAGGAGAAAACTGTCACATCTTTGCAGTTGATGTATGGCCGTTTTGGGGGAATCCCAGTCAAGCCAAGCAGGAGGAGTGATGGGATTCTCCCAAAAGTGCTCAGAGTTGTTGAGGACAGACAGTCTGACTGAGCCTGAGGTACGGTAGAGTACGTCAACATCAAAGCAAAGACAATCTACCACAGGGCCCAAGGAGGCCACCGCTAGTTCTACCAGAGCAGCAGGTTTCTCCTCAGACAAATGCACTTCAGAATGACAGAATCACGAGAGACAAAAAAACAAAAATATGTGCACTGGCCAGAGCTTGCCAGCCTGCTGCATAATTGTAATCTTTTGGTACACAGAAACAGATGTAGAAAAGGAAGGGAACAGGTAGAGGGAGGATACATCCAATGATTGGCATGATTGTGGCTGTTTCCTAATTATTTTGTCCCATCTGTCAATCATCCAAACCTCTGTCTGAGGCAAGTCAGATGGCTGAATACAGATTCAAGTAATAGATTAATTCATACAGATCATCTATAATTCTCTTCAGGAGCTGAGGAAGCTCAGCAATATCCCAAACATTTGAGGCATTAAAAAAAATTACAAATAAGCCTGGTGAAATCTTCTGACTACTTCTGTTAGTCAGTTAGTTGCTCACAAAGAAAATCAAAGAAGAACACAGAGTTAGAGAGTATTGGTAGAGGCTGTTTAGGACTGAAAGTGCTTTAACCACAGAGTTTTTAAAGTGGGTTAGGTTCTTTTTCTCGTGAGACAGGAACACAGGATTTGATGCACCAGTCAACAGATACAGATGAGTCCATCTACTGTCATGTTCAAGTGTTCAGATACATTGTTGTCTTGAGCGGAAATTTGTGAGAGCCTTTCCTCCTTGTGGTTAAGCAAATTTTGTTTAAGGTCCTACGTCATTAGTGTTGCAGTTCTAGCAGAGAGCTTGCTTGAAGGTTACGGTTTATTTCTATTGCGCTCCTGGCAAGAGAGAAAAAACAAAGATAATCAGTGCTGAACAAAGGACACAAACAAATGTAAGCAGTAGCTAAAATTAGTCAAATGTAACAACTGTTTTATTCACACACACTCTTGTCACATTGTAGGAAAGCACATTGCTATCGCCAGATGAGTGACAACTTTGTTTGGCTAATATTCTGTAAACAGTGTATGATGAAGGCACGTTGGGTGGGCGGAATTAGCAAGCTAACATTAGCTAACGAGCCAGTAGAAGGCAGCTCGAGCTTGGTCACTCTGCTCCGCAACCCAACGTAGGGAGAATTCTTTGCGGAGAGTACGGATGACAGCCCGGGAGAGGGACAGTCTAGTTAGCAATCTCCCGGAGTCAGCTGTCATCCTGCGGGTAGTGAAGCAGAGGGGCCATAGGCGATGTTCTGCCGCTCTTGAATCCGGTCAAATGCTGCTTCTTGTGGGTATCATAGCAACGTTTGTATCAGGTTTCCCTTTTTTGAATGACAATTACATTAACGCCGCCTGCTGGTATGGAGAGTTATTTTCTCTTACGCAGGTGCAGAACATATGCGGTATTTGGCCATCAGCTGTAGTCTTTGCAGTGTGTCCCAGAGCTAATTTTTGGTCAAGACAAAGGCAACGAAGGCAGATTGTGGCATTGCCTCATGTTGGCCCACTAGTTCCTGGCAGTCGGTTTGGTGTGTTAGGGCCTTTAGAAGATGTGACACTTGATTTTTGAGTCCCAAAGGTGTGATCTAGTGTCAGCGATGATCAAAAGCCATTTATGAAGGCGATTGATATTGATTTTAATCCTTAAAAGAGATGTATAGAATTAATGTCTTTTTGTGTCTATCTGCACTCATACCGCTCAGCAAATCTCATTAATTACTTAGGATTTATTGAATCTTTCTATTTTGAGTACATTTAAATATGCGTTATGAATTATACATAAAATACATTATTTGTAGGGAACTTTTTTTAAATTAATTCCAACTCAAAGTCTAGTAATGAGTTAACAACATCAGTCAATCTGGGACTGATGTTGCAGTATGATATGCTGCTGAAAGTAAACTAAAAATAAATGTTTTTCCATCAATTCTGACTATTTGAAAACAGCTGTCACTTCAGAAGTCTAAAACTAAATGCATTTTTCATGTCATGCGTTGTTCTAGTTTGTACAGTACGACTTCTTCTTCTCTATGGAAAGTACTGGTTCCAAGGCCAAATTATGTTATTTCTAAATATGTCTATTTATTGTTCGTCTCAGAGATTATATTCTAATATGAGCACAATTTAACTTAACTTAATTAAAGACATCTCAAACAGTCATGTAAAAATAAAAATCATTATTCGTCATTTACAGAAAAAGCTTTTACAGGCCCCTAAGTTGAAAACATTTTTAGGCATGTATATTTCTCAGTGTTGATTTACTGAGTTACACTACACTGGCAGAAAAACTAATCGATCACTAAAGTAAGGATACCTTTACTTTCTCCGTTTAGTGTTAAAATAAGTGAGAGACAGCTGTAAGAAAATAAGAATAGGCATCAGGTACGTACAAACCAAAATGTTCAGATGTGTTTACACTGCAGCCACTACACTAAGCTTGTAGTAATGTCGGTCGGTCTTGCACATAAACACAACGTGCTTATTCAATGAAACATAAGTAATCACAACGCACCTCAAATATCAAAAATGCAAGGGAGTGTCATGAATTACAATAAAAGAGGAATACAATGTCCTTTTTGAGGAGTGGTTGTCTATGTCAGTGGTCTGGGAAAGGCCTGTGAGACCAGTGTAACTCTATCCCCAGAATGGCTGCTTAGACTGGGCTGTGGCTCTGGAGGCAGCAGGCTGATATTCACCCTAACACAGCATGAGCTTCCTTATTACGGTGCATCCAGGGGAAGGAATGTGCTTACCTCTAAGTATTAATTGCCAAATTAGTTATGCTAATAAAATCCTGCAACAACATTTAGATCCAAAGTTATCTTTAAAAAAAAAACACTTTAGGAAGGTGTTATAGTGCAGGTAGCTGTGCTGGTTTGACACTTCTCAAAGTTCGGGAAGGACAGGCCAAACAATAGAGAACAATTAACCTTGTCAGGCGAAGGAGGGTGAGGCCTCGGCTGGGCCGATCCTGTCATGTAGGAGGTCAAGGCTACAAAAGCAGCACAGCGCAACGCCTGCACAATGCAGGATGAAACAGGCTTTCTACTGACAGGTTGTTTTCAGAAGCCTGAAAACATTGAGTTGAAATATTTATGAGAAGTAACCCAGCGCATATTAACAAGGTCAGCACAGAGGAGTCAATACAGCATCAATGGAGCACCAGCAGTGGGGGAGTGGGAGGAAAGGAGGGAGTGGGTCATGTTTTTTTTTTTTCTAAAAGCAATTAGATTAGCATATTGGTGAATCTAAGACTGGATTCAGCAGAACACTAGCAGTGAGAACATGTTATTCGCTCCTTGGCTGCTGTTTCTCCACAGCAGTAGAATCCCACAGAGTTTTTACCACTCAGACTAACATTAGTGATACACACTGTTATTACCAATGCAACATATTTAAGTTTCCCCTTGGAGGATGCAGGCTTACACAGACAAATTAAATCATGCATTTTTATCGTGTATTTTACTGGGAAACATTTCTTTTTAAATCAACCACTTAGAACATCTGAGGCAAACTGTACCAACTCTGAGGTACATTGCAGCCAGCATGAAGGCCGAGGGCTTATGTTGTTAACAACTAATAAAGCATGAGGAGCCTGTGGAAAACAGAGAGGCTTGGCGTTCAAAGGGAGATCAGAGCCTACATCTGCCTCAGTCTGAAAGGAGGAATGCCAGGAATGTGGGCTATTTCAGGAAACCTCTACGCATCTAACTCCACTTAGGAAGATCGTCGCAATATCAACAGCACAAGATGGCTGATGAGGAATCAGGGTTTCCTAAACCTGCCTATGAGTAGGCTGCAATAGGACATTACAACCTCTGTCTAAAGAGCAGGTGGAACGAGATCAGCTGATTACACTCTGGCTACAGCCTGTAGCAGTGACTCAGGGAAAGCGACATACCTTTAAAGGGTAACTAAATTGAACTGTCTTATGTATACAAACAAGCTATTTACAGTTAACAGGGCTATGTGTATGTATGTTTATCTCACCTTCCTCAGAGCCTCCTCCTCTTCCTGACGTTTCTCATAATGTGCAAAGTCATCAAAGATTGAGGTGGTATGCTTGTAAGCGGCGATAATTTTAAGCACTTGTTTGGCCTTTTCCAGAGGCACTTCCTGAGTGTCCCTGGAGTTGGTCACTGGCTTGTTGTCATTGTTCTCCAGCCGGATGTGTCGCAGCTGGTTGTTGGGCACGTCTTTGATGAATGCCCACTTCACTTCAAACTTGCCCTTCCACTTATCCTGAGACCAGACGCCTGCATAGGCATTGTAGTCCACCGGTGAGCGCATCTCAGCCACACCACAGAAGTGCCCACTCCCGTTGACACTGAACAACAGATACAGGGGCCCCTTGTTGCCCATTGAGCGGTAGGCACCATCCAGACGCTTGTTGCCATGTTCTGTACTGCACCAGATAGAGTACTTGATTGATCGGTGGATGTCATCTTCAGAATAACTCTTGATGATGAAAACGCGTCCATTTTTCAAGTTCCAGTCAAAGTCTTTGGGGTTGTAATTGTTGAGGGCACGGAGTTTCTCCAACACGGGATGCACTTCTCCAGAGCAATGGGAGGCACTCAGTGGCACTCCCCCACCCAGACCGAAGCCCTCACCACGGTTCCGGGGAGCCACCCAACGATTCGGGGGTGGACCAGGCTGCTGGGGTTGTTGCTGATGAAGGGGATGTGGGGGGCCAGGTTGAGAGGACATGTGCATGTGTGGCGGGCCAGGGGGCATAGGCTGGGGGTGTTGGGGGGACTGGAGAGAATGGAGTTGGAAGGGCTGGTGTTGATGTTGGTGTTGGTGTTGATGTTGATGTTGGGTCTGGTGTTGGTGTTGAGGCTGAGGGGGCAATGGGTTCTGCAGTAAGGGCTGAGGCTGAGCTAGGAGAGGCTGCTGCACCATAGGCTGCGGGGGCATCATAGTCTGAGCTAATGGGGGCTTGTTCAGAGAGCCTTTATCGTCCCAAGTACCAATGTTCATATTGTGCTTTATGGGGGGTGGGGGAATGGCGCCTCCCCCCATCCCCATGTTGGCTTTGGGTTTGACCTTGGGCTGTGGCTTGGCCGGCTTCTTGGCAATGGCTGCCCAGGAGGCAGGTTTAGGTGCGGACGAGCTGACCGACGGAGGAAGGCTATTGGCTGCCATACTGCTCATACCTGCTGTTCCTCCAAGGGGTGAGCCCACGGTTTTGGTGACAGCTGCCACCATGTCCGTACCCAGTTTTAAGCTCGTCATACCTTGCTCAATGCTGTTCAGCACCGGGACTTTAGTATGCTGGGTGTCGCTTCCAAAGCCTGCCTGTCCGTCTGTGATGGCCCGACCCAGCGAGCTGGGGGCATACCCATAGCTGTTACTGTAGACTGAGCTCTGCGTGGACTGACCCTGAGAGACACTGGTACCCCAGGTGGAAAAGTCTGCATTACCAGGGAAGAAATTAAAGCCATGCTGACCGAGGAAGGGAGGGGTGTTGCCCAGGGCACCTGGCTGGCTGAACACACCATCAGGAATGAAGTGCGGCTCGCCATTGCTCATCTGTCCATAGGTAGTTAGGTAGGGCATAGGAGGGTCTCCTGCTGTGGACCAAGTGGCCTCTCCCAGAGAGTAAGGGAAACCAATGGATGGAGCATAGTAGCTGGGCATGTAGGGGTCAGACATTTGTGGATAGCTGTTACTCTGTGAGGCATAGGGACAGACAGTTAATGTACTATACATGATGACAAGTAATACAATTAACAAATAAACAAATAATTAAACATGATGACATCATATTAAGAAAAAAGATGCAAATGAATGTGAGTTGAGATATAGGAACATTTGTCATCTTTAGGGACAAACAAGAAAATCACAGTGACACTGGAACGACTGTTTTGTTGCTGACACCTACAATATGCAACTGATTTGTCCATAACATGAGGTTTTAGGCTAAATACTGGCCACAAGCACTAGTTGCAGCAAAACCTATTGTAGGACATTACCTGATTTGTCTGGCTGCTTAGATAAGGCTCAAAATCATCATCATTCACACCATCCTTTTGATGCATTGATCCGTTTTGCACTAAGAATGGAAATAGAAGACAGTAAATCATATGTTCTGTAAATGGGAGTCACAAATAGTTCAGGCTCAAGATATCAGCTCATTATGTTTTGGTGTGTAGTGGTCAAATCTAAAACATAACAGGACCTCAGTGTGGTGTAACATTATAAAAACAAAGGCAGAATTAGGTCAATCAACAATGGGAACATAAATAAGCTGCAGTTTAGGTTACAGTTCCAAATCACATTCACTAAGCAGATAGCATATTAGCTAATTAATCAATAATCAAACACAGACGCTACCGCCACACTGAAAAACAATTTAAAATTAAAGAGGGCTTGTGCACCATTTGATCATCAGTGTTAAAATCCTTACCTTTATTTCCTTGTCCTTTAGGTCTCTGAAATAATGTGTAGTACAGGAAAAAAGGAGACTTGTCAGATCACGACAGGAAACAAGAATCACACAGAGAGCAGGCTGTATCCTCCTCCGTTAATAAATATAACAGTGGATAGTGGTAACCTAAGCTAAAACCATCAGCCCGGATGTTAACGTTTAACTACAGGTTGCTTCGTGTTGTTGACCGGATGTCAAACGCTCTGACATCAAGTAACTCAACGGTGCCGCAGTGGCAACCGGCTACAGCTAGAGTTTGTTGGCAATAGCCTACAGTCGGCCTACGTTACAGCTAATAGCTACAATATATCAAAGACTTTTTAGCCTGTTTGATCTGGCGTGCCAAACCAGATCAAACTGTTGTCGGCAAAGTTTCATTTCGCCGCACGGCTAATACGTTTTAGCATATTTTGCCTGTCAATACACGAACCTGATCGACTGTGGTCGCAGACATCCTCCAGGAACCGAAACTGATAGCTGTTTGTGAGACGGTCCACTGCTTTATCCTGCCTCTATTTGCACTTGGGTGCTTTCCTGGCTCGTTTCTCGGGTTGTCCAATTACTCTGTTACGGGTACAAGGCGGCGTTTTCCTCCCGTGGTCAGATCTGACGATGATCTGATTCTTGTGGTTGTTACAAACGGTGACTTTGTGTCTGTGGAGAAGGCGTCAGTTAAAATGTACGATCTTGCCACAGATGGTATTTTACAGTCAATCTGAAACTGCCTAGTGTCTAACTGGAATATCCCTTACCATTTTCCACAATGGCGGACAGGCTTTTTACTCCCGCTTCCGTTCCGTTCTGCTGCTCAGTGACCTTCCGCCTGTGACGCTCTGAGTCATGTTACAAACTGACACTTCACATGACACACAAGTTCCCTGCTACTTAACATTATTCTTAATCGTTATACCGAAATAATCTTTTTACCGAACTATTATCCTATCTGGTATCAAAACAATAGTCACCTCTGCATTGGTGATCCTCTTTTAGCTTAGCCACCCACTAATGCCTGAATTCCCATGAGGATCAAATAAAATAACAACAATACAAAATAAAATCCATGTAAAAAACACTATTGTAGCCTACTGTAAGCTACTGAAGTACAATTTTGATATACTTTTATTATCTGCTATTTTCTATTTATATTCAACTGCATTTTTCAGGGGGAAATATTGTAGCTTATCAAATATGATGTAGCCTATTGTTATAGATTATAGCCAATACATGAAGTACATAAAATTAACCTAATCTCAGCCACACCATTAAAATGACCCATATACATAAATGCATCAATATTTACAATTAAATATAGGCCTACAGTAAAACATTCTCTTTCAGAGTATTTTCATCATGTTGAATTTCTAGCCTACTGTTAAATAATGTGAATACTAATTCCACCACTATCTATAAATTGTCAAATTAATAAAAAAAAACACTCATATAGACTTGAAGAGTAACTAAGTCCAATATAGGGTTTTATAATTTTATAGTGACTTATATGCTATTTAGGCTTATAATACCACTCAACACCAACAGTCTTCCATTATAGATAGGCTAAAAGATTATATATGTTACTGAAGTGCAGAAATTTGGGGAAAAAAAGTTTGGGATCTGAGCTTGAGTCAAAACAAACAGAACAAATATGATTGCTAAAAGCAAGCAACTCCACAGAAATGGTGGAATAGGCTAACTGCTACATTTAGTCACGCTTAAGTTGGCTACAGTCTTGACGCATGTTGAGGCTACTTTACTTTTTAATTATTTGTTACTCCACTGCATTTGTCTGATGGCTGTAGTCACCTTCTTTTGCAAATACAAAACATGTGGTCAGATAATAAGATATGATGAATTGTAAAGATCAACTGCCCGACAGTATATTATATCAGCTATAACATTAAAAAGCTGCATACACAGTTATGTATCAATACAATTCAATTAATAATGTTATAATAAAGCATTGGGCAAGGGCCATTCTGGCATATTTTTTATTTTGATAAATATTTTGATAATAGTAGACTTACTTACGCAAAAGTATGAATGCAGGACTGGAGTATTTCTACTTTTTCACTGTAGTATTGCTATTTTTACTTAAAAGATCTAAATACTTTCACCATAGAGCTGTGCTGTTTGTAATGCCTAATGGACTACAACCATGGATGTATTAAGAGAAAGATGTGCTCTGTGTGTGACTCTCGCGATACTTCCTCAGTGGGTCGCGTAGCAGTATGGCAGCCGTCGCGCTGAGGTCCTGCCGCAGAGGACTTTCACATATTTTAAGTAATGGAGGGCTCGCAGCTTTGTCTTCGCAACGTCTGGAAGGTTTGCTCAAGTTTCCGCTTTTGTCGCAACTAATTAACAACGTTTAAGTCTTAAAAAAGGGTATTAAAACGCAGAAGAGGGGGTGTGGCTCACACAGACTGCGTCGTCTTAAAAATCTAGGGCATATAAACGGTGGGGGGGGTTTGCGCTTGTTAATACTTTTGCGCCGTCTACGTTGATTCCCGCAGTATATGAAACCGCTTCGAGATTAATTGGCCTGATTTAGTAGTGTATGTGACCAAATTTTTGATATCTTTGGTCGATGTGAAAAAAAAAATAAGCACGCTGATCCTCAGTATCCATGCGCGGTTTTTAAGTTTGCGTCAATAGAAGCCTTGTCTTATAAAATGGAGTGTGTGATATATTGTATTTAGCTGTTGTTTTTCTAATTTTGCAATTATACCGTAGGCTATTACTATGAATCATTTAACGTTACATAACGCGTTTTTTCACTGCAATAATACTTTTCACTGTGTCAACCAGGAGTCAGGAGACACAAGTCCACAGTTCAGTATGCTTCACGACCAGACCTTCCCAAGCTGGCCTACAGAAGGGTGAAGGGGAAGAGCCCAGGTGTGGTCTTCCTCCCAGGATATGGCTCTAACATGAATGGACAGAAAGCTGAGGCACTGGAGGAGTTCTGTAGGTCACTAGGGCATGCATACCTCAGGTAAGCTATCCAAACACACCACTGACGAGTGTGCATACTAATACCATCCAGTGCTCATCATTTAATACTAAATACAGAATAGATCAAATCAAATATAGTGTTGGTCTTGAATGTCCATAGATTTAGTTTTGAGAAACACATGCAATACCTTCAAAACAATA
Organism: Percina caprodes; assembly: GCA_013375575.1. Lineage (NCBI taxonomy): Eukaryota > Metazoa > Chordata > Actinopteri > Perciformes > Percidae > Percina > Percina caprodes. Next base: position 683,239 of record JABXJD010000131.1, read on the forward strand.
CAACTGTTGTGCTCAGCAATTAAACTTAATTCATATAGCTCTTAAAACTGAACACAGATGATCCAAAGTGTGTTACAGATTGATTTGCATGAGCAAAAATAAAAAGCATGAAATCTAAAAGATGCAAGCATCCACAACACACCCACACCCACACCCACCTACAACACACCCACACCCACACCCACCTACAACACACCCACACCCACACCCACCTACAACACACCCACACCCACCTACAACCTTTTTGACTTAGATATCAGTATTTTAAAGGTGACATGACATGGTGCTCTTTGGATGGATATAGACCTTAGTGGTCCCCTAATATATCTGAAGCCTCTTTCTCAAAATTCAACCTTGGTGCAGAATTACAGCCCTAGAGCCAGTCCCACACACAGTTTCTGTGTCTGTAGCTTTTAGGAAGAAAGAGGGGGGCATGGTGGAGACTGCCGGTGTGGCCTTGACCAACTGCCACGTTGCTTGTTTGAAAGCCATCACTCATGGGTGGGACAAATTCTCTGGGTGGGCAAAGCGGAAATAGGGGAGGCAACCTTGCCCCTTATGACCTCATTAGGAGCAAGATTCCAGATCGTCCCATATGAGCTTTCATTTTCTCAAAGGCAGAGCAGGATAGCCAGCGTTCAGTTTAAACCTGTCACCATTTCTATCCACTGGTGGACCATATGCAGGCTGGGAACGCATATTAATGTCAAAGTGAAAGGTGTAATTTTCATGCCATGGGACCTTTTAAAAAAAATAATACCCTTAACCCTTCCAAACCTCTCATTGTCATTCGAAGCCTCTATTCCTGAGGTGATTGGATATAAAAGGCATGGCTCCATCATACTGAACACTCAAAGGCCCCATCTTATGTTCAGTGTAGTATATACCAGATTTACTATACTCATAATGCCTTAAACAAATCTAAAGTAACGTTGGCCTTAGCCTTTGTTTTACCCTCTGATACCCATGGGCTGCTCTATTTATGTTTTCACAGGTTTGACTACACAGGACATGGGGCCTCAGACGGGGTGCTATCAGAAGGAACTATTGGAACATGGAAAAAAGATGTCCTTTTCGTGTTGGATGAGTTAGTAGAGGGGCCACAGGTGAACATTTCCTAGGGTCATCATGCTTCTTTGCAAGTTTCTGGTGTTTAGTAATCAATGAAGTTGAGAAATTAGAGTCAGTTCCCATTTGGAACAGGTTTAATGTCAGAATTCATGCTCTCAGGAACGAACATGGTCTTAGCTTTTCCTGTGAGACTAGGGTCATGAAAGGAAAACCTCTAGAAATGTATGGATGTGATTTAACAAGCTGGAAAAGAAGGGCAAAATGCAAGAATCTCAAAACATTGATTTCCGTTGAGTTACAATTACAGGGTTATAGTTGTTGTAGTGAATATACATGCATTATATTACAAGAATAAGATTTTTTTATTAAATGGCGTTTTTCCAATGCATGGTACCTCCTCGACTCTACTTGCCATTTTTGGTTTTCCATTATGAAAAAAGTACAGATACTTTTTTTTAGTATCATCACTGTCCAGGTTCCAAGCGGGCTGAGGCAATACCAAAAGGTGACATGAAAATCTGCAGACTACTGATTGGTCGGAGAGATTCGTCGCTAATTGCTGCGTCATCATTGCTGGCGACAGACGGGGGTGTCATGAACAAACCCGTTGTGTTTAAGTAGTTTAGCCAGCATTTTTTTTTTTTTGCTGCCTGCAGCCTCTTTTGAAACTAATATGTATTCTGGCTGTGGCAACAGCCACATGCCGAGAATCAAAAGCAACACACCTTCGACGTTCTGTGTGTGTTGCGTTAGGTCACGACAGTTTCCTGCTATGATGACCAGCCACACTCACCTCAGACATGAGGCAGTACTGATCTGCAATGGAAAAAAGAGGACGGGGCACCGCGGTCAAGCCGAGTCGAGCAGGTACTATATAATGGAAAAACGCCAAATAGTGCATCCTCCCACAGTAATACAAGTGAATCTTCTAAAATCAGCCAGTAAAAATGTTTAGATACTCTATGAGAGAGCCACACAGGCAGCCTGTGAAAAGAGAAACCAAAATGAAAAAAAAATTGTTGAACTCTGTATTTCTACTAGCACTAGTGAATTATTGCATTTTACTTAGTTTTTAAGTTGATCTTAAATTGTTTTTTTGTATGTTAATCATCAAGCGATACAATTAACAAACCAAAACTCATCTTGCAGTAGCAGAATCTTTGATATAGTTGGAATAATTAAATCATCAACCCCTTTTTTATGTTCATTGTATGTTCCTCTACGTCTCCAGAAGATGGCACTTTGGTACCACATTTATGGTCTCATTAGTCTTCCACTACCATGATTGTTCAGCGGGAGTCTGGTTTTGTCTTTATGTAGTGTTTTGTAATAATAATTTTTCATTAATCAGTAGACCAACTGGTCTTTTTTTTTCTTTTTCTTTTTACAGTCTATGATGTTTTTGCTTACTTGTAGATAATGGTGGGTTCTAGTATAGGCGGTTGGTTCATGCTGCTTGCAGCCATTGCAAGACCAGAGAAGACTGCAGCACTGGTGGGCATCTCCACTGCTGCTGATCACATTGTCACATTGTTCAACTCTCTTCCTCTGGAGGTAGGAACATATAATATAATATCACCTTTTTAGCATTCTGTTTGAAACTTTGCAGGCATTTACATTTAAATGTTTTTCTGAATTGGATTTGTTCATGTTTGAATGTGCAGACACGCAAGGAGTTTGAGGAGAAGGGGGAGTGGACACTGCCCACCAAACACTCAGAGGAGGGTCATTACAAGTTTAGCATGACTTTCTGAAAGAGGCAGAAAATCACTGTGTGCTCCAGAGTCCCATCCCCATCACCTGTCCCGTACGGCTCATTCATGGGCTCAAAGATGAGGACGTCCCCTGGCACATCTCCATGCAGGTTGCAGAACGCGTCCTCAGTCCTGATGTGGATGTCATCCTTCGACGAAATGGCCAGCACCGCATGTCTGACAGGGATGATATCAAGCTCATGGTCTACACTATTGATGATCTCATAGACAAGCTGACCACTCTGGTCTAAATTAGGAATGAATGGATGAGTGAGCTTGAGAGGTTGCTGAGATAAGAAGAGAAGGACTGTGTTTACTGGGAAGTCAACCTTCAAGAAATTTACCAAACAATGGCATGTTTGTATGCCAAATATGACCTTTCATCCTTGTCTGATTTTCTTCCCCATACATTATGTCATTTGAACATGCTGTTACAGTGCAAACGATTTTAAAAGGGGGCTTTCCTGTTAGCTGTTCCCTTATATATTCAGGTTGCATTTGTATGTGTTCCAGGTTTTCATATGGAGTGTTATGTTGGCCTTAATTAGGTCCGCGGTTGCTGCTGTGTCAGCCGTCGTTCTTATTGTTTGACTGTTTTCCCCTCCCACTTTACTTAGACACATAGTTTTCCTGTGCCTTTTTTAATCACCCTTTTTGGCCAATAAAACCTCTGCACACTAGAGTGCAGGTCTCAGTCTGTTACCACAACTAACCTAACACAATCCACAACAGTTTTTATGAATGAAATTAATTTAGATATTGAAATGCATACACAATACTAAAGTTCTAAAAGTATTTACAATTTTAGGAAATCTTTAGTTAAAAGTTAAGCGCTTTTTAAATGAAAGTTTTGAAATCAGAGCCCAATTCAGATCACCATGATTACTAAACAAAAAGGGCATTTCAATACTAGGACATTTCTTTCATACAAACCCAGATGGAGTAAACTGTAGAGCACTAACATGTCACCACAATGAATCATGGTTCTAAATTATCAGTCCAAATCATCCAGGGTTGGCTACAGCAATGGGAGGTTTACGTTCGTTAGAACATTCAGTTACATGACTCCTCATACCTGTTGGCCTTTAGCCACAGAGAGGCCTGCTGAATGGAGTCACTGGACTGTTGATTATTAACATGTGATTGGCCACTATAGCTGCACTATGCTCAATGGGGCAAAACCAGCAACTTAACTGCAGCGGTGACCTTTAACTCATGGTTGAGCTATGTAGTCAGTTATTGTGTGTGTCAAAACTAAAGTCAAACATCAATTTATAGGAGCATACACCCGACAGCTGTAATGCAAGCAGAATAGATGGTGCAAAAAAGGGGCTGATGTTTTACTATGGGCTCCCTTTGCTATAGTTTTTAACAAAGCAAATATTTGCACCACAGATATTTGTTTACCACCAAAAGCTTGTAAGTACTTGTTTTATTGTCTAGCTGTGTATAACAAGGCAGCATCTTTCCACATTGAGCCATAACACACTTTCCCTTATTCAACATCTATCCACCATATTAAAACTCATAATTTAGTAAGCAAAAGAAAAATGTCTCTGCTGAAACTAAGAGACCTGCTGTAACAAGCACTAAGGCGTAGTGTTTACCTTTTGTAGAAGCCAAACAAACTAATAAGTCAGGAGGGAGACCAGTTAGAACAGATACTCAACAAGATAATATACGCAAACATCCACTCTGCTTAAGTGCAATTGATCAAGTCACTGAATCTGAGTCACAGTGACGTTTTTTGTTTAGTTTTTTAAATTGTATACGGTGAGTGATGTCCAACATTAACTTGAAGTCTCTGCCAAGAGTTTAAAAATAATTAAATTAAGTTGGCACCATCATGTGCCGGTTTGCAAACGGTCACTTCATGATGCCTAAAGCTGACATGCACCACAGTGACCACTGTACGGAAGCGATGTCACGTTGAATTGTGTGTTGAGACTCTCTAGGGACCCCTCCTTGAAAGCTGGCATATAAAACGAGTGACCCGCCCCTCCCGGACAAATGAGATCCAGTCCGGCCCAACGCGCCTATGCTGCGCTTAATGGATGCTTCAGCAGTTCAGCATCCTCAGCCCTGCCCAGCTCAGCGGAATTAACACTGTGACTCGGACAAATCTGACGGCTCTCTCCTCTTCAGTAAGTATAGTCTTTATTGAATAAAACAGCTTTGAGTGCATGACAAATTGGATCTAATGTTTATGCGTCCGATTCAGTGTCGCAGCTAGTGGGTGAGATTTGCGCAGTTGCCTTTGGGTTTGTAAAATGTTTAAAAGGCTGCAAGATGCGCAGCAATGTGGTGTCGTCACATTAGATGGCGGGACTTTCTCTCAATTGACTGAATTTAACTGACAGAATTGCGCCTAACAACAAATGCAGTGAAGACACTGAAAAACTCAAACCTTTAAATGCGGCACGCGGCTGACGTAATTTAATTAAACGGCCTTGCAGGCTAAATATAGAACTGTTGCACAATGTATGAATGCATGTTTTGTAAGAAGCCAAACTTTCTGACAATAGCCAACATGTGATTATTTAATTCGCGTCATGATGACTGCCAATTGGAGGTCATGCTTGAGCCATCATCTTATGCAGCGCATCACTGCACACAGCGTGCCGGAAACTGGCTTGGCTGTTACCATAGCAACAATAGGGCTTGTCCCTGTTCGGGACAGCATCCATGGACCACACCCTTCCATGCTAAAGCCTCCAGAGATGCGCCTGGGTGGACTGCTGAGCTGTAAAGAGAGAGACTAAAACCGTTTTTTTGTTGCTTTTCTTCAAAGATTGCCATGGTTTATTATTATGTATTAGCTGTAGATTTTGACTGTAGTAAACTGAAAAAATTAACTCTAAAAAGATTTGTAGTTATCCTGAATCCATTTAATTAGGATACAAAATAGTGTTATTGGAAATTTGAAGTTTTTTGTCAGAATATTTTTGTAGTAATGCTATTTTAGCCTCATGTGTAGCTGCTATTTGTTCTCTTCAGGGCTACTATACACTACATACTGCACTAGAGTGTTGCGAGAACTGCCATGGCGAACAGAGGGCCCAGCTACGGACTGAGCCGAGAGGTGCAGGAGAAGATTGAGCAAAAGTATGACCAAGACCTGGAGCAGCGGTTGGTGGACTGGATAGTTGCACAGTGTGGAGGAAACCTGGAGAGGCCACAGACAGGCAGGGAGAACTTCCAGAAATGGCTGATGGATGGAACAGTGAGTGGCTGCAGTACCTGTACTTAAAATAGAAGTTACCATTGAATTATTTAAGATACAACATAATAGAGCTCTGTCAGAAGAGTCCTTTAAATCAAAAGGCTAAAATAATCTTCAGTAAAGAATATTGTTCTGCATTTATAGTATTGAGATATTATATTTGGTTACTATTTGGAATAATCAACCATTAGCATCACGTCTAACAGAAAGAGGGGTCCAACTGATAGAAAAGAGGACTGTATTTTGTCACACTGAAAAATAATTTTCAACAAAGAGTGAGTTTTAAATTGCTAACTGTTATGGTACTTGCTTTGTAAATGTAGAATTTTGTGCCTGGTCATTCTGGGAGCCTTTGTTGGAAAACTCCTTTGACTTCCCTCAAAATTCATGGTATAAGACTTAATTGACAACCGATTATAAAATGGACCCTGCATGATGCAGCAGTATCCTCTTACTGTACTTGACACTCCAGCTGACTAATCATTCAGAGAAAGGCAGAAACATCCATTTATGCACAAGCAAGTTACTCCCCACACAGTAACACAATGCAACCGTGAACATTATGCATTTTCACTGACGGAAATGACTCTCACAATTATAAATGCTATTAGCTTTTTAAATCCAAATGCCTTTGTATACCCCATTCTCTTGGGGCAATAACAAAAGCATGACCTAACTCTAACAAAATAAAAGTGTTAGGGTGAACTAAAACCCACAACTGTCATTACTGTGTGGTCACTGTGTCAGTTTAATATGATCAAATCAGATTTCTGACCTTCTGTCGCAGATCCTCTGTAGGCTTATCAACAGCCTTTATCCGAGGGGGAAGGAGCCTATCAAGAAGATCACAGACACGCAAATGGCCTTCAAACAAATGGAGAAGATCTCTCAGTTCCTGCAAGCAGCTGAAGCTTATGGAGTCACAACCACTGACATATTTCAAACTGTGGACCTCTGGGAAGGTAATTTTACATCTGATGTATTTATTCATGTTAAAAAAATAAATTGTACATTGGTAATTACTTTTCACTACATGTCATGACAAAATGATCCTTTTGTTCTGGCAATAGGAAAGGACATGGCAGCAGTGCAAAGAACTCTTATGGCTCTGGGGAGTGTGGCTGTCACTAAGGACGATGGTCATTACAGAGGCGACCGAGACTGGTTCCACAGGTAAAGAGAGACTTCACTGTAGCAGAGGAACTTTACATTTTTACAAATGCATGCCCATGGTACTTCATGTGTTTTTTCTACCTCAATTTGTTACTGTTGTTTCTGTGTAGGAAAGCCCAAGGGTATCGGCGAGAGTTCAGCCAAGAGCAGCTTCGCCAAGGTCAGAGTTTGATCGGCCTACAGATGGGCAGCAACCGCGGGGCTTCCCAATCTGGTATGACGGGCTACGGTATGCACCGTCAGATCATGTAGACTACTTACTAACCTGCTCCCTTGCTTCCAGACCTTGTTTTCTACTAATACCACAAAAGGTGTAGCCCCAAGACCTCTATATTATTTGTAGCACCTGCCATGTTAACCTTGATTTCCCTGGAATTGCTGCTTTCCCTAACAGAATGCTCTATCTTTAAAAAAAAATGATGTCAAATGCTGTAGATCTTCTTCAAACTTTCTTCCTGTTCCTCTCTACCCTTTTGCCATGTGCTGTTCCCCCTCTAGCTTTGTTTACTTTCCATGTCCAAATTATTACTTAATGTGAAACTTACGTCTTAAAAGCTCTACACAAAACAAGCCATCAGTGTTATTCACATTTTAAATTTAAATACTCAAAGCCACTGTTACAACATGCTATATGCAATTTATTTGTATTTATATATACCTTCATTCACATTTATCATTGGTCACTGTTTGAGGATGATCTGTTACTGTCACAGTATTTAGCCTTACACCTAATGGAACTCAATGACTGACGATGTCTCTTCTATCTTGTCTGAAGACTTGTTGCAGTACCCTCTGTAACCAAATCAACCTCATGTTGGGACTGGTTATGGGACTACAGAGACTGGGTCCCGATAGATTGGCCTCAAATTATAAATGAGTTGCATTCATTCTGAGCCATACCCCCTTGTTATTTGTTTGTTAGATTACATCTTTGTCCATAATGTGTCCATTTTGTGTCCACGCAAGTAAATGTGCAGCAGCCAACTTGTATGACAGTAAAGTTTCAATATCTGGTGCCAGGTAAAGTAATTGCTTGAATGTGCACTTTTATGTATTGTCATGTTTATATTTTTAAATATATTTATATCTGGAGGCTTGTGAGAAGAACTATTGAAAAACAAATAAAGTATGTGAACATATATTTGTGTCTGTTTGTGTAACACAATCTTGGTATCTTAATATGTGGGAAGTCAAGGGTGTATGTTGTGTGCTCAGAGGGTTGTGTTTTTTTTTTCTTATCTTGGTTTTATGTGACAGCTCCTCCCTTGCGCCCATCCCTCCTGTCTCTCCTTACTGTACACAATCTAATAAAGGGGCAGCAGCACGGCATAATAATTAGGTTGACGGTCCCCCTACCAGATTTTCCTCCTGATTCAAGCCTGTCTGTCACAAAGTCTTTGCTTCACTGACCCTGAGTAAGACATTAAACCCCTTGCTGGTCAAGTAATGCTGTTTAATAGCTGAGCTTACCTTAGTGGAGAGTGTAGCAAACAGAGGAGTCACCAAAACTGCTTGACAAATGTTTCTAAAACCAAATAATGTACTGTAGTTGTGGTTCTCTATTTTTTGCATGGCTGTTACCCTCCTATTGAAACTCAGTAATCAAATGTCCAATCTAAACATGGTTAACATTAAAATCAGTGTAGCAGATAATACGTAAAGGGCACTGTCATTAAGATAAGCAGTAACCTTTGTCTAAGAGGCTTGCCTGTAAGGTTGGGCTTTGGACCACAAAAGGTCACATTTTTGTGTCAGTGATCCAGTTCATGGGGTCAATTGTTCCTGACTGTTGATATTTTATAAAGCACGTAAGAGAAAAGCAGGCATGAATTTACATTTTAGTTTGATATTAGTATCCAGTGACTAAGACACCATTACAATGCTGTCCTTTAAATCTTGGACGAAAACAATTATACTGTTAATATTAATCTATAAGGCATGCATTCCTAATGCCATGTTTTTATTGCTCAATTAAAATGAGATATTCTGCCATGCAGACAGCATGTGATCATTTGTTAAAATATCCTGTTTGCTTCACTGTACAGGACAGCAGCACATGTGAAACTATGTGTCCTTCTGTTTGTCTGGCCCTGATATACACTCTATGCTTATTATTAGCCTGAACTAGACTGGAGAAGCATGTAAAGGGGCACAAGTGATGTGTAACTGACAGACACAATAAGTAAGCCACAAACAGTCTGACCAATGAACGGACTGAGTTCACTCTTGTCCAAAGTTCTTGTACAGCTTTTGTTTTCTTTGTTCGTGTCTTGGTTGTCTTTTGTTCCACAGTGCTCCTATTGAGTAGGCTTATTTGAAGACAATTTGATTAATTGCTGCGTGTTCACGTATGAGTAAGGCATGTGGCTATGAGGCAAACTATTTACTGGCTTTAACTTCTTTTAGTCAAAAATGTTTTAACATAGTTGGATACTGATTTTTTTGAGACAGGTGTACAATGTTGCAGATGAGACTTAGAGACACTTTCCTGCTCCTTCTATTGGCGGTCAGGTGCGTAACACAGGAAGAAACCCAAATTAAAGGCTGTTTTTGTGGACACCCTGGAATACCAGGCGATCCTGGACACAATGGTACACCTGGCAGAGATGGCCGAGATGGACTCAGAGGTGACAAAGGTGATCAAGGTAAGCTTAGAAGAGAAGACTTCTCCTCCAGAACTTGACGATATGAACGTTTTCCAAAATGTCTTCTTACAATTTATAATAACAATCATTTATAAATCTCCCATTAAAAGGTCAAGTTGGCCCTACTGGACCAGCAGGCAATGATGGACTTAAGGGAGACAAAGGAGAACTTGGTCTGTATCTTCAGAATTACCTAAAATAAACAAATCTGTAAAGAAACCTGTGTTGGAACAATCAATTGTTACCAACTTTATATAGTTTATTTACACTATTCATTCGTATATTTGTTGTCCCTTGTCTGGCCTTCTAAATGTGGGTCTATATCTATGTATGTAAGTTGCTGAATAGTAAACACTGAGCCTGTTTATGAGTGGGTTTGTTGTGTGCGTGTCATCTACAGGTGCAGTTGGTCCAGCAGGGCTCAAAGGAAAAAGGGGAGACAATGGAGAACGGGGTCCTCCTGGGAAAATGGGGCCTCAAGGAGTCCAAGGGCCCATTGGGCTGAAAGGAAATAAGGGAGAGCTTGGGCTACCTGGACCCCAAGGACCTAAAGGTGATTTGGGGCCTCTTGGACCTGAGGGTCCAAAGGGGGAAATTGGTCTTCGGGGTGACAGAGGCATTCAGGGTCCATTGGGACCTCCCGGCAGGCCAGGCCATAAGGGGGAAATTGGTGGCCCAGGTCAAAAAGGTAACATTGGTTATCGTGGTGACAAAGGGACCCAAGGAGAGAAGGGTGATATAGGTGAGAAAGGAGATGCACCTGTTATCCATAAAAGTGCCTTCTCTGTGGGACTCACATCACAAAGTAAACTCCCAGCAGCTAATGCACCGATCCGGTTTGACAAGATCATCTACAATTTACAGAATCACTACGATTCACAAACAGGAAGATTCACATGCTCCACAGCAGGAGCCTATTTCTTCACCTACCACATCACTGTCTTCTCTAGAAACGTGAAGGTGGCTCTTGTAAAGAACGGTGCCAAGATCATCCACACCAAGGATACCTACCAGAGCAGCGAGGATCAGGCAGCGGGGGGCGCTGTGCTGCACCTGGACGTGGGGGACAAGGTGTGGTTGCAGGTGGCTGGAGGAGAGCTGTTCAATGGGCTCTTTGCTGATGAAGATGACGACACTACCTTTTCTGGGTTCTTAATCTTTGGGGTTTAAATTAAGCATTATTTCTTTATAATTGCTGGAGAATGTTTCAGAATAAAAATTTGCCCGCCTCTAAACTTTAGTTGATTGTATAATTCATTGTGCAATGTAAATACTAGTACTCCACTGCTGTACTTAAGTACAAATCTATGTAATGCTACTTTAATACTTCTACTCACATTATACTTTTTACTCCACTGGATTTATTTGACTACTCTGGTTACTTTGCTAATTAAGATTGTACATGTAACTCATATGGCAGGCTAATAAAATACAATTTATTGTTACAGATGAACAACTTAGAATATACACTACTTCAAAACAGCTCCAAACAGTAAAATATAAAACAACACTTAAAGGGGCACTTTCACTGCAATACTTTTTTTTTTGATACTTCAAGTAGGCTACATTTACTGAGAATATATAATAATATAAGTAGTACAATTTTAAATACAGTACTTTTACACAGTTATATTACTTTCATTTTTTTCCACTGTTAACATTGCGTGTGCATTCTGTGGTTAAATCAATAAATTAGCTTTCTTGCAGGATCTTGAACATGTAATTCTGCTGACATAAGAGCATCAGCCTGTAAATGAAAAAAAGCAACATTAAAAAGATGAGCTAGAGGTGTGGTGTCATTTTTGTCACAAGCAAAAGTTACATCAATGTTGTTGTTTTCCATTCCACTATCCTGGTTGTTGTTTTAAAATACATTCACTATGTAATCGTTCCTTTGGTATTTGGGGATGGGCATGCATAATAGAAATACCCGAGACATTAAATGTTTTTGGCATGATGAAGTGACATGACACGAGGAAGACAGAGCAATACAAACTGGAAGGTCCAGTCTTTTTTTATCTTCAAAGAGTCGCAGGAAGTGAAGAGCATTCTCTTTTTTATTCTTCTAAGAGCATTCCACCTTGGGCGTGGTTTCGGGGTTCACGGACTCATCTACTTAATTATGATTGGCTGTCCGCCGTATGGTCACGTTGTGGTCAACCAGTAACCTCAATCGTAACCTCTCGCATCCCCGCCCCTTGGAAACACTGCAACAAGTGCATTAATGATGCTCGCCAGCTCAATTCTTCAAGAAAGACGTATTTGAGCTGGACTCATCGGCGAAATGAGAAGCTTTCCTTGAGTAACTTCGGAAGATATCGCATGACTCAGTATTTATTTTGTGCACTTAAGTTACTTGACTACCATCAGGTTTTGCCAGTCGATGAAAGCGAAATAAAAAACCGCAAAGCTTGCGCAATTTAGAAGTTGCAGTGAGCTCGTGAGCTAGCTTGAGTTGCTAGCTGAGTGTGTTTAAGAAGTCAGCTAGCCATTTGTCTTAATATGTCGCGGGGTAACTAGTTAGCAGGGCCAGCGCAGTTATCGTGGTTTTTGTACCCGACATGTTTTTGCGAGAGGACGGCGAGTGAGGGGCAAGTCGTTGGACCTCAGAGAAACTACTTCACTATGGCTAAACAACACAAACAGCTGCTCTGTTGATGTGAGATAAAAGGTGAGGAGGACAACATCAGCGACTATGAGCAGGGTGAGCAAACGTTTTAGTTTCTATTAACTGCCCAATGACTGCTAATTTAATTCACAGCAAAAACAAGTGATAAGTGATCGTATACTTCCTTTAAGTTATTCATATTATTCGTATAACATTATCAAATTACAGTTGTGGTGATTTTCCCTCTTCTGTTCTTATTTGAAATGGGACCAGAGGGGGTTATTGTAGTGCATTACAGCGGTGGTTGTTATAGTGATGTGGGAGATGCCAGGCTGTGCAGGGAGTTGGTGAAGGAGGGGTTGGGGCTAACGTTACTACAAAGAGCTTTATGACCAAAGAAAGTTAATTAATGCAGAAATAAATAAGCAGTTTGACCCCGAGTTCTTTATGGGCTTAGAAAACTACTCAGTGTAATCTGCTTCCATAGCTCCTTGTTTTTAGATTCTGCTTCATTCTTAGCATGTACTAACTTAGCTACACTAACTGTAGAAGTCTGCAGCCATCACAACAGGTTACTCACAATTAATTGGAATATAATGTATCTTTATTTCCCACCAGGGTGGAGAATTGTCTTGTTTTCATGGCTCCCCAGATGGATTTATACTAGAAGTAAACTGTGGTGTCTAGATTATTCAGTGTTAAATATTCACAACTCGCAGTCCTCTGCTTTATAGAACTTTTAGTATTACAACAAAACCAAACTGTAATAATATTTTACACTATGCTACTTTTTATTTCATAGATGGTTGTAATTCTGTCTCAACGGAGACATTGAGCTTTGTGTCTGTAGTTAATGCAAATATTGTGCATTAGTTTACCTTCTTTTTGTACTTCAGTCCATAGACAAAGACAGCAAAGATGTCACTTTAACCAGCCATTATATACAACAAGGCTCAGTGGTGTTTTGTCCTGTCTAAGCCTTGTACACTGTGTGGTGTTAGCTTTCTGTCTTCATGACACTCCACAGCAGATCAGGTGAGTAAGTAGCTGCTTGTGTGAGAGTGCCGACACTCCCTGGTTTACCTGTACTTCCCACGGTCTGTTGAAAGGGGAGTGGCCTCCCCCAATCTTCTATCTGCCAGATCAAAAATGAGGAACTAGGTAAAGAAAAATATGACACTTAAGCCAGAAAACTGATCCGTAGCATGTGTGCTCACCTGATCGAGATAGGGAAATAGGGAGTAAATCAGATATCACTTCGGTATCGATAGTGCGGCGATATTCTAGGATTGACAGTTGATGCTTTAACAAAATATCTTATATATAACTTAGATTTTAGATAAATAATCATCAAAAATGTGGACATAACGTCTAAGTGGGGAAAAAGGCAAATAACAGAAAAGCTAGAACAGTCTGGTAAGTTCAGAAAAGTATATCACCTTACTGTAATGCAGTCTTTAAAACCAGGAAAAGACACGTATGTCATATCTAATCTCATATCACAATATCGATATATTGCCCAGCCCTTTGGGACATGTACAAAAGAGGTGACATATTTCTTATCAATAGTATCTCTTAATTTTCACTCTTAACGTGTAAAATGCACATGTGCCAAATTTCTCCCTGCAGTCAATTCCTGGTGGGCTGTTTACAAGCTTGGGGTGTCACTCTCAGTCAGTGCTGAATAGCCTAGTTGTCGCCCTGATTAGGCTATCGTGTGTAGATGAAACCAGTCCTGCTAAACCCAGACTAGTAAAGCGTCGCTAATTAGATTATTACCGGGATGGAAGTGAAACAGGCGATACACATACAAACACACACACTCCCGCTCCCACACACTGTTGTGATTTTTTTTTTTTGCTGACGCTTTAATCTTTGCTAGGTAACAGACTGTAAGGTCAGATAACAAGCATCAAGGCTAAAAAGATGCTTTTTCAACCATGAATGTGAACTCATTTACTTGACAGAAAAATTCAATGAACATTTTTCTCTAGTACTGAACGTATGTGCAGCCAGAACCCTCGTTATGCACACTGATTTAGCTGATCAGCTAGTCTTTTCTTTAAAACATTATGGCGTGTTGTTTTAGGACATCATAGAGGTATGCCTTCCTCACAGCTTTCATTCCTCGAGCCAAATAGACGACCAGTTAAGTGACAGCTTACAAAGGAATGGCGATGTTGCTCCGGGGTGCTTGTGTCTGTCTCAGAGTTAAGCCAGAGAACGGAAAATGACAGAAACGCTTACTTTCACTTAATACTTTTCTCTGGTGGATTTTCAATTTAATGCTTTGTACATTTTGGCTGAATGAGTTTTATCCTAGCCTCAGGCAGGACATACTGCAGAAGTGAATTATGGGTAGGTAGGGGGTCACCTTATCCCTATGCATTTATGACTCCTTACATTACTGCCTGAGTTTTCTAGCCAAACAGGAAGGGAGGCAATGATTTAACTGCCTTCCTCCCTTCTCAGCTCTGTGCACGTATGTGTGTGAGGACACATGCACACACATGGAAATGGGCCGTGCACTATGAGAAAGGATGCTCCAACTAATTGTGCATGTGTTTTTGGACTGCATGCTTTTAGCCCTTGTATACATGTTTATGTATCTGGGTGAGTGTTCATCCTCATCTCTGGGAGTCTAATCTGAGGCTGGCTCCAGCCCGCTGCTGTGTGTGTGTGTGTGTGTGTGTGTGTGTGTGTGTGTGTGTGTGTGTGTGCGCGCGTGCGTGTGTGTGCGTGCCTCCTGGGCTGTTAATTAATGCTGGACCAGGGCACCAGTGCACCGCTCCCATCCACAGCCAAACAGGAGGAAGCTGGAGAGCAGCAGTAATCCTGGTACACAGGCAGAGCACAGTTAAAATGGGAAAGTTCATAGTAAAATTGATCTGCTTACAGACAATAGGCCGTGCTAGTAACTTACATGTAAATAATATTTGTCAGGATGTTGCAACATGCCTAGCTGTAGAAATGGACCTATCAATTATTTATTTTTCTGTCATTTCAGAAAATAAGGAGGAAAGGAAAATATGCCAGAGCTTAGGTTTGATATTTTTTTGAGATAAACGAACAAAATGAAAGAGGCTTTCAGAATAGTATACCATATATATTTTATCTCTCAAAATA
Organism: Percina caprodes; assembly: GCA_013375575.1. Taxonomy (NCBI): domain Eukaryota; kingdom Metazoa; phylum Chordata; class Actinopteri; order Perciformes; family Percidae; genus Percina; species Percina caprodes. The sequence continues at coordinate 698,839 of JABXJD010000131.1, forward strand.
AAAACAGCTTTTCATCATGTACCAGTGTTGAATTTGCTTGGTAAAATTAGTAGTTATGGATTGCATGCACATCAAAGCGAACATTGTCATTGAGGTTGATGCATTGAGTCTAGACTAGAAATGCAATAAAGCTTATAAATGCATAGTTAAAAGTCACAGAAACGAACAGGCTGTAGAGATATTGGAGTAAAAAGCATATTGCATATAAGTTGACGTCTTGTGTTGTCTTTGTGAAAGTCACCACCTGTGTCAGCTTGGGTTGGCTCAGGAATTAGTAGATGCCAACTGGCCTGTGACAGTTTAGGGAGAAAGCAGAAAGGATAGCACAGTTGGTAGAATGGGCGATAGCACGACAAGAGTATTCAAAACAAAAACAAGCTACTCAAGCTGTAGAAATTCCTTTCCTATCTCCAATTGTTCTGCTTGAAAAATAAATGGAAAAATTGATCCTGTCTATTTTTTCCTCTTGCTACTTAATATGATTCTTCCCATGGCCAAGGAGGAGAAAGTACAAGAAGACCATTTTTTTATAGCTTTGAAAGCAGCACATTGTTCGCAAGGGGTGTTTACTGTCTGTCAGCAGCGGTGCTTGGCAGCGGTGGCTCTGTGTTTACATAAGTGTTCAGCATGATGGAGAGAGCTGGTTGGAGTGACAGCAGATTCCACAGAGAGTTTGTCTGAGAAAGCCCATCTGCTGCTGGACACGCATGACGATGGGAGGTTTGGGAACGTTCCAGGATTCCTGCATGTGTACATAGCAGACAGTGGAAGCAACACTGCCTTCAAACCTTAAAAAATGGCTTCTGTTTGTGTTGTGACAAAGTCACAACATTTTTGTTGAAAACCTAAATAAATATGACAATATATTGGGGCTGACCTTTTTTGTTGGTAGGAGACAGTTTTCTTGTAAGAAATGTAAAACAATCAGCAGTCATGTCATCCCCCTTTAGCATGTATAAGTAGTATGTAATGAATGGTTTATAACGCACTGTAATGTGGTTGTAATGTCTTTAAGTGTATATTGATGATGTAGTTTATCATCTGTATTTATCATATATTTATATCCTGCTATAAATAATAAATGGGGGTGTTGAAGTAAAATAATCCATAAAAATGTTCTATTTTAACTGCTGTTTAAAATATTAAAGCAGTTTGCTATATTATATTATCCTAAGTATCCTCTGTAGGGGTCATATTGAGTAAACTATTCTGGAGAAAACCTCTGGAAATATGCAGACCAGCTAACTATTTATATTTGGTTAATTTGATGCAGGGACATGGTGAATGAAAACTTGCATGTAAATTTGCAAGTGAAGCACAAATTGTTGTTTTAGAGATGTGATTTATTTGTAGATATGGAAAAGTAAATGGGATGATATTTTATAGTCATACATTCATACTGTATTGTTATTATTGTCAATATACTGTAGCCTCTATACTTTTGTTTTTTATTTTAGATAATTTGTAAGTCAGTTGGCAGCTTAGAAGTTCGAAGTACTCTGTGTCATCTTGTGGCCTTTTTGAATTCAGTCATAAAAGAAACCTGGAGAAAGGGTGACACAGAAGACATTTTGACATGTCAAAAAGGAAAAGCACAGCTGTAAATAATAAAATGAATGATGCCTGAATTTCATTTAGCTGCTTCCGTTTCAGGGTCCTGGTATTGTACATGCTGACTCACTGTCAGTCATATCGTGGCTTACTGGGACACTCAAATAGTACAGAGCTATTATTAATGTAAGTAGTAACATCTGTGCGTTTCCTACTATGACATGCTAAATGCACTTTGTGAAATGACCTATTAGTATATATGTATTTCTCCAAATGATTTGTATATGCAAAGATATCTGTTAAATAGGTTTGTGGTGTCTTGTAATCCCATATGGAATGGGCCAAGTGTTTAGCGTGACACAGAAATAAAATAAAACTAAGTATGAATCCTATAAATGCAAACATTGAGGACTCTGTGTTTTACTATATTCACTAATTTGAAGACCACACAACCCACCCCTCACCGTCACTTTATCTTCTACGTAATCTGAAGAAAACTGGGCAATTTATTGCATTAATCACAATGGATTAACAAGTTTCATTGCTTAGTCACGCTCACAAAGTCCCACTTCAAAGGCTTAGCTGCATTTACCACTGCCCGTAATCACACACACACACACACACACACAAACTTAGCACAACACCACCCCGACCTGGGCCTCAGCTCTCTATGGACATTGAAATACAGCACCAAGGACAAATGCATGTAGTGTTCTCAGCGAAAGATGTTTTACTCCTCTGGATCCTGTGCACACTGAGGGATACGCGTCTTTCTGTTGATCTGTGTCCCTCCCTTTCTTCTCTGTTCCTCCTCTCTTACAACAAACACAGAGGGCACTGTACTGTAAACACATATTAGCTCATTCTCATACTCCCATCCCTTTATGCATACTGTATGTCTTTTTCATGCTTTTTTTCCTCAGGATTTATTAAATTTCCCAGCCTTCAGCCCAGCCCTAAAACATTCTTACTGTAAAAAATATTTTTCATTCAGTTTTTTAAAAACTAATACATATTTCTCTTTGGCCTTTTTCTCTTTGGAGTCTTTCTGCTTTAATCTGATCAATTACATAGTAACCTTTTGAATAGGACCTTTCATTCTTCTGAAATGAATCTCTGTTTGGTTTTGCAGGTAGAACAACAAGACAGAGTCTTGTCCACAAGCGAAGACTCTCTCTCGTGCCTCCACCACTGTAAAACTGACCCACTGATCCGAAGTCGACCCCTCAGTGATATATACCCATTCCACAGTCATGCTGACAGAAGTGCAGTCCCATGTCTGCTATCTGGTTGTGTCGCCCAAGTACAGCCGATGACTGCAGGTCCAGACGAAAACAGATTAAATGGCGTCAACTCCTCAGCCTGGACCAACCCTGTTATAGGTCAGCCTGAGGGTAAGCCTTACTCCTCAAGAATTATGAGGCTTTTTTCAAACTCAAGGAAGGGCCCTGTCCCTGCTCACAGTCCAACCACTGACAGTTCCACCTCAACCCACAACAGTGACAGCAACAGCGTCCCCCAGTCCTGGTCAGGACTTTCAGGACTAGGTGTTGTGGACTCCTTCAAAAAGCTCCGCTCCTCTGTGCTCCAGGGTATACAGAGTAAAGGAGCGGTTGCCCACGATGGAGAACATGACCCATCAGATCAGGAAATGACTAATGGCACTGGTGTGGCCAACATTGACCCTGGTCTAGATGATGCAGAAAATCATTTACATTTTGCAGAAGGATATAGTGTGTCTAATGGAGAGTTTGCTGGCCCAAAGTTGGCTGTGATAAGCCGATGTGGATCAGATATTGAGGACTACGATGATGATGAGGAAAATGATGGCGATGGGCTCACGCGGAACACACGATTGTCAAGGAGTATTAGGAGAGCGTACGGAGCAGGACGCATCTCTTTACTTGACACAGGGAACAGGAGACTAGCAGGAAGGAGCACAAATGAAGCTACGGACAGTCAGAAACCACATCAGACATCCAGGATCAATGTCCAAACAAAGAACATGAATGACAACACAAATGTGAAGGTGTTGAGCAGACTGAGCAAAAGTGCAGAAAATCTTCATATATTTAAGGCCCCTTTTAGACGCAAAGCCCAGATGCTAGGACCTCCTTCACTTCAAGAGGAACCCAAGAGGACTGTCACGTCAAGCGAGACACCAAACATCCAGAGGACAGCCAGCGCCTCCTCAGTGGACCTCCAGGACCACGCTGTTAGCCGCAGGAAGAGCCCTGTGATGACCAAAGGGCCGATGCTAAAGCTAGTAGGCAGCATGACTGATCTGACTGTCCGACGTAGGCAAAGTCCCTCCCACAGCCCCACCTCTCGGACACCCTTGTCACCCCTGACCCGTCTCCATGATGACTACTCCCGCCGTGTGCCTTGCCTAACAACAAGCGAGCGACAGCGCCGGCCTTCGCCTATCAGAGCGCGGGTCATGTCTGTCGAGCACAACCCTCTGGTTCATCAACAGCCTGAATCCAATGCCAGCCCACAGCAGCATCAGGTCCTTATCAGCCAGGTTTCTGTGGAGCCCCCAGAGGGAACCAAGCAGACATCACCTGCTCATTATGAATTACCAACTGTGGCCACAACAAGTAGCTATAAACAGACAGCAGAATGTGATTCATGTCTCTTGCAGAAAGAGCATTCCCAACAAGAAGTGACTGAGGTCAACATGCAACCAAACGAGGTAAGAGCAAAATCATGTGTGTTAAAGGTCCGAATTGAATTGTCTTGACACATACTGTATATAGTAATGATATATAGTAATGTTTCTATTAGCAGTCAGTATTGCTCCACTTATTTCTCCCTGCTTATTAGCAGAGAAGATGCAGATATTCTGACACAATGCAGAACATATATAAAACCCTAACAAAGACATCAGCTAGGGTACTATCTTTTGTGCAACTTGTCTCTTTAATTACAGAGCTTTTCACTGCTTACATATATATGATGTGCTGCAGCTGAAAGAGAACAAAGCTGCAAAATGTTTTGCACTGTCACACATCAGCAGCACCTTTATCATTGACACCTAAACATGGTATTGGAAATGATTAGATTAAAGGCTCTCTATAAACTTTCAGAGCAGAAGGAAGTACTGAAATCTATCTATAATCTAGAACAGCACGATTATTAATGGATTCCAATCTTCCAGTTGAATGGCATTGACCCTTGTCTTAGGAAATGAAACATCACACTTCTAAGAAGTGATCTTTGAATCTGGCATGATTATAACCCACTGAGATAAGTTCTCATGCTACTATGCTTGTCAGTATTGTGCTTGTATGATTAAAAAAGGAGCTGTGTGTGTCCTAAGTCCACTCCAGTGTCAAATAAATAATGACGTAGGCATAAGTTGTTCTTCACTGTCCTTTTTCCTGTCAGTTGTGTATGAATTACTGACTTCTGGTGCAGCAGGGTCACATGCTGAAGCCAGCTGTACTGTGCTACCATGCACAGTGAAGGGGCAGAGTTAATGATTAGGCTTTGTTTATGATTAGTGGCCCTTGCGCAAAACTGCTCCATAGTCCTGTTGCTATGAGTGAGTATAGCCCCCGCTTCACATCTCCCCCTTTCCGCTAGCTGAAGCACAGTCGATCAAAGTCCAGCACGGAGGACACTGTGCCTTGGACAGCTAGCAGCACCACCAGGTAGACAGGTCAAGAAACACACTGTTATAGTGATATGTTTTAGTCTAAGAGTAGGATTTTGCCTTTAAAGAGGATGCAGAACAATCTGATTTGTTTACTTTAAAAATCAAGTGGCATTTAGTAGCCTCAAAAAATAATCCGGTCTTGGGGACACATGCCAGTCTGTGTTTGTTTGGTTTCGCAATGGTGCTAGTCCATTGTGTGCCTCTCCAGTGTATATGCCGGGGACCGGACCCAGATCGAGAAAACCAAGAGGTGAGGTTTGATTGCTGGCTAAGTACGAAAGACTTAGACCAACAATTTCCAAATGAGTAACCATTAGCCAATATTTGACCATCAGTATACAATACCTGCTGACATACATGGAATGATAACATTTTATTGTGGAATTTCTGTTGCACTTCTTGTTTGAACTTGATAAGCATAGCGGTTTATTGTGTTCAAAATGTGGAGCCAATCACTGTGTGAACTTGAATACTTTCACTTGATAATAAAGTTTCTCATGAGAATCCTGATAAAGTTCATTGAAACAGTTTCCCTTGATTCTTGTGGGTTCTGCATTGAGATCCAATCAAGACAGTTGCTTTGAGTTAGAACTTTTGAGACTGGCAGTACCATTTTGGTCTGTTTTTGATTAACTTCCCAGTTCTTCCCAGCAGACATTATGTTCTACATATTTGTGCTTTGCTTGTCATTGCACAGGAAAAAAAAATTAATATCGTCATCCTTATTGAGTTTTAAATTTGACTTTTTGATCCCTAGGCAACATCAGACCAACAAGTTCCAGAAGCACTGCAAACAGAGGCACTCTCTCCAACAACCAACAATACCCCTCCTATCTCTTCAACATGCCTTTTGGAGTCACCCACATCACCCACATCATGCACATCACCCACAGGTACACCCACGGAAATAGCCTACGTCAAGCCCAGACGAAGGAGTGGGCGCCCAAGACCTCGGCCCATCTCTGACTACGGACAGCTCCTTTCCAGGAAGCACTCCATCCCTGAGGAAGTGGTAGAAGTGCATGCTGAAGAAAGGACAGCAAATACATCATTGACTAAAGACTGCAGTGGAAATGACGCAATGACGTGTGGGAATGGAGATATCCTTGAGAACTACAGCATAAACAGAGTCGTTCAAGGCATGAGGCAGCGTCCAATATCAGTGATAGGAGCTGTGGATCTGTTCTCTTCTGATGCTGAGGAGAAGGACGACCGCCTTCCTTCTGTAAGCCTTTACAGTTTCAACCTAATAGAAATGAAAAGGCTAAGATGAATTCCCATCTGCTGTATATAAACTAGAAAATTGGTTGTATACATTTTGTTTCAATCAGTCATGTGAGGAATCATGGTTGGCTTCCGGCTGATCCATTTGCCAATAAAAGAATCCAAATAATGAAATTTGCAGTTATAACTATATTTGAACCCTAACCTTATTTTTCCTGCCAATGCTAGCCATGTGAGTGGTGGTTTAAACATAAGGCTGAATGTTTTTGTTTTACAGATTTTTACTCATTTTCACTGAAAAATACACACACACACACACACACACACACACACACACACATATATACATATATATATATATATATATATATATATATATATATTTTAAAGGGAGCATACATACACATTTCCTGCCTTTTTAATGTTTCAACTTATCAAGGCTATATTAACAAAAAAAACAACATAATGACCACTATTTTAACTGTACAAACAATGACAGGCTGTCCCTTTAGGTCAGGATCTTAAATACACCAACCAGTCATTTTTTTGTACTACTGTGTACTGAAATCCAAAATAACTGATCTTGGTTATAAATGCTATCTGTCATGAAGTTGCTGACTTTATTTATGTGAAACAGTCACTAGGTAGGTGGTGAAAGCCTGAGAATGTGATCTCTTCCTAAATCCCAGGATGTTTCTTGTCTCTTCTCTGCAGCCCCTGTCGCGACCGCCAATCCCCTCCCACCAGGTTCCCCCCTACAGAGCAGTGTCTGCCAGGTTTCGCCCCTCCACCCTCTCCCAGAGCACTCCCATCGGACTGGACCGTGTTGGACGGCGTAAGCTCCACAGAGTCCTCAGTGGTGAGAACTGGCATTGTTGTTGATCACAAATTTTAGTCTGTGGGAAAGCTAACTCTGGGAATGTCAATAAGCATGTTGAAGGAAAATGTTGGTGTGGAGCCAGGTTTGGATGTTCCTGTCAGAATATTCTCAGCTCCATACATTGTTTTTAACTTCTGTATGTGTGTTGCAGATGGTGTCTCTGAGTGCTCGGCAACACTTGATGACAGCGTGAGTGAGGAGGAGGAGGGCAGCTTTGATGAGCTCACTGATGTCACCACCTACCTCCAGCCAGGGGTGGAGCTCTCTGTGCTCAACGAGGTAAAGCTGTGGAGGGAAACTTGTCATGTTGCAACACTCTAACATCTTCTCCAAATATGTCTATTGAATTTACAATTAAACATTTCTTGTTGAATGCGTGCCTCGTGAACAGCCATGTGAAAATGTGTGTTTTCAAGATGTTTGGCAGAACCGACAACCACTGCAGTATCTATAAGTCTAAACATAATCTTACATGTTAGACATGGGCTTAGCATGCATGTAATTGTATCTTTATCTTATCTGTGTGTGTGCTACTCAGTGGATAAGCTCTGGCCACGCAGTGTATGCTGAGGCTGTCTGGGACCATGTGACCATGGAGGAGCAGGAGCTGGCCTTCAAGGCGGGAGATGTTATCCGTGTCCTGGAAGCCTCGCATAAAGACTGGTGGTGGGGCAGGGGGGCTGACAAGGAGTCCTGGTTCCCTTCCAGCTTTGTGAGGGTAAGTGGACTTCCTGACCTATGTGTCTAACGCATGTTTGCTCTCCAGCAGCACAAAAAAAGACCCGCAAACTGGCTTAGGTCCAAACAAACCTCATCAGCCCTCTTAAGTGTGTGCAAACCTCAGAGGTTCAGCTGGTTTCTGTGGTGACCAGAGCTGATTGACAGTTAAGTCTTAATTAGACAGGCTGTGGTAACCATAGTGAGGATATTTGATTGGCAGATGGCTGTCTGCTGTGTAATTGCTTGGCACTGAACCAATGTTGCCAAACAAGAGCTGGTTAAACTTGCAATGTTGTTACCATAGTAATGTGGAGATTTTGTAGTCTAAGTAGTTCTTAGACTTGTTCTCCTTTTTGTACTAATGTGTATTGGATGTATTTAAGGTGCGAGTGAACCAGGAGGGCTCGAGTGCAGAAAGTGTGGAGAGTGTAGCGGACCAGGAAAATCCAACTTCCAGGGACACACACAGCGCTCAGCACAAGGAGCAGATGAGAACCAATGTGGTTCAGGAAATCATGAATACTGAACGCATCTATATCAAGCACCTAAAAGACATCTGTGAGGTACGGGCCTTAATATTTACATTTAGGGCTGCTGCTTGTAATCAAGTTGCAATTCACAGCTCGCAAGCAGTCCTACATTCTAATGTCAACTTTTTGTAATAAAATATTTAGAATAAGCTACATTTGTATTTCAGAAATGACTAATCTGTTTAGCACCTCCTGTTGGCTAGTGTTTGAACTGTTTTTATAGCTTATGTTAGTGTAGTCAGCATACTGGTTTTGTGTTACTTTTAGGGTTACATCCGTCAGTGCCGTAAACACCCGGACATGTTCACTGAGCTGCAGTTGAAGACCATCTTCAGCAACATAGAGGACATCTACAGGTTTCAAAGGCAGTTTATCAGAGACCTGGAGAAGAAGTACAACAAAGACCAACCACATCTTAGTGAAATAGGCTCTTGTTTTCTCTTGCAGGTAGCAGCCACACACAAATCACTGTGTAACTCATTTATTTACCTGATTCTGTTTTTCAAAATTTTCATTGAATGTTTCTCTTTTTTTCATAAGGGAGAGGGCTTCTCTATCTACTCAGACTACTGTAACACTCATCCAGCAGCCTGCGCTGAGCTGCAGCGCCTCATGAAGTCGGGCAAATATAAGCATTTCTTTGAGGCCTGCCGGCTCCTCCAGCAGATGATCGACATTTCAATTGCAGGATTCTTGCTCACGCCCGTCCAGAAGATCTGTAAATACCCCCTGCAGCTGGGTGAACTGCTTAAGTACACCCCCAAAGACCACAGGTACTCCTCTGGAAATTCTTGACTTTACTATTTATACTATTCTCTTCCTTTTGTGCTTAATTACATTGTGAGCATCTTTATTTAACTTCTCTCATACACAAACTGGTGCAGACATGCAAAGATAGACGCTTTACTGCACTCCAGCCTACGTCATTATTTTTCAACCACCCCGCATTAACATATAAAATAGTATACAGGTCATAAGCATCTACTTCAGTGTTGACACTGTTGGTCACTTCTTTACCCAACGTTGCTTGTCGCTTTGGATACATTAAAATACAACCACATCTCATGCCACTAAATCACATAATGAAGATAGCTGTTGTCTGTGTAGCGTTACTTTATCTTGGCTGTACAATGAAAGGTATAAGCAAATGGCTGCAATGCTACTTACAGTGTGTGTATATAGCCTTAACCAATTTAATAACTGTCAATGGTCCATTCATTCACCTTCAAATAAAGAATTCATGTCCCACTCCCAGTGGCTTGATTACTTATTTTTCATGATTGAGATTGTACGGTGTTACTATAAATGGAAATGTGCTTCAATCCAATCAATTTTATGGTTAAGGCGGCAGACACTATGCTCATTGTTCCTTTTGCTGATTTATTGCAGTGACTACAGCGGAGTGAGCAAAGCGTATGAGGCTATGAAGAACGTGGCCAGTCTGATAAATGAGAGGAAGAGACGACAGGAGAGTGTTGACACCATCGCTCACTGGCAGGTGGCAATTCTACACTGGGAGGTGATGATGACTAATCAATATTATTCCAATTTGTACTCTGGTTATTAATTAAAAGTAGCCTATATGATTTACCAATCTTCTGTAAAGAATATTGTATACAGCTTTTGACTTTGTGTCTATGTAACTGGTTGTTGCAGGGGCCTGATGTGCTCGAGCGCAGCTCAGAGCTGATCCACTCTGGTGAGCTGACTCGAGTCATCCGACAAGGCAAAATGCAACAGCGCAGCTTCTTTCTGTTTGACCACCAGTTGATCTTCTGTAAAAAAGACATCTTGCGCAGAGACCTGCTCCACTACCGGGGACAGCTGGATATGGACCAGACTGAGGTGGTGGACGTGCCCGACGGGCGGGACCTAGACTTAGGCCTGACCCTGAGGAATGCACTGCGCCTACGTAATGCCTCCACTCTGGAGTTTATGTGTGTACTGTGCTGCAGGAAGGCCCAGGACAAGCAGAGGTGGTTACAGGCCTTTGCCAAGGAAAGATGCAGAGTCAAGGAAGACCAAGAGATGGGTGAGTTGTGCAGAATTCCTTTCTTTCATGACGCAAAACCAATACTGTGGGTAGATGTCAAATGAAGGATGAACAGGGTAAAAAGATTGTTGGAAGAAGGGGATGGTTGGAAATGTTTTGACCTGAGGGTGTATTTGTGTGTTTCTTGGCAGGAATGGAGATCAGTGAAGAGCAAAGAAGACAGGCCATTGTTAATGCCAGAAGAGCCAAACAGAAGAAGAGCAAAAGTAAGAAAATATTTTGCTTAATGCCATTTAGCCCCTTTATTTAAAATTTTTAACACTTCTTATACAAATTTTGATATTCATTGATAATTTTTGTTTTTCCTCCTCACCTTTTAGCCATTGGTTACTCTGGTTCTGTCCCCCCACATCACCAAAACCTTCACCCACTTCACCAGCGTCACATCACTATTCCAACCAGCGTGCCTCAGCAGCAGGTCTTTTCACTGGCTGAACCCCCAAAACGAAAGCCTTATCACCTGTTGTACAGCATCACCCGCAATGCCTTCTTCAGAAAATGAGGCTTTGCTCCCTCATCTTTTTTATCCCTGTGCATGCTTAGAGCACACCCAAACCGTCCTGAAGACTCAAAGAACACTTTACCTTTTTCCTGTATTTTTCTGCCTGTGAATGTACTGTCAAGTTCTGTTTTTGTGCCTCATGTGTCTTTCTTTGTGTTTGTTTTTGTTGCATCATGAAGTCCAGTGCCTACAATTTGGAAATGGCATGACAAAAGTGTTAAAATACTGACTGTCCATTTTGTAAAGATGCTGCTCACTTAAGACTCCCACCCCTTTGTCTTTTTAATTCCAACTGAAATATATTTTTTTAAATGTTAATTATTAAAACGATGTATATCCTGCGTTTACGTTGACGTACATGTTTTAGTTTATTTCAGAGACTGGCATTTTTTGTTGGGAGTCTGTCAACTCTGAGCACAAAGCAGCCAGAGAATAAATTAACTGACACAGTCACCTACCTTGTTAACACTGTAAATAAAACTCTTGTACAAAAATACCTAACAAGATTGTCACTTTAAGATAATTGTGTTTGCTTATCCAGTTGTTTGTTTTAGTTTGTGGCTGTTGAATATTGGTTTATGTAAATTTGATGGCTGCGATAGAAGTTAATGAATGAAACATTAGCTGTGGGACTGGAGGAGGTCCGCTACCTTCAGCGAGCGCCCTGTTTCTCCAACACCAGGATCTGGTTTCACACACCTGTCGACGTCCAAACACTGTGCTGTGTGGCTCTACATTATTTGTGGGTCTGCTTATTTTATAAGGCAGTTTTTGTTCTGAAAGAAAAGAGAATGGATCTTAAACACCGGAAATCAGGAATTAGATGATAGAGGTTTGAAGGGATGCGTGTGTCATGGGCACAGAGCGCCAGGCGAGCGAGACAAAAATTGGAGATGAGGATGTGTCTCAAACGGATGCTGCCAGTGTAAGTAAGATGTGTCCTAATGTAGTGTTATTCTTATAAAAGCATGGTGACTTAAACATTTTAAATCTTGTCACATTTGAATAAAGCTGTTTCTCCAGATGAAACCCTGGAGATTTATGTGGACATATAAAAACCTTTTAACTAACATCTTTTGTCCTGTTTGTTGATTAAATATGTGTAAAATAGCTTAAACTTTTTTTTTCCCCGTGGGAATATATATCCTGCTTACTTGTGATGGATTAAGTGCCACTTGCACAGTATGGGATGACACTGAATTAATAATATATGTGCATTGGGTAACTCAATGAGAGCCGAGCGCAACATCTGATGGAGTATCTGTCAGGCATTCTTCACAAGCTAAAAGTGACCAGTAATGGAGCGTCAATACCTGTCGACACAAGCTTGCCTCATTGTTTTCAGATCAACAGCTAAATGTGATGGTTTTGTTTAACTTTATCAACATTTCAGTGCATGCAGTGACCCTGTACTGTTTAATTACTTGCTCATCCACTGACTCTGTGCATTTGGGATAGCTATTTTTTCAGCCTACTGTAATCTAAACTAACTGACCTGGATAAGGTACAGTGATGCAAAGAATGGTAGAGGCGTGTTTAGGCCCTCTCGATCTTTTCCGCACTAATTTAACCTACTTATGGTCCTCAAAGAGAGCCAGCATCGCTCTCTTGTGCCCTTTCCCCCGCCCCCCAACACTGAATCCTAAGATCTCTAATACACTTGATGAAGGATATACAGTATCAAGAGACACTTGTTTCTGTTTTTCACATCATTTCAGCATCATCAACCACATCCCTATTAGAATCCACACAGATTGAAGTGACAACACGAAAAGGCCAAGTAGAATTTACTGCTCACACATTGGCGCTTTGCATTAGAGTATGAATGTGTTCCCTCTCTGGCTGTAGATTGCAGATGTGTCTGTGGAGGTGGCCACAGTTGATCACACTCTACAGAGGCTCTACAGGAAGTACAGGAAAACGAGACGTAAGCCCAAGGGACTCAAGAGGCTGTGGGCCTATCTGTTAAGCATCCGGCACCTCACTGTCATCACCACAGCAGTGGTGTTTGTGGTGGTGGTTGTCATGTGGTCGCTGCTGTGGGTCTTCATATGTAAGTGAGAGGATTCTTTTAGTTAAATCCCATGAAAAATATATAAATGTCTTTCCAGTGCTACAATACATTACATTACAACTGAACCAAATAATGCACGTTTTGACAAGATTTCTTTAGTTCGCAGGGAAAGCAACAGTGGAGTGTATTTTGCCGGGATGTTTCGTGTTGCCAACGTGGAGTTCATCCCTGAGTACCGCCAGGAACAGTCCAGTGAGTTTGTATCCATGGCAAACAAAATACAACACGTGGTATGTATGGCTGTAACACAGTTATTTACATGATGGTTAATGCTAAACATGAGATCTGAGTGTCTTACGGTTAATTGCTGGTGTCTCCTAGGTGAGCAATGTGTACAAGGTGTCCTCAGTGGCCAGACTCTACAAGCAAGCTGTCATTTCAGACCTCAGGTACAGTGGGTCTGTTAGTCATCATCATCATCATCATCATCATCATGAAACAAAAAGAGGTCCAGCTGATATTTATGATTCAGATTGTGCTTTTGATGCCAGTTTTAAGCATCAATACTTATTTACAACTGAGCAACACACCCTGTTTTGAAAGTTCAAATGTAAATGTAAACTCTGTTTTCCTCACCCAGTCACAACAACAAGGGCGGTGTGCTGGTTCACTTCTGGATGGTGTTTGTTGTCCCTCAACTGAAGAGCCCAGCAGTGTGTGAGGAGTGCGTAGGAGCCATTTTCAGAGACTCTGTCCACACCAGCATGATGAACAGGTCCTCTGTAGGCTACCTGCTGGGTCTTCCAGTAGATATCGACTCCATCCTCATCAATGGTGTGTCATAGTGTTTACATGTGCATCGTAAAACTGTGAATAAATGCAGAGATTAATAATGATGTCTTCCTGCAGCTGTTCAGCGATCAGATTATTCAGCAAATGGAGCAGGTAGGTGAAAATACTAAAGTTATATAAAAGTTACACTGTATGTTATGTAGTGTGTCCATGAGTTTTTTTCCTCTCCTCCAAGGCTCTCAGTGTGTAGATAAGTTATATGCCAACCTTCCTGGGGCAAGTGTACCTTTAAATGTCTTCTCATCATGGGGTGGTGTGAATTGCCATGTAAAGCTCACCGCTGCTCCTGGCTCTCTGATCCGTCTGACCGTCACCTCGTTCATCATTGAGCCCAGCGACTGTGTGAATGATGCCCTGACTGTGTACGACGCTCTGCTGCCCATGAGAGGGCGCATTCTGCACAGGTGAGTGGAGCTTCCAGACAGCTGATTTCTCGCCTGTTTTCCCACATATTAAAGCTGCAAGCAAATCAAAAGGCTTCTTGCCATATGCCACTGTATTTCTCTAAAATATAAACCTTGAATATTTAGTATCTCTGTGCTGCAGGCTGTGTGAGTCAGTGTCCAGCTCATTCTCCCTGGTGTCCACCTCCAATGTCATGTTGCTGTCCTTCAGAATGACAAATGGCAACAAAAGCTTCAGAGGACACTTTCAGGCCATTGCTGAAGAAGGTATGACACAATTACATCGTTACTGTATATGCCAGTGGTTTCAAACCTTATTTAACTATGTATGGCCCCTCCACACATATTCAATATGTCTATGAGCCGTGAGCAGTTGCATACAAATGATTATTTTCCTTCTCAAATGTTTTAGTTATTTTTTAAAGGCCTGATGGAATAAAATTAACCAACAATTTCATAAGAAAGAAGTAAAATAATTTTGAGAATAAGAACAACGTTTTTGATTCTCCCTTTTTTCATTTATCACTTTGCATGTTGTACTTTCCTTTGGCTCTTTGTAGTTTGGCTTATTTAAAGCTAATGTACTTGCACTTACTTCTTGTTGTCTGGAGTTTGTACCTTCAAGGTTGAAAGCACTTGATTGGAAGTCGCTTTGGACAAAAGCATCAGCTAAATGACATGTGATGTAATGTAACTCTCACTGAGATTAATCTGAAGAACACGGCTGGCAGGGGTGAAAGTATAATCCTTAAGACTGTCTCTGTCTGTCTCAGTGTGTATGTCTCAAATTGAGACTCACATAAAGCCTGAGATCTCTGGTCAAATCTACAGCCCCTTCCACCCTAGCCTTCTGCCCCCACAGTGCTTCTGCACCTGGAAGTTTGAGGTAGAGCACAAACACACACATACATGACAAACTGAGGCTGAGTTGTTCTTAACCAGTGACTTAAAATATCTTTTATTGAGTGTGTATTCTCTTTGTATTTTATTCTAGACCCCTAACAGTGCTTTAGGAGTTGCTCTGCAGTTTCAGAACTATGTATTGAAACCAAAGGCCATGGAGGGCTGTGAACATGGCTGGTGGAAGGTCAATGAAATCATGTATGTGGGTGCAGAAGAAGACAGACTTTAATGATCCCCAAGGGGAAATTGCAGCTGCATGCCTATGAAAGAAAATATCAAAACACTCATCTATTTCATATATTTTTTTCCATTTTAACAAACATCTACAACCATACACAATGTCTTTGGATATATTATTTAGTAGATAAGGTATTTTAACATTGTATACAATTGTGCATTTACTCCCACAACAACATCCTGTGAGGGTTTGTTGATGGTTGCTTTCCCTCTGCAGTTTCTGTGGCAGCTACGTGGGACACCACACGGTGTTTCGGATCGCTGACCACAGCCCAGAGGTGGAATTTCGCAGCAGCTCACGTAACTCTGCTCAGCCTTTTCAGGCGTCTTACAGCAGCTACAATATCAGCCAGCGTAAGCACTGCAGGCCCAGAGTATGACTTATTGTAACAGCCTGGATACCCTGCAGTAAATGACAGGTGTTTCATTGTACTCCAGGATGGATGTGAATTAATTACTTTGTTTTTGAAGTGTATTCTAAAAAATCTACTTTACAGAGTAAAAACATTGGAAAAATAGACATAAATACATTGTACGGACATTTTGAAACTTCATGTGAAACATGCACAACAGGGACCTGTTTTAGAAAAGTTGAAAAGTCAATTTCTTTTGTCAATGACTTTGTTTCATTCATAGTTTTAAACAGCCAAATCATTGAAGCATCTTGTGGTGTCATTTAGTTGATCACTAGAGTAGAAATGAAGTGCAGCAAAGGCAACTTTTGTTTATGCACTTAACTTGTCTATTTAAACCTCTCTTTCCACACTCATGTGTGCACCAGCCTGTCCAGAGAGCCACTTCCTGTGCTCCACAGGTCTGTGTGTGGAGAAAAGTCGACGCTGTGACGGCCTGGATGACTGCCAGGATGAGAGTGACGAGGTCTTCTGCTGTAAGTTGTCCTATAAGTTACATAGTACTGTTTGTTTAAGAACAAATGGCACTGCACTGAAAACATATTGCATATCTTTACAGCGAGGCCGACAAAGAACTGTGGGGGCAACAGTCCTCTGCATCCTTTGTATGTATGCAATGGAGAGACAGACTGTTCTAATGGAAAGGATGAGATCAACTGCACTCAGGGTATACATTTTTTATTTATTTAATATGTATGCCCTTTCACTGTTTAACCAATAATAATTATATAATATGTTCTCTACTTTTGTCAGAAACAACCTGCTCTGAAATCAGGTATCAATGCAACAGTGGCTCCTGCATCATGAAGAAGAACGCAAAGTGTGATGGTGTCCATGACTGTCAGGACCACAGTGATGAGGCCGATTGTGGTGAGCGCTCTGCATTATGTTCCATGTGCACATCTTGATATTGCAGCAGAAAAAGATAAGAAACTTCAATAATATCACTACAGATTGTTTTATAATCCTACCTCCACCCCTTTTTCTAGTAATACTGTATATGTATCATGCTACTTCATTATCTTTAAAGTGACTCTAGAGCCAACATGTTGTATGATGCAATGATGCAAAACCGTTTATCCTTTGTGAGACACTGCACTCACAAGATGCATCAAACATCAATCATACATTTTACTGTTTTGCCCTGCATGATTTAAAATTTGAACATCCAGTTTTTACTAAATATGTGATGAATTGTGGAGGTAAGATGCCGTTAAAATGCCTCCAGCTTTTGTCACTCTTCAAGTTGTTTCACTAAAAAAATGGTTCAATGATTTATCAGCTTAAGCCACATCAACACATGTCCCGCCTGAATGGTTGGCTCTTAATAAAGCAATTTATACATAGTGATTTTACTGCCACTACACCGCCAGTTCTCTGCCAGATCCTTTATGTTGCTTCATGAGAACGTTGTTATTTTGTAATCCACTGGGCAACATGCACCAAACCTGCTGACCTGCAGCACTAAAGGTGACCCAGTTGTAATAGCACTCTCACTTAGCTGTTATTTTATCATGATGGGGTCTCAAGGTGATGGGAACAGTCTTGTCTTTGATCACTCACTGATACTGGGCAATGCTGTTCATGGACTTGTGTGTGTGTGTGTGTGTGTGCGCACATGTCAAAGCTTTACTTTTTAATAAGGTGGCAGTAGACCTGTCTGTCATGGTTATGACTCAGTGTGTCAGCATAGAAAACACACACTTATACTGTAAACTTACACTGATACAGGGACACACTGTAAACCCCTATTAGAGCTATAAACTGCACATAGTCACAATAATAGTAATAACATGTTTTGTTTATCTCACTGGGGGATACTCTTTTGTTAGTGGAAATAATGTCTTGAATTGTAACAGTTAAACAATATATAATATCCTGTGCATGTCCACATATTCTAGCAATAAAACCAATGCCCAGTATAACCAGTAAAACATCACATTCCCTCACTGTGTGCTCCTCAGCCTGTGGTCGTCCCTCCTTGAAGAAGGTGGGTTCATCTTCAGGAGCTGAGCGTATTGTGGGTGGAGATAACTCTGTGGAGGGGGAGTGGCCATGGCAGGTCAGCCTCCACTTCTCTGGTAACCTGTACTGTGGGGCTTCTGTCCTCTCCTCTGATTGGCTCATCTCAGCAGCACACTGCTTCAGCAAGGAAAGGTCAGTCACTCTCACCGCTGATTAACAACTTCCTGTAATTGTTATATAATCACTGTAATGGCTAAGGTATGTAAAAAAAAAACATACACACACAGAGCAGTGCAGAAAGATCTGGTAATACAGTGGTTCCCAATCAAACACCCATTACATGTTATGCTTTTTGTTGTGAACATTTCAACCAGTGTCTTATTTCGTTCCTCGATTGCTTTATTAAAACGATTTTTTTCTGATGCCTAAAAATGTAAAAGTATGCAGTATTTCACCAAAAATAAAAGATCTGTGTACAATAAAGTACTTGTACTTACTATTTATTTATTTCACGTTTTTCTTTATTCATCTTGTGAACCTTCAGATTTATCTTGGGAACGCTGGGCCCCTCAGGCAGCCCACATCTGGCAGTTTATTACATCACCAGTTTTTTTTATCACATTTCAACCCATTTATGACATTTTATCATATTAATGGTAATGGTAATTATTACATTATCAGGTAAAAGGCTTCTGCTTCATATCTTTTGAACAAACTGTCACTTACTGTTCATATAAACTCATCTGTTTTCAAGTTTTATTAGACAGTATATTCTACAAACTGTCCTCCTTCAGTGATCCCTAAGATATATCTCCACCAGGTTGTCTGACCCACGATACTGGAGCGCCCACCTCGGCATGCTGACACAGGGCAGTGCCAAACACGTGGCGGAGATCCAGCGGATTGTGGTGCATGAGTATTATAACACGTACACATTTGACTATGACATCGCCCTGCTGCAGCTGAAGAAGCCCTGGCCTCCCTCCCTCAGCCCGCTGGTCCAGCCTGTGTGCCTGCCACCCCCCTCCCACACTGTCACAGATAACCACCGCTGCTTGGTCACCGGGTGGGGATACCGCTCAGAGGAGGGTGAGCAAAGCCTTGGAACGAGCTTAGTTACTTTTATACTTTAATATAAATGTTTTATGTCTGAGGGGTTGGTCTGACAGGGCTGGTTTACATGTGGTGGTTACATGTGGTGGTTTAGTGTTCTAAAAACACAACAGTAATATGTCAGTTGCATGATCTTTGTCCACATCTTGCTCCTGCAGACAAAGTGCTGCCATCCGTGCTGCAGAAAGCACAGGTGTCCTTACTGAGCCAGACTGACTGTAAGAAGAGCTATGGACCTGTCTCCCCACGCATGCTGTGTGCTGGGGTCCCTTCCGGAGAGCAGGACGCCTGCAGGGTGAGCTCCCATCTGACAGAATTACCCATAATCCTCTGTAATTAGCTATTAATTTATAATAGCAGATGTGAATCATTCAAAGTTGTTTTTTGAATGTGTGTTCTTTCTGCATCAACTGCTCTTTTTGTGTCTCAGGGCGACTCAGGGGGTCCTCTGTCCTGTCAGGCAGCGGGCGGGGGTCGTTGGTTCCTGATTGGCATTGTCAGCTGGGGGGCGGGCTGTGGCAGACCAAACCTGCCTGGGGTCTACACCAGGGTCAACAAGTTCACCTCCTGGATCTACAGCCATATCAGCTGACACAATGAAGCTCTTATTGATCCAGTGACAGCAGATGTTTAGATCACTAACACCATATAATAAAAGCATCATCAGATACTTTTTTAAATCTATTTTGTTGAGGGTGTCTAATTCACACTTTTAACATATTTCTCCTATGCATTCATCAAAATTTGCACACATCCAAGTTATTAACAAACTTAAAACTCTGCCACTGGCAGCATTGCCATTAGAATGCTCTATCACATATAGTGTGACTATTTAACATAAACCATTGTACAACGCCGACATGAATAGTGAGAGCAAAGACAAAAAGACAAAAACCATCAAGTGTTTCAACTAGGGCTGGGCAATATATCGATATTATATTGACATTGATATGTGAAGCTATATATCGTCTTAAATTTTGGATATCGTGATGTGATATAAGTGTTGTCTTTTCCTCGTTTTAAAGGCTGCTTGACAGTAAAGTTGTCATTTTCTGAACTTACCAGACTGTTTTAGCTGTTCTATTATTTGCCTTTATGCACTTAGTCATTATATCCACATTATTGATGATTATTTATCTAAAGTCTCAATGTGTAAATATTTTGTGAAAGCACCAATAGTCAACCCAACAATACATTAAGGTAAAAAATATTGTGATATTAGATTTTCTACATTTCAACTTTGTTTCTTTATTGTAACATGTATAGAAACGTTAAGATTGTAACTTTATAGTTTCAAAGATTGCTACTTGCTAGAAATGCATTCATACATTATTCAGTAACAGAAAGATACAACACATCCCATAATAAGGTCACATTTGTGACAAACCTTAACACACACCTTTTCACCTACTTTTCCATGAGCAATTTAATAAATAATGATTATTTCAAAGGGTTATTGACACATGATTTTGATATTTTTAAAACTCAGGATTAAATGTATTGATAACACTTATATATATGTAACATCAGTAAAGGGCAAGCAGGACAAGTGCCTTGAAAGATTTGAATTCTCTTCTGGTATCTTCTATTCCTCCATCCAAGTATGGGATTAAAGCCTAAGAACATGTTATGTGCTGTTACAGCCATTGTGCCAGAATTTGTAATTGCAGGTTCTGTCCTGCTTTGCCCCCCAATCATCCAAAGGCACAGCAGCCAAACTCCAATTGTAATACCTCGCACACGTTTCCCTCAAGCACCCCTTTGTCCCTCCTAGCTTTACTCCCGCATACACAGCGAGGAAGTTTGCCCACAATATCTGTCGCACGGATGGTTGTGCGGATTGTATCCTTTCATAGTGCTCTCATTGTCCCCGCACTGCATTCTGGGGCTGCGTGTGTACCTGCCGCCCCCGTTCATGTAAACGGGAGGCGGTGAATGCCCGCCGCATCCGAGCCGCTCAGGTCGGATTTCTGCGCTTTTTTTCCAAAGAAAGCGACAGCGGGGGTTTCCTCTCTCTCCATCCTTTCTATGAGGTATTGTTGCATATCGCCTCTCCGGAGCTAAACGGAACAGTGCTATGAGGACTCTCCCCAAAAGCAAAACTTGCGAAGTGTACTGCGTCTCTGGGCATGGACATTCAAGCTGCACCGCACAGGTAAGCCTCCACTGTGCTTTTTTTTATTGCGCGTAAAAAGACGATTGTGCAAAGCGGGACTTGAGAACTATTTTCTCAATATATTCTATTTGTATATATGGCGAAATGAGTTTCTTTATTTACCTTCTGGGGTTTTATTGCCATACCTGAAGGATGCATAATAGTCAGAACCTATCAAACCTAGTCAGCCATGGTTCTTAATTGCAAAAATCCATCTCTATGGGTATGTGGGTGTCTTTCTCATGAATGCCCATATCTGGGTGAGCCACTTGATTGAGTGCTGACACCTCAGAGCCAGGCCGTGGGAAAGCAGACTCGTCTAGCCAAGCTTTGTCTGCTCCCCCGGGGAATCTTGCCAACCCCTTAAATGTTTTAGGAGATCCTTTCTGCTCAAAGATGTTCACCGTTACTCTCCCTAAATCAGTGTCTGCTCTGCGATTAAATCTGAATCTAAGTCTGAGTGATTTTGGCAGACAGGCTGCATTTACTTTATTGTTGTGGTCCCTTACAAATAAAATGCCAACAATTAGAAGCAACTTGAGCACAGACATCAAACACTGGTATGATATTTGACTCATGTCCTTGTCTCTGGAAGGGAGAGGGGCAGTTGAAGGAGCCCACCCAGTCACTGAGCCCCCCCACGAAGCCTAAGGATCAGGCAGAGCAGAAGGTAGAGGGGGGGCGAGCTCCAGTCTGTGGCTCCTGGAGGAGATGGATGTTAGGTGTCCTGCCTTTCTTTCCCTTTGCTGCTGCCATTGCACTGACTCTCCACTTCTTTACATGTGAGTACAGACCTGTTTTTGTGTTTCAGACATGTCTCATGTTCTTAAAATGTGTCTATTTTGACTTACATCTTCAGTCACACAATTGCACCTGTCTCAAATCTCTACACCTTTCTCTCCAGCTCCACCCTCCTCAGTGTTCTTCCTTGGTGGCAGCCTGGAGTTCCCAAACCTGAGCTTCTCCTCAGAGCTGACTGAGTCCACCTCCCCTCAGTTCCGCCTGCAGGCTCAGGCTTTGAACCATTATGTAAGTGGAACGATGGACTTGTCTGTCAGTGAATGACACTTTAGAGCCCTGCTTGACCTTCTCGCTCAGGGCTGATCTTGCTTCCTTACTTGTTACTTGCTACTAGTGTCTTTTCTGCTGCCCTGTTTCTCCTTCCCATCATCCTCTTTTGTTGTCTGTCTTTGCATTCTTATTCGTTTGCTTTCCTTTTTATCAGCTTTGTCCTTTTTACCTTTCTTTTTTTGCACACCACTTTTCTTTCCTCTGTCCCTCTCTCTGTCTCTCTCTGGTGGTGTTAAATGTAAAGCTGAAACGGGAGCTGGGCACAGTGTGTGTGCGAGTTCCCGAGACCCCTAGGGACAGGGCCCTTTCAAGGCTGAGGACAAGCCTGGCATTTGTGAGCCCAGCTAGGCCCAGGCAGCGAGAGTGAGAGGAAGAGCAGGCCTTCAATAAAAACATTGTCTGTGCACCTTTCACACAATCAGCCACTCTGTGTGCCGTACACCACAGCGAGGAGGTGAACCTCAGTTTGACGCTGGGGTTGAGAGGAAGAGGCAGGGCAGTAGGGCAGGCTGGGATGACAGAGGGATTGGGGGCTGGACGGAGATATAAGAAGGGGGATTTGGATATTTGAGCAAAAGGTCAGATGCATGGCTGAACATTCTTGCTGAGCAGTGGAGAAATGGCAAATTAGTCGAATTAAATCGACACGGACATGGTGTAATGCTCCTTTAGTCAGGGTGAGTTAGCAGGCTTGTTAAATGGTTATAGTATCTGTATGCCCATCTGTTCATTAAAGAACAGGTGAACTCAAGGCCAGGAGTCCATACCACCCAGGGTCCTACCTCTACACGGCCACCAGGTAGAGACACAATGGAGCTCTGTGCTGCTCAAAGTCAATATACACACATGCAGAACTTGACACACACACACACACACACACACACACACACACAAATGCTTAATGCTTTGGTTGAACTCTGGCTGCATGTTCGAACAGGTGTGTTGACCTCACATGCACTGCTGTGATATCACACATGTTTACAGTATGTGGTCAACCCTTCTTTTTTGCCTTTTTGTATTTTTTTAAAACAGTTCTCAGAACTCTACGATTCCTCACCGTGGAGCTCTTACTACCTGCACTCAGGAATTACTGCCTTTAGGTATGATGCAACAAAAAGCTTACTGATGAAACTAAATTTGCAGCAGTTCATACATAAAAGGGACGTGCACAACAACAACATACTCAGCTGTATGTCCCCTGCAGAATAACAACATTGTAAATCCTTTGTGTGACAGTGAAGGAGCGGAAGGGCTCAATGTCTTCTACTGGAGTAAATTCGCTGCCCCGGACGACGTTGCAGTGGCGATCCGGAGGTCTGGCCCAGAGAGGCTGCAGCGCAGGCTTCCTGGAAGCAACAAGGTGCTGCGGGACAGCCGCAATGAGCAGCGCTATTACATGGAGCAAGATGACGACATGCTCCACCTGCTGGGTAGAGACTCTCACTGTACAGTACATGCATATTAACCACACACATATGCACATGTGTAGGTTTTTGTCTAAACCTTTTGGGCTCTGTAGTTTCATCAATGTGTGTATATTACACCTTACAATAACTACTAATAAATAGGTTAAAAACAGAATCATACATACATTTAAAAACTCCACAAATGCTTAACACACCCTCAGATCAAATAGCAACACTAACGCTTTGTAACTGCTTTATAAATATTCTACCTATGTTTTATCAGTTTTATTATTTTACAAGCATTCATTATGATGATTGATTTTTATCCATGCATTGCTGTTGAGTGATACTAAATTTCAAGAGTATGTTGACATGTGCTGTGTGTGTATTGTGTATGTAGGTTTGGACCCTGACGATTTTGAATCAGACGAAAAATCAGACAAGAGTAAGAATCCAAACAGCATCCAGAGTGGGAAGTGGCAGCTTGGCTTCCAAGGTGAGGAGAGCACATGGCTGACGTTATGTTACAAAACAATAAGATCTGGTTTCTAAAATAAAAAATCTGAGAAAAAGTGTTATTGACAACTTTTATGGTTGCCATTAATGCAACTTGCTATGCCTGCACGCCAGGTCTGCTGATAGGACAGGAAACAATGTGCTAGACATCATTCATCTTGTAAATATATCCATCCCTTTCCCTATCTAGCAATGTCCTTTGACCTCTATGCCAAATATGGCAACAACCGCACCCTGAGCCTTGTGAGTCCCAAGAAGCCGTACTACCAATGGCGTCTACGCGTGCCGTCAGGTCATGTGGTCCGACTAGTTATCCTCACCCTGCATGGTGCCACGCCAGGAAGCTGCACTGCCCACAAACTCTCGGCTTACGACTTCTTACTTCCATTACAGAACAAGATAATCGCACGGTAAAGACATTTTGTTCTCTGGTGCTGCACTGAGCTCATGTCTATAAGATATGTGTGAATTTATGTACATATGTGGATGCATATGAATGTGTACGTATGTGTATATTATACACTTTTTCATGTACAAACTTATATCTGTACATCATAGTCAAATGTTATTGTTCACCTTGTTCAGCTTTGTTGTCCTTATTTTTTTAGCCGTTATGTGTATTTCTGTGGATGAACTTTGAGAGCAACAAAAAGCCGGAGTCAAATTTCCTGTATGTGTTTACACTGACTCTGCCACTTTTTTTACACTATTTCTGATATGTCTCATTTATATATTGTACTGTATATATATACATATCCTGGATCCATAACTGTCGCAGGTGGTGTGGGCTGCCTATTTCGGGTTCATCCCCTGTTATGAAGCTGACATCCTCTGGAAATGTGATGTTGGTCACCTTCTCCTTCAGCAGACAGAGGGATGGGGCAATCTTCAAAGCTTACTTCCAGGCCATACCAAAAGCAGGTTTGAGTGCTTTCACAAACAGACAAAAGCATGCGCAGCATCTACAACTCATGTGTGACATGTTCACGTTCGTGCTCAAATGATTTATTTCCACTGATTATAGGGAAAGGACTTAACCTCTATTGTGTATTCTGTGCATTTCACTGTGTCACCATCTCCCCCTGCAGGTTGTGGAGGGTCGATTTCCTCCTGGAACGGCTCTATTTCCTCTCCCTACTACCCTTCCTATTATCCTCCCAACATAGATTGCACCTGGACACTACGGGTGAGTGTATGCATATATACACAATAATATATATAATAATAATAATAATAATAATAATAATAATGATCTCCCTTACATACCTGTAAGTGTTAACAGCGAAATATGAAAGAGAACGTGGAATGTAATTTGGCTCATCCACATTCCAGCATGTGAGCACTTTTTTCTTAGTCGTCTTTGGTTACTTTATCAGGCGCCGTTGCCAGGATACCTGATCTCAATGACGATCGTGACGGTAGACATTCAGGATTCCTCGTCATCAGACGGCTGTGAGAAAGACTGGCTGGACATCGGAGGGGTCAAGTGAGTTGTGAAACTGAACTTTGTGGCCCATTGGTAAGGGTTAGGGTTAGCATGTTACACCTGCTGTAAGTGACATGATCTCATTATCTCAGAATTGTTTAAGACATTCCATGTTTTTGTGGCTGCATAAGAATAAAAAGTAACATTCCTTACTTTTTTACTCTTCTGCATCAAGACTGTGTAATCCAGTGTCAGACAGCAGCAAAAAGCGAGTCTACTCTTCTCCTCTCTCCCTCCACTTCCATTCGGACGAATCTCTCACTTACAAGGGCTTCTACTTGCTCTACCAAGCCTTCTCTCCAGAGGGCAGTAAGTAAAAGCTGACGCTTTCAAATAAGTAGCCCTCTCTCACTGTCATTTTCTCAGAGCCTACTGATACAGTGTGTAATTTCTGAAAGAACAGGTTTTTTTTGTTTCCTAAGCTAACATTTCAAACTAGTGTACTTAGGGTAACATATCCACATCCACAAGTGTAATTCCAAAGAGTACATATGAGTTTCATCCATGTCTATCTCCAGCCTGTCCTCGGCAGTTTCGTTGTGGAGATGGACGCTGTATCCCACTGAGGAAGGTGTGTGATGGAGTAAAAGACTGCTTAGATGGACGAGACGAGGCTAAATGCTGTAAGTCTGTTGCCTGAAGACACTATTGTTGACACAAAAGGGCTGTACACTTTAACCACACAGTCTTTTATTCTTAACATTTAATCTGAAAGACACAACCTCTGTGCTACACTCAGATTTGTATGTGTTTATGTGTTTCTATGTGCATGTTTTGCACATATGTGTAAAACATGTAGCATCCTGCAGGCCAGGTGAAGTGTTGTGTAGGAATGGCCAGTGTAAGCCTCAAAGCAGCCAGTGTGTGAGCCAGACTAGCTGTGCAGACAGCAGTGAAGAGGGCGCCTGTGGTGAGTAGAGTGTCACCGTTGCAACACATGCATGTGCTTGTTGGTAATTTGGTGATTAAAACGTATGTGTTTGTTTCCAGCAGGTAAATGTTACCACGTGTGTCCCAACAATGTCTGTTTGCAGAAGTCTTCAGTGTGTGATGGTGTTATTGACTGCAAAGACCGCAGCGATGAACTTAACTGTACCAGAGCATGTGAGTTTTCATGATGTCAGACGTCACTGGTTACACTCACTGATTAATTTAAGTGTATTTTATTCCAATATGTTGTATTTATAAATACATTTTTAAGTGCCATTTGTTTCACACTGCCTAATTAAGTAATTTATTCTCTTTAGACCTTAAAGGCTGCTCCTCATCCTCATACAAATGTGCCAACGGAAAGTGTCTAAGTAAAGTTAACCCTGAGTGTGACGGAGTCAAAGACTGCATAGACGGCTCTGATGAACTGCGCTGTGGTAAATTCTCACTCACAAAACTCAACCTTAGACTCCTGGAATTGTTACTAAAAACTGAAAATGCTCTGAATTTCTATCATGATTTTTGTCTCCTCCTCTGTCTCCCTGTGTGTCCCAGGCTGTGGCACCAGACCCAGGAAGCGTACTAAGATAGTGGGGGGCTCTGATGCTGTGGCTGGGTCATGGCCATGGCAGGTCAGCCTCCAGATGGATCGCTACGGCCACGTATGTGGAGCCACACTGGTCGCCAACCGCTGGCTCATCTCTGCAGCTCACTGCTTCCAGGACTCAGATGCCATTAAGTAAAAAAGACACCTGGAAGGCTCATCATGTTAACCATAATTTATGTGTGATGTCTTCATGCATGTTGTGTCTGCAGATACTCAGATGCCCGTGCATGGCGGGCCTACATGGGAATGCGTGTGATGACTACGGGGAACAACGGCGCAGCCACCAGACCAATACGCCGGATCCTCCTCCACCCGCAGTATGACCAGTTTACCTCCGACTACGACATTGCACTTCTCGAGCTCAGCGCTCCTGTCTTCTTTAATGAGTTGGTGCAGCCCGTGTGCATCCCCGCGCCCTCACACACCTTTACAACGGGGACCAGCTGCTACGTCACAGGCTGGGGGGTACTCATGGAGGACGGTAAGAGCTCAAGTTTGTTTTGAAACAAATGTAGATTGCGGACAAAATAGACAAGTATTACGACATGGTCAAATGTTTCATAATACCACATGATGTTTCCATTTTATGTTTGTTTAAATTATAGGTGAACTGGCCTCTCGCTTACAAGAGGCCTCAGTGAAGATCATCAACAGGAACACTTGTAACAAGCTGTATGATGAGGCTGTCACTCCCAGGATGCTGTGTGCTGGGAACCTGCAAGGAGGGGTGGACGCCTGCCAGGTGAGTGTGTGCATCACTGTTAGTGTGTCTACGCACAAGTATGCCAAAACTTGCCTCAGTGAATTCATTTTCAGTTTGGTTTCTCTCTTAGCTACAACAAAATGTGTCTGCAAATTAAAACAATTAACACATTCATATTTCTCTTGGTCTTGATGCTCTACGGCTTCTGCATTACTATTTCCAATACAGGTGGAAGACTAAAGTTGGCAAATGTGAAACTGTGAAAACATTATGGGACAACAAATGTATCGATAGTAATCACAAATCAAATAAAGTAGATACCATAAACAACATTTAGATCAAACATATTAATTAGCACAGTAACAGGGAAACTTACAGAAGCTGAGAACAGCCATCCTTGCAATTTTTATTTATTATGTCAGAGATAACAAAAGCCTAACGCTACATACAGATACAAAATAAAGCATTTTATCTCTATTTGTTTAGAGATATCTCAAAGTAAAAGTCCCATTAGCTTATATAATTGGTGCACAACAGTGGTAGCATCAGCTGATTTAACCATGCGAGTGACAGCTGGTTTGACTGCAGTGCATGATGGCATGGCACTCCTTATCTTTGATAAACAGAAAAATAAGAAGAAAATTATCTATTATCTGATAACAAATCTCAGCAGTAAGCAGCAATAAGTTCATTTGTGAAGTAGATAAAAGAAGTGCTGAAGCTACCAGCTGGTGGCAGACTACTGCTTATGCTCAAGTAGTTCATATATTCTCTCACTGTATTTCTCTCTGCGTGTCTTGAACTTTCTGTTATGAAAAGTCACTTCAGCTGCTCTGAAAATGTTTTTATGTCCCTTAATTTCATATATTTTTGTCTGAATGTGTATCACTGTGCATGTCTGTGGTCTTAGGGTGACTCAGGAGGTCCGTTGGTGTGTCTGGAGCGAGGCAGGCGGTGGTTCCTGGCGGGGATTGTGAGCTGGGGTGAGGGCTGTGCCAGGCAGAACCGTCCCGGTGTCTACACACAGGTGGTCAGGTTCACTGACTGGATCCATCAGCAGACTAAGGGACAGGTGTGACTGAACACCACACTCACAGAAAGAAAAAATAAGACAGACTTGACACACAGGACCATGGTTTCAGACTTGGAGTCCATCTTCAGATGGTTGTTATGATTTCATAACAACACATTCAGTCAGAAGTGAGTCCACGGTAACGACCAGCAGGGGCATCATCCCAGCTCCACACCAGCCAGCTTCCCTTACAATCTCCAAACATTGACAGTGGCTATGTTGACATGCACAAAATGCAGTAACTAACCTGGTTACTAAATTAACTTTTGAACCTGTGCAAATTTTACATGAAACTTTAAAATAAAAACACTCTATAAGCTTTTAATTTTACACTGTGTGCACAAATGTAGACTGGACTATGGGTCAGTATTTATGGCTCTACAATTTTGACAGAGAAAGCTTAAGTCTCCTTAATCATATGGACAGATGAGGCCAAAGTACAACACACAACACATAGCAAGTTGTGCATGTAAATGTAGCCAATCACTTCCTGTTTTCCTACCCTCTTTTTCCTGTCACAGCTACATTGTTCACTACAGAGATAGTGACCATGTCAGGTGTTGCAGACAAAAATCACAGCAGTCCTTTTATTGAATGTGGAAAGAGTTCTCTCCCCACACACATGTAACCGTATATTTTTGGCCTTATCTACATTTGTCCATGTACTGTATATGTATGTTCATGACCGACTGCATGTGTTTAAGAGTTGTTATGGTACTGTATGTGGATGTATGTGCATCTGTATATCATGAGTTTATCCTTATGTTCAATATATTCTGTAACTGTAGAAAAGTGAATAATCCCTCAGTAGGAGGTGATAATATATTTTGCATTTCACTTTTACTGTGATTTAATTTATCTTTATGGTGCCACCTTTGCACTTCATGCTCCATGAAAAGCATGATAACAGCTCCCCTTACAACCATGATGCAGTTGATGCTGGCATAAGGAACAAATCAGGAGAAAACCTTACCAACTTTGTCTATGCAGACACCTATGCGTGTTCCCGTGTCTCCTGCTGCCCCTTACATCACCACCCAGTGGCCAACTGCACCATTGTTTATTTTATGTCCTGAAGGAATGATGCACCCAAAGGATTTAAAACATACAGTTTGCATCATTGTTTTATGATATCAGAGTATATGCTTTTACATTAAAGAGACAATTTCCAATGCAGCCGGTCTCAAAAAAACGGTTGTTTTTTGCTGCATTTTTGTCATGACATTTATATTTTCTTGTTTTTTTCTCACTATGATGTCCAATCATCAACATTTGCATTTTTTAACCTTTTTTAATGTTGGGCTGGTAAATTTCTATTGCTTCAGTTGTTATTGGTGCTTTTGACTGAAAAGAGTACAATATGCGAGGCACTTGCAGTACAGCAGTTTGGTGTCAGTACTTTTACATAAAACATCATCTGACGTTATGGTGCAAGCAAGAAGTCACCTTAAGGTTACCTGTCTAAGTAGTGAGATCATTATTTGTCTAGTTGTGTAATGTGTGGTGTGCTCCTCCAAGCAGAACACTTGTTTATTATCTTTTGGAGATTCTAAAGACCGCAGTTTGAAATGTGAGAGACATGCCTGTCAAATTGTTGATGAGGACACCACCCGTTAACCCACATGCCTACGTGCTGATAATCCCGTGCACCAACCGAGAGTTTTCAAGAATTAAGCACAGAGCTGGCCAGTTGCGCATCCTCCCGGTATTCAGTGGTGCCTAATTCAAGCCCGTCTGAAAATAGGATAATTTGCAGATTATAAGATAGGAAGTGGTAATTTCATGTTAAAATGAAAATGTTTAAAATTGTGTCAAAAGAAAGGGTTATTTTAGACCGTTTCTTTCATTAACACCTCACTGTTCTATTACTTGACCACTGGGGAGAACTAAAAGGGGACTGCTGTTACGCGCCTTGGGTGTGTCAATGGACGTCACGAAAGTCCTCTATACTGTGGGAACTGTATAAAGCCGCGCCACTATCCAAAACGATGGGGAAAAGTTGCACTGGAGTTCAAGCGTGGTATCCTGTTGCGTGATCTCCCGCAGCTATCCTCAGGAAACCAACCATCTCTATTCACAACGATCAGCACCGAGCGCCACAGCCATTGCGCTGCGCTCTTTTAAGTCTGCTCTGGAGGGGGGAAACCAACAGCAGGAATAAAACTCGTTTCATATTTTAGATTTGAAACCCGCTTGCTGCATAGGAGTCACTAGAGATGATGAATTTTATCCCCATCTGCCTGTTATGTGGATTGTATGGTGTTCTTGCAAAAGGTGAGTAACAAGTTTACATGTGTTGATTCAACACTGCACAGAGCACCTGCTGTAACCATTTGAGTTGATGTTGATAACTTCTTTATTTAAAGTACTTATTTAGTTTTTATTTGTTAGTCCACTCCAAACGGCTGTAAACTGAAAACTAGTTGTAACCTTTAGAAAATTGCATTTTACGCAGTTTTTTATGGATATTATTTGCCATAGAGGGTCTTCTAGGGTCAAAAGGCATCTTGACGCTGTTTAAAGAATAATGCTATTTCCATGACCATAGCAGAACATTCAGTCTTTTCTTTGGGAAAAAAACAAAACAAAAGAAGCGTAAATGCGCCTCTTTATTGTGGCGCGCTGTGGTGCGGCTGCTCATTTATTGGTCGATTAAGTCGTCGGCGCAGTCGTGTGTCTAAGGCTGTTTAGCTTGTAAATCTCTAATAGCACCGAGTGCAGTGAGGGAGATAAGCGCTATCCTGCGGGACACTTGTTTGGATAATGCGGACCTCTGTGGCCCGGCTTCTTTTGCGCTTGGCCCCGGTTGAATGGACACACGCAGGGCGTTGTTTCCTGAGACTGATGAGTTTCTCTAATGAAAGTTCTGATTTAAAAGAACGAGGGGTCATGACCGACTGAAGGAAAATATCCATTGGGCAGGAACCGGGGTTAATCTGTGCTTATTGCTGAAAACAGTCGGCAGGTTGCTTTTTTGCGCCCTTTGTGGTAGCTATTATTGGTCTTTGGTCCCCAAAAGGGAAAAAAAATAAACTATTTTTCCCAACAAAACGAAATAATGATTAACAACAAGTTAACAACTTCATACGCATGAAGTTGTCATGTCAGTTAACACAATCTGTGAATTATTAACTATTCATTTAATTTTAAATAATTGTTTTAAAGGTTGTTATCTAGCCCAGTAGTGTACTTTAATTAGGCAAGACTTTAGGAAACTAACGTTAGTTATATACATTTTTGATATGCCTTTTGTCAATGTTCTAATTTGTCAATCAACAAATATTTTGGGGCAATTACTGCAATAAATATATAAATACGACATTTGACTGTTGAGAATGCCAGTAGAGAGTCTTAACAAGCATCATCATACATTCATATGCATTTAAGATGGATACTTATTCATCTGCGTTTGTACCCATCCTAATGTCCTTGTTGCCATTGTTAAGATATTAGACCAAACTTATTAGCTTTAATAAAGATGATAATATCTGATAGAAGACCTTGACATTTTTAGAAAACATTCAATAGAATATGCACACCTAAATGTGACATACATACATGTGAATACTTACATATTGTCAATTTTTTGACATTTTAATATTACTGTAAGTTTTCGGCTCACTTGTTGCATGATCACATCAAACTGCAGAAAATCGAGGGTATTAGATTAATTCTCTAGAAATTATTTCCGATTTTTTTCTTGAGTTTAGTTGCAGTGACTTCAGTACAAAAACAGCCTTGAGGTGCATGTTTATGCAGAGTTGAAAATCACTTTTATATGAGTAATTTAAACATTGACATCTGTGTCATCAAGTGTTTCTTGGTATCAAAGGTATTTTTCCCAGTGGTGATGAGTGATGTGCGGAAAACTGCCAAAAAAGAATGATGGGTGTTTCAATTTCTGTGGTTTAAAATGTGACATTTAGGAACAAAAAAAAACAGAACTTTCTAGTTTTTAAGTAGAAAACTTCACTGAATTCTATGGAAATGGTACTTTTATCCAACACACAGCTTGTTGAAAAAGCCCCCAGATGGCCTGAAGGAGATCCCTAACTTCCTCTCTGTCTTCCCTCACCCTGTCAAGTGTGTGTGTGTGTGTGTGTTTCTTGCCTACTTACACATTGTGAAATCCAAGGAAACAGTATGGGAAGTGCTAGCAGCGTGAGTATTGCTAGATCTGCTCAATGGGGAATCGACTGGGAACAATGATGCTGGTAATAATGGACTTTAGTGATAAACTAACTCGCTGCTGTACAAATGATTTAACTACTGAGCGGTTGAGACAGTTGTGTTTGGACGAGTGTTTTGAGCTCTGTGTTGCAAACTCTGTAAGAAGCAGTCACAGTGAAGGACAAACTTCCCTGAATGATGTTTCCGCTGTTGGAAGGAAGGAAGGGCGGACAGTCGTCTTTATCTCTCATTAATAAACTTCAGCGATGGAGTGGAGAAATGCCTTTAGTTGATAAACAAGAGGGAC
Organism: Percina caprodes; assembly: GCA_013375575.1. Classification (NCBI taxonomy): domain Eukaryota; kingdom Metazoa; phylum Chordata; class Actinopteri; order Perciformes; family Percidae; genus Percina; species Percina caprodes. The sequence goes on from JABXJD010000131.1 coordinate 732,284, forward strand.
ACTGCTTACGCATTTCCACACAAGTTGTCAAGTGGCCTGAGCAAGGAGATGTGCAGGGGGTCACAGATACTGTGGCCCTGGATGGAATACGTGCTGTGGAGCCGGGATTCACCAAGACAGGTTCTGCAATCAGTCAAGAGTCTGGTTTAGTCCGGTTTGTAATGGGCAGAGCTAACAGGAGCTGTCCAAGATATTTATTGGTTGTAAAGTGTTTTGTCTTCCAGGATTTCCTTGGAAATTGGTCTCATATAGATCTGAGTCAACACAAAGGGACCTGGACCATTTATGACTCCCAATCATATGATTAGAATTTAATATAAAAGCATCCAACATTTATCCTTAAGAGATTATTAATAAACTAGACATTTTGCTTCAATGGAGTCCCAGTGCTCAAGCCACCATTTCAGAATATAAACATCCTGCCAGATGTCCTTAAAGAATACCGCATAATGAAGTCTTACAAGCTGAATTTGACCTCTGACCTCACTGGAGATGTCCATATGTTGATGATTAAATCCTTATCACTTTATAATTACTAGTAGCTACCCATACTCCAACTTGTTTAGTGATGGAGTTGCTGCCACTACAAATGTCTTCTGATTGTCATCCTCTTTCCTGCCTCTGCAGACAAAGATCAAAAGGGGAAGTACAGCGTTCCTATTCTGGATGTGAAAACCCGGCAGCTGGTCCTTAACATCAACCAGACACTACTGCTCAACTGCAGGTGAGTTTAAGGTAGATAGATCCAAGCCATGAAAACCTTAATTTGGGCAACCGGGAAGCATGGCAATCACAATGATTAATACCTATGAATTAAAGCAAAAACACCCCTTAAACATACCCATCTTTAAGTCTTAATAACGTAGCATTAACAGAAAAGTAATTTCCAAAATCCCCACCAAGACTTATTAGAATGTAAGGATAGACACTAAGAAGAGGTAGAAGCAATTTTCTGACATTTTTACCAATTTAAATCTTAATTGCTAAGAGATTTGCAACATTAAATAATATGGTAACAAAGAACATTCACATGCAGTCTTATTGATGGATTCATTTGTAGCTACACATAGATATTTCTCTTTTGAGTCTTGTAAAATGTGAATTCTTCCCATTGCCCTTCCAGGTGTGCTTCTTGTAAACTCAGTATATTAGTTTTTCTATTTTCTTCAGCAGTTACTGCCTAGTGGTGCTGTGTCATGGAAGTTATTTGTCCCAGCTCATTTTAATATCTTTTTTACTTGCATTTGATAGTATTGAGTTTCCACGTTTAAAGCTCCACTTTCACAGCAGCACTTTGATATGGCTCTTTGTAGTTTTGCTTATTTAAAGCTAATGTACTTGCACATACTACTTGTTGTCTTGAGTTTGTACCTTCAGGGTTGAAAGCACCTAATTGGAAGTCACTTTGGATAAAGGCGTCAACTAAATTATATGTGATGTAATGTAATGTAAAAGAAACTAAAACAAGCAACGAGCAACCTTTATAGCATCTTCATTAGCAGAATGTGAATGCACATACAAACATGGCCAAGTTTTGGGGCGACCCTGGTAGCTCTAGAGTACCATTAAGGCTAACTGCAGTGGCACAGGTTTGAGTCCAGTCCAGGGCCCCTTTGCTGCAGGTCTTCCCCTCTCTCTCCCCTGCCTTTCCTGTCTGTCTCTCTCACTATCAAATAAAGCAGTAATGCCAAAAAAATAATCTTTGCAGATATTGTTTTCTAAGCAAACCCTTTGTAACTTCTGACCAGGGGTCGCTGGGAGCTGTCATGGGCGTTCCCATCAGGTTTGACCAGAGATCAGGTGCAAGTGGAGGAGTCTCGCTGTGGGAGGACAAGCCAGCAGTACTGCAGTCGTTTGATGGTCATCAGCTCCCAGACCCAGCACACTGGCCATTTCCGCTGCAGATACCGACACCGAACTCAAAAACAGACCTCCATCTATGTATATGTCACATGTAAGACACCACTGCCTGAGGTCAAAAGAACAGCACTCATTTTCCTTCTTTCTAGTTGCAGTCATTGAGCAGCCCCTCTCGCCTTCATCCCCTTATGCTTACTGTTTATCTCCCCAAGGTTAAACAGGATGCAGTGGGTGCTAAATACAGACCAATGCCAGAGAGCCAATTATATCCAAACACATTTTGTCCCAACAACACATCCTTCTAGATGACTCTGGCACAGTTTCACCCCCCCCTCTCTCTCCTCTTCTTTTTTTCAACCTGGTCCTACCTCCCTGTTGTCTATATATAAATCCTTTTTTTTTTTTACTTTAGTTTACGTGCTACCTCGAGGCCAGGAATAGCCCAGCTGCTGAAAGGCTCAGTCCTGGGCAGAGTTTCCCAGGGCATCAGCCTTATCTGCTCTGCTCAGCTTCGCTTGAAGCATCCTGTGCTTGGGGGAGGAGGGGAAGAGCTTGATGGGGGTGTGCTGTGAGGGGATGTCGCTGTGTCTCTACAAGGTGGTAGTGGGAGGTGTGTCGAAGTGTGTGTGTGTGTGTGTGTGTGTGTGTGTGTGTGTGTGTGTGTGTGTGTGTGTGTGTGTGTGTGTGTGTGTGTGTGTGTGTGTGTGTGTGTGAGGAATTGAGAAGGATAAGATGAAGGCCAGTGGCTCAGTGGTATCAAGGGGCAGAGGAGGCGCGATGTCTACCCGGCCCGCTCCTCCCTGTCCTGGAGGGTGGCGCTGGGCGGGTTGGGCTGTGTTGGGCAAGGAGCTAGGGTGGAGGCCAGGGTCACAGGGCACGCTACTGTTTGGCCAACAGGACCCTCGGGGGCCATCAATTGCTCAGGTCACCATGTCCATTAAGGGCCAGACTTGGCCTGCGGCTCTTCTCAGACGTTGCCTCCCTCCCCAAGTCCTCTATTAGGAATCAAAGCAAGAGAAGGAAGCCCTCAGGCCGTTAGTCCTTTGGGTACTTTTGTTTGAATGTTCAGAGATTTGCTTCTTGAATAACACCCTACGGTAACAAACAATACAGTGAGCAACACCCAGACTTTTCAATGGCACAGAACTATTACAGTAGTCGAGGGAGGAGAAAGTTCAGCAAGGCCGTTTGATGTTTCTAAACAATCTGTGTGTTTATTGTTGACTGTAGGCTGTCATTTGCTGAATCGTTATCGAATGAATGGGTGTGGAGAACAGAGTATGTTTAGGAGTGTGTCTGTTTGTTTTTGTTTGTGGCTGAGATTGATACTTGGGAGTGTATATGTTTGTTTGTGTGTTTGTGCATAAAGGCAGGTGATTTGTTTTCTTTCCTTTCTGTGTGTGCATGAAATTAAGGGGTCAGTTCACAGAAAATTAAAGAAAAAACATATTTTCTCACTCAGGGAGGTCATTTCCACTGCAGGACTAACTCCCTGACTTTTAAAAATATTATTTTTGATCGCCTCACTTTTATTGTTTCAAGTTTATTTTCTTAGTGAGTAGATGTGCTTTTGTGCCCTGGGTTTTGCCTCTTAGCCTCCATATAGCCTGTCCTAACTTACTGATGAAGGCTATTGGACCTGTATGTGGCCGGAAATACATTTTGAAAACTGTACCTAGTGGTGCTCAAAGAAAGTGCAAATGTTGTTCTTAGGTTAAAAAGAAAAAAATAGGAACGCTCTCCCTTTCTGAAATGACCTGTGATTGGTCCGAGTCTCCTGTAACAAAATTTTTGCCCAATATTGCCAAAAATAATTTTTCTACCACAGCTTTAAAGCCTTAAACCTAATTTTATTCACCTCCTTATATGGAAGCAGAAATCTCAGAAATGAATAGAGCTGAAACAAGGAATTGATAAGTCCATCTACAAAACGTTTATATGCCCTAATTTGGATAATTGATTTAATGATCTCTGTCCTTCCAGCAAAAAATATCATCAATTCTCTATTTCTAGCTTCTTAGGATTTTCAGATTTCTCTCTCTCTCTCTCTCTCTCTCTCTCTCTCTCTCTCTCTCTCTCTCTCTCTCTTATATCACTGCAAATGTTATATATTTTGGTTTGGTTGTAGAAAACAAGACATTTGAAGATGCCAACTTGTGCTCCGAGAAGCTGTAATGGGCATTTTTCTTTCATTTCTGTGAACTGACCCTTTAAACTGTACACATGGTTGTATACTTTATATTATGTGATATTAAAAAGAGTCATGATTATTATTATATGTACCCTATGTGTCCCTGACCGCAGTGTTTGGGTTTCAGACAGCCAGCAGCCATTTGTGGAACATTCGGGTATGAGCCCAGATGTGCTGTACATGAAGGAGAAGCAGCCACTGGTCATCCCCTGCCGGGTCACCCACCCTAACACCACCACCACACTGGTCAAGGTCAGTGCAGGAAATATGAATTAAATGATAAATGACAGTTTCAATGTCTTTATAAAGTCATGTTTGGGTGCAGAGATCTGCTCTGCATCATAATTGCTACATGTAGTAAGTGTATTTTTCTCTTCCCGATCACGCCACTCACATTCTCTGCACATTATGACTTCCCAGTTTTTTCGTCAGTGCTCACATATGCACACAATGCACTGTCCCGTTGTTTCCCCCTCTCGAGATCATTCGCCACATTGTTCTTATCTTGGCAGCCATTTCTCTGTGGCGTGTGGGTCCGTTTGTTTGTGTCCGTCTGCGGATATGTGTGAAAGTGTGTGCGGATATGGTAGTGAGTGTTGGTGCTTGAGTGCTGAGTGAGGGGGCAGACAGTGTTACTAAGTGCAAAGGGGAGCATTTAGAGTGCTTGTTGTCTGCATGTGTGTCTGCTTTTGTATGTTGCTGTATGGCTGTTATTCGCCTGTGAATAAAGCAAAACCACCTGTTTGCTTAAATCTCAAAAAAAACCTTCTGCTCAAAGATGCCCCTTTCTTTACTGACTTTTTTCCGATGGAACGCGCCCACAGCTTCCTGTTGGCACTGATCTTACCTCTGGAGACAGGACATGGGGCTTGGAGTGCCCCTTTGGCCCCTGGCCAGCATCACTTCCCACATCTCATCCTCCACCTCTTGTAGTAGAAATCCTGGCTGCCAACTTCCCCCAACTGATTCTTTAAACAGCTGGTTTGTCAGAAGGAGGAAGCAGAGGTAGCTACTGTTGGCCCCAAGAGATGAAAGTAAAAAAAATTCCCTTTAATCACGAATTCTGATCATTAATATGACAGCCTGTGCATGACTGTGGGAAGCTTATTATAATATAAGTACAATAAAGTAGTTGTAAAACATACAGAAGGCTCTGGACTAGACTGTATTTGTAGGTATTATTTGCCCAAGACACTCCAACCATTTAGTATCGCACTTCTATAAAGTTTGACTTTGACTGAGGAACAGTCAGGGATGATCAAAGTCGGAAGGATTTAATCTGGACTGAACTAAAAAGTCTGAAAGACAAGAGGAAAGCTGCAACAGGAGGAAATATCTGGGAACTTGAATTTCTCTATTTTTGGGATCCAGGAAGTGCAAAAACATTTGGACAATCCAGACTATGCATGACATGTCCTACAAATTCTAACGTTGACCTGGTCCTTAAAAAAACATGGCTGGACACCAACACACACATGTGTTTTTGTCTAGCTTCCAGCTCCTCACAAATGCCTGGAACCTCAAAAGTAATAAGTCTAAAAATAGCTGTACTCCTCCTTCGTCTCCCTTTTTTAAACCTGTGCTGGCCCAACCAGAAATCCACTACCTGTCACACTCCCCTCTGGAGTGTTTTTTTTCCTGAAGGGATTTTGCACTTTGTCTGGATCTCTAATATGACCCTTCTCAGCGGGAACAATACCCAGGAGGCTCTGCTCTCTCGCTCTCACTGTGAAAGTGACCAGGAGGTCCCGGATGACGGGGTCAACCTGGGGTTCCAGTCTAAATGTCTATATCCTGTAGTAACAGGATGCGAGGAGATGGACTGGAGTCACGTTTCTCATATTCTGACTCCTTTCACTCATTTGCTCCTCCTGTTTCTCCACCTACCCCTTTGCATAACCTCCATGTAGGTTTGCTGGATGAAGGTAAGAGTGGCAGAGAGGGTACTAAGGGCCCTCAGACTGGGGGGTGAGTAAATTTGGTGAATTTGGTAGTGGAAAGCATCTACTTTACAGGACGGAGAGAGAAGGAGGAGCTCAGTGGCTTGAGAGGATCGCCTCATTCTGGGAGGGGGATATCAGCCAGTTCACACTGGGGGTGCAGGAGTGGTGGGAAGTGTGTATGTGGTGGTTGTGGGTGGGGGGGTCCACCTGTTCCCTTGAGAGTGGGTGGGAGGCTTCCAGTGTGTCACAGAAATTCTAGTAAACATTTCCTTGAAGCTGCCTCTGAGAAAACAACAAGGTTACAATAGTGTCCATGTCAAGGTAGCCAAGTATTATGAAACCAACACTGTGAGAATACAGGCACCATCATCTGGGGCTTCTTTAGACATATTTTACTCTCTAATTCCAAACTGGACCTGCGACTGTCTTTTGATACAACCTGAGTTGGATTAGTCCAGTAAAAGTGAGCTGGATTTGAGCTCCTGGAACAATTAAAAATAAAATAAACAGCGTGGCCACACACTTTGAATATTTGTAATGAGGTCTATGCATTAACCCTTGTGTGTTTTTTGGGGTCTGTGGGACCTGTTTTCAATGTTTGCTAAAAGACAAATAATGCTCTTTATTATTTATTCTAACTCAAACTCATTAGCCAAAGGCTCATTTTCTGTAAAGAACATAAAAAATAACTTATTTTCAATGACTTCACACGCTACACCCCCATCCCACACACACACACACACACATAACTATTACATATGAGGTGTTCAGGTCTACTGGACCAGAGTGTATGAATGTAGGTGCTATGACACTACGTTGTCTTTCTGAACCTGCTATTCCCACACAAAGTTACTCAATTGTTACATTTCAAGCACTTTCACCTGTTCGGATTAAGTTCTATGAAATAAGCACCAATAATGATCAAAAATCTTTGAATAATTGAATTTCCTTGTTTTCTCACAAAAAACGTGATTTTGATCGTATGATCATAAAGTTGATCTCACAGGGGTAAATGGCAATTATAAACCATAAATGATGTATATACTATGTATCATTGGTAATTAAACTAAAGTAAACATCTATTAAGTATTTTTACATAAATAGTTATGGCTGTATTGATTTAAAAGCCTAATAATGTGGCGGGTCCACCAGACCTGGGAACATTGGCTGTGTAACAAAAATATGAACACCACACAAGGGTTCAAATGATTTAGTTGCAGTATTGTAAAAACACAAAATACAGCTTTGTGAGGAAAATCTTCAAATATGGTGTCTTTTTAAATTCAATATTCAGTTGACTTGCATTTTTTATGAAGACTTGTGCCTTCACTTAAAAATGTACTTGGACTTGTTTAAAAGTATTTAAGACCTGAGGTCCATTTAGAAGCTGTAGTGGAGTTTTCAATTATACTTGAGATTTGACTCAATGGATTTTTTATTGACATTTATTCCTTGTTTTTGGGGGCAGAGGCAATGCATCTTGGAATTTATTTTCTTGCAGATGACTGCAATTTTCTCCTATGTATTTTCACCGGTAGCGTTGCACATCCCATGACTATGTTCTTCACTATTTGCAATGTTTTAATGTGTAATCATTGGGATGGTTTTCTGTAGCTTGTTCCTTAATTTCTCCACCTGCACAGCACAAGAAGGTTATGTGAGATTTCAGAATGGTGTGTGTCATTGTTGTTATGTTTGTGGTAGAGTGACACATTTGATGGATGTTGTCTTCTCATCCCTCTTACCACAGTTCCCCAACCACAGCCTGAGTCCAGACCAGAGGAACATCATCTGGAATAGCAAGCAGGGCTTCACCATCCGAACTCCTACCTTCTATTACATTGGCCTCTTCTACTGCCAGACAATCACTGACGGCGTCACACACAAGTCACGTATATACTTTGTACACAGACCAGGTCAGCAGTGTACGAATTCCTTTTAGCAAATACATCCCACATAAACATGTATGTATGTCTCAGTGGTGTATATGCAAAAACCCTAGTCCACTCTGACTATATATACAGTATACACTACAGTATATATATTTTAACCATAACTACTGTGCATTTTTTCTTTCTTGCCACAGTGAGTAACATCATGGAGGTGTATCTGAACAGCAGTGGCCCTGTGCAGGCCCTGAAAGGAGAGAGACTAGTCTTGAACTGTACTGCCACCGGGGAGTTGAACACCAGAGTCAACATCACCTGGGACTACCCCGGAAAGGTCAGCCCTGCACTAAAGTCTGCAGAGACAAATTACCTTTGACAGAGACTGAGCAGGAGTGTATAATTCTAATAACATGCAGTTCCTGTTCACGTAAACAGACTAGTTATTTTAATTGATATTTAAAAGTAGGAAATACTTCTTTAAAAGTTTGGTTAAGTAAAATAATTGCTCATTTAAATGTACCTTAAGTAAACCAATTCAAAATAATCCACAAAAAGTGCACAATTTAAAGAAAGCAAGATCACTCTTCATTTACTATCAATCCCTTCACTTCAGTTTTTCAAAGCTCACAAAAGCTTTTTACGTTGCAATGGATGTTATCTTTACTGAAGTATCAGTGCTACCAGTACCGCGTTCTAATAAAGCCGAGGGGTTTATTAGTCTATATCCACAACCTTCCACTTCCGGGATTGCCCAGTTGCCGCAGGAAATTCCGCCGTATGTCCATCTTTTTGGCCGAAAGTCCGTTACGTTCAGCTTTCTTTGTGATTTTAAACTCTGTTGGATTTATGAAGACTATGCTCATCAGATTTTAGGGTAAAAAGGTCTGTCCAATCTGAGTTTTCTGTTGCACGACTATAACAGCTTTTGAAGGTACACATTTTGCCAATAAACCAGAGCATGTTTCTCTCCCATCCCATAATGCTGTGTGAACTAGCCAGACCCTCCATCACAGTGCTGTGGAGGACAGTCTGGCAAAGCAAGACTAGGGGTTTATTAATTGTGACTATGACTAGCATTACTTAATAAATAACTTATCAGAGCTTTAAAGGTTAGCAGGAAACCATTTGTAAAGCCACCCTTTTGTTTTTTTCAGATTGTAAAAAAAATACATGCTGCAGAGCATCTTTTCCATTATTAACACACTAACATTTACAACTCGGAACTTGATAGATCATTTCAATTAAAGAACCCTTTATTAATTACTTGCCCATTATATCACAGGCTTTTAAGTAAGTCATTTATAAAGGCCTGTGGATTTCTGACTAATAATAATATAATTTTTTAATAATAATAATATTCTTACTTTTTAATCTTTTTTTGATAGTTTGACAATAGAGACAGACAGGAAAATTGTGGGTAGAGTGAATGGATGAATCTAAGACTTTCATTAAAGGAACTGGAATTGAGTTTGTTGTTGAGTTTGTTGTTGAACAGTATAAGTATCGGGGAACTGTCATCGATGAATCGTAATGCCATCTGTAAGAAGGGACAGCAACATTTGTACTTCCCTAGGAAGTTAAGCACTTTTAATGTAGACAGGAAAATGATGTCTTTATTTTATAAGTCCTTTATTGAATCTGTTTATACTTGTGCCATGATTGCTTGGTACGGTAACCTGAACATCAGGGACAAAAACCACCTCAGCCATATTGGAGGCTGGCATAAAGGTGGCTGGCAAGATGATAGGTTTCCCACAGTTATCTTTGACCAGCAAGTACTTCGGAAGGCCTGGTCTATAGTAGACTGTACAAACCACCCCCTTCACTCTGAGTTCGTAACACCCCCCCAGGTCGCAGATTTAGAGTACCCCGGTGCAAGAGCAATAGGAGTAAAAACAACTTTGTTCCATGTGCAATAACTTTGCTTAATTTGCACATGTAATGTAGTACTTTCTTTTCTTTCTATTTTATGTTTTTAGAGAGTGCTCCAGTCATGATAAATGGTGTTGTGTGTATTACACACAACACCTTGACTGCATATTAATTTTTTTGGTATAATAAAGTGGCTGAACTGAACTGACCTGGATAACATGCAACATCAAGTTGCATGTTAACAACAACAATTTAAGTTACGCTAGATGAGGATATAAGTTGTCTTTATTGATGCCATATTAGAGTCCGACCTGCGGCCTTTTGCTGCATGTCATCCCCCATCTCTCTCTTCCCCTTTCATGCCTATCAACTGTATTAAAGGGAAAAAGCCCCAAAATAATCATTAAAAAAAGAACATGCATACCTTAAATAAAAAATGAGAAACGTAAATGTGAAAAATTCAGTCAAGAGGTGACATGCTGCACTGTTGGTTAAAAAAGTTAGCAGCACTTGGGTTCAGAGATTTTCAAAATAGATTTAAGAACACACAGATGAGTCTTCAGTGTTAATGCTGTGGCTCTTTTTCTCCCTGCACCTTCAGAATAACAACACAGGCTTCACTTCCAAGAGGCTCCTGAAACACAGAACGCACATGTTGTTCTACAATATTCTGACCATCCCAAAGCTCCAGCGTTCAGACCGAGGACTCTACACATGCCATGTGACCAGTGGGGAAAAACACAAACAACAGAAAGTCACTGTTACAGTCTATGGTGAGTGTCTTCCACTGAAACTCCCTGACATTTATGTGATTCAACCGCAGTTGATGTCACAACAATGATCAAAGTTTTCCATTAGCTTTCTCAATCTTACACACAAATATATCCATGTTTTTCTTAAATTTTAGACCGTCCGTTTATTCGCCTGAAGTCCAGACATGGATCTACGATGGAAGCGCAGGCAGGACAGAAATCTTATAGAATCTCTCCCAAACTACGAGCGTTCCCTGCCCCTGCAGTCATCTGGTAAGAGATCACCTTGATCCCAAAAATTAAATCTTTTTTTTCCCTCCCTTTCCTAATGTCTAAATAAAGACTGTTTGCATTCTGTATCTATTTTAATCTCTGGCACACTTTCTCAACACAAGTTCCATTGAAAGGCCTTGGAATGATGTTTGTTTTAGCAAGCAAGCATTGATCATCATATTCAGTAATTAAAATGATTGAAATCATTCAGTCATTTTAGACTTTCAAATGATTTTCCTTCTTTAAACGTTGGGTTATACTGATAATTATACAGTCCCTGAAACTTTGCTCAGAGGTCTTTTTTTCTGACAGGTTGAAGGATGGCATGGTGGCAGCAGAGCAATGCTCCAGATATCACATGGATGGGAATTCCCTGGTGATCCGGGATGTGGCAGAGGAGGATGCTGGGAAGTACACTGTCCTGGTACGAATCCAGGAATATGGACTCTACCAGAATCTCACGCTCACTCTTGTGGTCAATGGTGAGAAATTAAATTCTTCACACACCAACGACCTTTAGCTTTTGACCTCCCTCAGTGTTAAAACGTTTTGGGTTTATTTGGGCTTCTTGTCTGACAGTGAGTCCTCAGATAGGAGAGAAAGCGGTGTCGTTGCAGGACCCGGGCTCGGTGCCACGGGGAAGCAGACAAGCCCTCCACTGCACATCCCACGGAGTCCCTCCACCACACATCCAATGGCTATGGCATCCCTGCCCATCCAAAGGCCTGTAAGTAGCCCAGAAGATGCAGTGCAGTGTGCACATTAAAATCCTGTCTCTACAATGAGCTGTAAACCATTTAAAATTGCACCAGCTGGAATGAGCTTCAATATAGTTTAAAAGTTTTCAAACCTTCCATCAGAAAATAACACTATTTAAATATTTTGATTTGAATAAACTCAGTATATATATATATATATATATATATATATATATATATATATATATATATATATATATATATATATATATTCCAAATAAATAAAAATAAAAAATAAAATGGCACATTGTTGCTTTTTTTTTTTTTTTAATAATATCCATGCCCTGATGTTACAAACAAATGATGTCCTGCTTTGTTTGGTGGTGGTGGTGGTGGTGGGATGTGTGTGTGTGTGTGTGTGTGTGTGTGTGTGTGTGTGTGTGTGTGTGTGTGTGTGTGTGTGTGTGTGTGTGTGCGTGTGCGTGTGTGTGTGTGTGTGTGATTTTTTTAAAAATGAGACATGTTTTGTCTATTTCAGCATGGGTTCAGACAGCATTTCCTTCTTGTAACCAGAACAGATGCCTTTGGGGTCCCTTTGTGTGCGCGAATGTGTGAACATGTGTGTGCGTTTATTTGAGGATGTGTGTGTGTGTGTGTGTGTGTGTGTGTGTGTGTATATGTATATATATATATATATATATATATATATATATGTATTTGTATGTGTCTCATCATACAAATCATCTATGTTTATGTGTGTATGTCTATGTTTATGTTTGCTTGCTTTTGCAACTCTTTCATGTTTTTGCTCTTACTGTCTGTGTTTCCATTTTCATATGTTTGTTTAAGTGTATACAAATGTGTAGTGTGTGTGTGTGTGTGTGTGTGTGTGTGTGTGTGTGTGTGTGTGTGCCTGGTGCATTCACAGACAGTACACAGCGTATCTTAGACTTGAAAGGACAGAGAAAAAAAACACACTTCAATAGAAGCCAGTTCCGTGCTCTCAGTCACGATTTGTTGGTTTCTAAATCAAACGCTATGATTTAATGAATTTCCTGTCCAGGACACAGGGTAAGAGGCCTGTTTATTATTTTGATTGCACACCGCATCCTGTGATGCCTTTTCTTATATCTGACACACACACACTATATATAAAGTTCTCATGAGAAATGGCCCAACCCAGTGATGCCGAGGGACAACAGTCATTTGGTCAACAACACACACGAGTACTCAAGTAGGCTCTTGGCAGAAACATTGATTGAGTTGTTCTTGGAGGTCAGACACTTATTGTGTTGCATATGACCAAGTCAGAAAGGTTAAGTATTACCTGAGAGCACCACAGCAGCCGCCCATACTCTATTCCCCCTGTGAGACTCACTGACATCATCAGTGTACTTGACCCTTAACACCAGTACTCTCAAATGGCGCCATGCCGTGGTGCCTCCAGTGTGGTTTAATCCATCCGTCTCTGCAAAATGTAACCTACACAATGTACATGAACATCTCTTTATCACCAGCTGGTGATGCTTAAGCTTATCTAATATTTATTCTGAATCTGCTGAAATTTCAACCTTTACCTAGAAGATATATTGCATAGTCAGAAAATATATTTAGATTTTCAGGTAAAAACTATAATGAAATGTTGCTTCTGTTGTACCTAATTATGGTTTCATAGTGAAGATGCACAGTATGGATGAGAGCAGAGTTGATCTTGTTTCATCGTGATGAGAATCACATGCAATCTGCAGGAAAAACTGCCCAAACCCAATTTTATAATTAATTTGGTGCTTGTTAAATTGATTGAAATTGATTCTGATTGGCTTGTAAGTCAAATTTCAATTTGAAATTTCAGTCTATAAATTACACAAACAATTTAACATTTTTGTTCATGTTAAATTGTTTTTCACATTTCACTGAATCACTGAAGCTGCAGTTTATTAACATTAAGGAACTAAAGTATAATTGCACAGTTATGTTCCCGCAGATTACATTTGGTCTCTTCACTGGCTGATTTACGGTCCTTTGTAAAGCTCTGTTCTGGTTCGCATTGAGTGTATTTCTTTAGTTTAGTTTTTGGCTGGATCCTCACAAGGCCCTTGTTCTTTGCAGCCCGGCTGCACCACAAGCCTGACGCTGCGCTGGAGGAGGCCCAGGGACAGTGGACCAGGTTGGGCCAGGCTGATGGGGGGCCTCACGCCTGGGCCCTGGGCCACTCCTGGGTCTGGCCCTGGGAACCATAGCGCTCTTATCTGGCCTGGCAGGAGGCGCACTGGGCTTCCTGTGCAAAAATCAGAGCGCTTTTCCTCTAGTTGTTTGGCTTCCTCTCCGACGCGAGACGCTTCCTAGCAGCGTGATTGTCCCTTCGTCTTCAAACGTGGCACAGTCCGCTTCCTCAAGAGCTTGATCTATTCTTGAGAGCCCCCCTCCCACACACCCCTTCCCCCAACTCTGCTGCCCCCACACATACATCTCCAACCCTTTCCCTCACCAGCTCTGCCCTTCACCCCAACCAAGCATCAAGAACAACTCCCCATCGCCTTCCATGCTGGAGCCCATCTCCTCCACCACCACCTCTACACACTCATCAGTGCTTCTCCACAGCAACCAGAACCCTCAGTGACATTACCAGTGATCCCATACGATAATCCTGTGCTTGCTAAACTGATGTGGGAAGTGACTTGAAACACTGCTGAGCAGTGAAAGACCAGGTGACTAAGGAAACAAGGGGGAAAATTAGCCACATCACTAAGGATATAAGGACACCTGCTTTACTGATTATTTATTTCCTTTATTTCCCCAATTTAAGTCATCCCCTTGCACCCAGCCATGCTGTAGTTTTTGCTTTTTACATTTCACAGACATTTTGAGCCAGAAGAAGTGCAATTCCATTCATCCACCAGCCACATTTCTGGAGCTGCTTTGCTTGTTTTTTTTTTTGTGTCCTAGAGTGGTACTATAATGGGTGCATGAACCGTGCCTGTCCCAAGCCCTAATCTGATTCTGACATCCACAAAAGCTGTGAGTTTCTTTTCCGATTTCTTAGCCACTGATAGAAGGTCAAATGTGCTCACCTTGGACGGTGAAAACAGGAGAGAGGACAAGCTTTTTGTTGTTCACTATGGGATGCCTACAGTTCTCTATTAAAGACTGACAGTCAGCAGACGCCTACCATGTAGGAAGTCTCCACAGACCAGAGACTATGACCACCCTCTATCATGTTATGTCATCCTGTGTCGTCCTGTGTTCCCTGTCAAAATGTCTTGTTTGTCAAATGATGTCAGTATAGCAGCCTGGTTTTCTTTTTTATTGAAAGTTCATTAATGGAAAGAAGCTTCCGCACACTCAAAAGTTAATTAAAACCTAATGTATGAGTGCCAAGTGTTTTAGTAAAGTCCATATCTACTGTGTGTGTGTGTGTGTGTGTGTGTGTGTGTGTGTGTGTGTGTGTGTGTGTGTGTGTGAGAGAGAGAGAGAGAGAGAGAGAGAGAGAGAGAGAGAGAGAGAGAATGTGCGTGTGCGTGTGTCCCATTCTACGGGTGTCTCCCAATGTGATCCATTCCTTGTATACAGATGTTCTATGAGTAATATATGAATCTAATATTTAATAATTTTATACAACTAACTTACATATGACAAATGACAATATTTGCCAACTTTGTATGAATCTGTATTGAAGTGTTATATCAGTTGTTTGTGTTTTTGCATTAAACTTTGCTTATATTTGTGTATTGGTTTATACTGCAGTGTGGTTATTTTGGGGTTGAGACAGAAACGGACAGGGACAGCGGTAAAAGTCTATTTTAGGTAGTGAAACAAGACAGGAAGAAAAGGCAGGAGATGACCCCTGCTGATACACAACTCATTCATATTTCCAGGCGGATGTTGCTCACCTTGTTCGCAGGCACACATTGTGTGAATGTGGTTGTGGTATGACTGTGTATATATGCATTTTTGTTATCTGTTTCTAATCCCATGTATGTCCACACATCTATCTGACTAATCATATTTGTGTGTATAAGTGAAAGTTGAGTGAGAACGCTTTGAGTGAGAAAGCTTTTTCTGGATTTGTGTGTGTGTGTGTGTGTGTGTGTGTGTGTGTGTGTGTGTGTGTGTGTGTGTGTGTGTGTGTGTGTGTGTGTGCCGCGTGCGTGGGTGCGTATGCGTGCACACGTGTGCGTGTGTGAGGCCCGTGGTGTCATGCACAGGGTGGGTTGTTTGTGCAGTCACACTCTAGATGCCAAGAGGAAAAGCAATCAGGGAGCTGAGAGGAACCAACCTCAGGGAGGAGCTCAGAACGAACAGAAAACGATACAGACAGAGATAGTGAATAGAGAGGGGCTGTGACACAGCCATAAACAGGCAGAGGATCCATGAGCATAGTAGAAATTACAGTTCACAGTAGGGATGATGGTCTGTGTGGTAATGTCTAAATAAATGAATTTGATCATGAGATCTGTCTAAGTTATATGCCAGATAGATAGATAGATAGATAGATAGATAGATAGATAGATAGATAGATAGATAGATAGATAGATAGATAGATAGATAGATAGATAGATAGATAGATAGATAGATAGATAGATAGATAGATAGATAGATAGATAGATAGATAGATAGATAGATAGCATTTTTGGCCTGCCACAAAATGTATTCCCTCTGAATGATGTCTCCCTGCTGTCTAGTTTTTTTTATTATGTATATACTTCAAATCATGCGGACTAAGTGGAAACTTCTCCATTGTCACCTAGGTTATTATGCATAATTTGAAGTATGAATTAAATAAAATACTTCACAGTAAGGCGTCATCTGTGCATTATAGAGGGGGGATATATTTACTGGCTGACTGAAAAATACAGTCTGAAAGAATGTGTATCCTCCCAACCTTTGCTAGAAAAATAAAACTTCTTCATATGCATCAAGGTCAAAGGCATGATTTGAAGTATATACAAAATAAAATACTTGCTGTAGATGGTACTTGCTACATTTTCATTAAATTTATCATCATATTAGATTTAGATAAACAGTCAGCATTGCTTATACTGTTATGAGACATGGAAAGTAAATTAAATATACACCTTTTCCCTCAACTCTGAAAATAATTGATCAAGCATTGTGTGTTTTAGGCCCCACCCCAGCTCCTGTATGATTTTAGAGTTTTTCATCATAAAAGATGCACATAAATAAGCCACAAAGCAGTCTGCATGAGCTCTAGTTCCCACAGTTCTACTTGTGTGTAATCTATGGATTTAGACTTGTGAGAGTCATTGAGAGGAACAGGAACAGGAACTATTGTCCTGGAAATGTGGGATGAATTGTTAAGAACGGAAGGAAGTTGATCCACAGCATTACAATACCATCTCTGTATCCTCTATAGATGAACAATCCAGAATGACATAGCACTCCAAAGATCCACTATTGTCAGCCTGCAGGACAGGGTAAGAGGATGTGATGCTGTTGATAAAATGGTATGGTGATGATGATTGTGTGAATGAGAATAACATCATGCAGCGAAGATCAAGGCGTTTCCCTGATGTTCTGGTATTCCTCCTGCCGAGCCACAGCTGAGAAAAACACAGACACATACACCTGAAGGCAGCATAAAATTCTTTGTGTCAACACAGCTGAATCCCTATATTCTTCCTTCTTCAAGGTGTGTGTGTCCAACATCCTCCTCCCTTTGGAGCCCTGTTACAGAGAGGGTCCCTGCCACGTTCACAAGCAACCACATCCTGAGTATTACACACAGACAGGAAGTGCTTCAAGGGAAGAAAAAGGTAGGTGTAGCACTGAAATACACACTGTGACTGATAGGAGAGCTATGTTGTGTTAGTATAAGGGTTTTAAGTTACTGTTGAAACACCAATCTGAAAGGAATTACCATAGAACTGCCATAATCAAAACCAAAATATACTTTACACATCTATAACATGAGACAGGTGCGTCAGAGAGGGATGAGTAGGTCAAAAGTAGCAAAGAAACTTCAGCACACTGCCTCACTTGCAAAGATAAATTTAATAGCTGACAACATTTCGGTGCTAGACCTTTGCCTGATGAAGGTCTTTCTCTCACAAGATCATCTTTACTCTTACTGCCCTTCTTTGTGCACTCCTCCCACACACACACATTCACAGACCCACTTTTATTAATACATATTGACAGCTTGCATGTGGACACTGGGACAGAAGGTCTGGGTCAGAGAACCCTATTGTCTGCTCAGTGGGCCCATGCAAAATATGATTCCTGCTATCAGTGGCAGAGGTAACAGGCCTGAACCTTATGCGCCATGTGTCCATGAACGTGTGTGCGTGTGTAAATGCTCATCTGTATGCGTGCGTGCACACGCGCGCACATGTGTGTGTGTCTGTTTTTCAGTCCTGGTTTGAAAATGCGGATGTTTGTGCTTTCTGCAGACAGTGGGGGTCCTGACTGTGGCAGAGGCCTTTGTGTCTGGAGTCTATCGCTGCACTGCCTCCAATTCTGCAGGCACAGACCAGCTAGACCTCCACTTCTACGTCACAGGTGAGGAATCATCTCCTCAGATATACACAATGGGCATTTTTTTGTGCCCACATATGGGATTCTTTTTTTAAATTTGAAATTACAGTGAACATCTATTTTCCCTGCAATCTTTTCCCTCCAACATTCACGTCACAGAATATTAAATAACTAGTTTCTGTCTTCTTCCTGTTGTCTGCTTTCTTTTCTCACTTTTACTCCCTTCTCATTTTCAAAATATCAGCTGATCCACTTGATGGACTGACAAATCTTTTTTTTTACTGATATTCTATTCAAAATAATGAGTGACGATGCAATAATAATTAATAAAATAAATAATAATTGTAATTCTTCTGTTCTGTTTGGTGAGGGTTACCTTGTTTAAAGTTGTATTCAATGAAATTATTATGCAATAAATTATCTTTTTCAACATGAAACTCATAGATAGGATGTGTTTTTGTAACATAACAACATATTTGTAACATCTGTAAACACACATATACTTCTACACACACTCCTGCACAGATGACATATTTGTTGCCTTCTGTTCCGTTAGACTTGGATGATTGCACACACTGCCTTTTCCCTTGTTATAGGCAGCATTGCCAAAATTAAATGTCCTGCAACAAAACTTACTAAAAACCCAAGGGTTTTATGTGTATATTTCACAGCTGTGAGGAGTAAAAATGACACCGAGCCCATGCAGTAGATAAAAAGGCTCTATAGTATTTAATAAAAGTAATGTAAATTTAAATGAGGAAGGAGAGGGGCAGGAAGGGATAGTAAGAACAGGAGATGGGCAGAGATAGAATATTAAGTTTTCAGGTTGGAGAAGAATATATGTGGAGTCATTACTGCCGTGTTAAAGCTATAGTGTGCAACTATTCTATATTAATGAATGTCATTACATAAATTCAGGCCATTGTCAAATGAGATGATACAAAGATAATTAAGCCTATCAGCGCCACTGTATTTCTCAGTATGACTATGTTTGACTATGACTAAGGTGTAGTCCGAAGGTGTCTCCTTGGAGACAAAGAGGACATAAAAAAGTGTGTATTATGTGGATGCGCCAACAGTGTGGTTGTAATTACTTAGAATTCCTCATGGGGACAACAGAAACTATGCACTACAGCTTTAAGGGGATTTTATTAGTGAAGCAAGTGACGAATGTCAGAGACCTGCAAAAGAGACACTGCAGCCAGGTCGCTGCACCTCAGTGAAGAGAGTGTGATGCTCCAGAGCAACAGGTCTTAGAGCTCAAACTGACCTGGAGTGATGGAACTCTATGTAACAGGCAGCTGCTTCTGTATTATCCACCAACATATCACAATTCAAAGCTGCTCAATTGATTTTATGTTGAAGAAATGCACTTTTTTCACATCTAAAAATCTGACACTTGCTAAAGAGTATTTAGATTCTTCAGTGTTATCTGGTTACATATTTGAACATTTTCCATCGAAAAATGTTAAATATCATACCAAAAACAATAACTCAAATAGATCTTTTAAATACTGGAAAATGATTGATAAATGTTATAGAAGAAGTATACACACATTAATCTAGGTTAAAATCCTTGGCACAACAAAGTAGAGTACGTGCATCGGTTTTTTGTGTGACGTGAGGTTAGATTTGTTACAAGGCGTACAGGTAAAGGTTTTTTATTGTGTTTATTTGTGTGCATGAGTGTGTGTGTCTGTGCATTAGGCTGAGCTGAGTTGTTAGTGTGTGAGCAAGAGCGAAACAGGAACCTGGTGCTCTTATCGTTCTACTTCCCTGTGCAGTGCACTTCCTTGGACTGGCAGGTCGGCTTTATTTCGGGAGGCCTTGGGGTGTTCGGGAAAGATAAACACTATCTGCCATCAGGAAACTCTCGAGCCGTTTCCACGGGAAGTTTCAAATGGCTAAAGTAAATAAAAAGGCTTTTCACTGTATTCCACTAGCTGCTTTTACCCACAATAGCCATTCAACATTGTCGTCAAAGGTTACAAAAATGGAGAATCCGTTGAATCAGCTCTCCTGGTTTCAGGCACCAGACAGGATCCACATACACTTGTCGAGAAACGGAGAGGGCTTATTCATCACACAGGAGATCAGTGATATTTTTTCACGTTTGCTCTCATTCACCTTTCTTCAACATCTTTTCATCTCTGCTTCCCTCAGATGTCCCAGGAGGCTTCAGTGTGACCCAGGGGGAGGAGCCTAGAGAGGGTGGAGAACTCCATCTCACCTGTGTAGCCAATAAGTACCTGTACACAGCGTTGTCATGGCAACGAGTGAATGAGACCGAGGTGCCCAATCCCGCAGCCCTGCCCGGAGTAGTCAGCAGCTCACATTGGGGGAGTTTTCCAATTCTCTGGTCCTGTTGCTAAGCAACCTAACAGCCAGAGACTCTGGCTCCTACAGATGCTCTGCCCACCACTTGATCATCGGACGGGAGGCACACCTGGACATACAGGTGGTGGTCACAAGTGAGTAGTTGCAGCTTTTATGATCTTATCTTCATCTATAAGCCTATAGTCACTACTGTGCATTTTTGGTTACTTTTATGAACAATAGTAGAGCAAGTAATAATCTCAAATACTGTACATCAAGCTTTTTTGGATTGTGTTTTTAGCTTTTTGTCTGCACACAATGATTGCTTTTATCTGATCTTTTTTTTAGATTTAGTGCAAAATAAATATTCATAATTATACATACATACAAACAAACAAACACCTACATGCTCTCACAGAGTTTTGCTGCTTGGGAATTGGGTCCCCTAGACTTCCTGGGGCCCCACCCTGCCTTTGCTCTTGCGCTCCAGCTCAGCACCTCTTTCACGTGGGAATGAGCTCTTGTCTGGAGGAAGAGCACACAATGGCACTTTCCACAATACCACATTTACAGGCCCCCACACAGGGCCGGCGTAACAATCAGCCAATCAGACACTGTCAGGCCCCAGCCCCCGCGGACAATCGTCAATTGTTGACCAGAAGGAAGATAGGGGAAACAACAATCAGTCGCCTTGGTTAAGTGACTTTTCTTCATGTATTTTACTGCTGTTACACAATCAGGGTCCAACACGTCAGCTTCCTCCACTGGGACCCTCACAAGGGAACTAATAGAGAGACAGGGTTTCCAGAAAGAGAGAAGTTGGGGAGCTAAATCGAAAGTAAAGAGGGAGAATGTAGAAAAAAATGAAGCATGGGAATAAAGAGACTCAGGGGTGATCTGATCTAATTATAGTTTACGAGTAATGTAGTGTAATTATGATGCATGAGAAGGAAACTTAAAAACTGCATTTAACTCATTGTGTGCACTCATATGCCAATAACTGCCCACATAATGAAATACTACATTGTTGTTGTTTTTTAGAAATGGGTTTATATTGAAGGGTATTTCCGGGTGAATAAGTGGCCCAAGAGAACCTAAACGTCAGCTGACTCGCAGGTTGAACCCAAGGCCACTCTTCTGGATAAATGTGTCACTACCAGTGCAAGATTATTGTCCAAAAGTGGCACTGGTCCAGAAAACAGTGAAAAAAATAGCACTGCTTTCACTTCATTGAAAATCTGTTTCAGTCTAACTACAACTGTAATAAGTTATTGCAGGTTTACAGTATCAAAGAATAATATTACTATTATGCGGTAAAGCAGGGGTCTTTTTTAGGCCAAGGACCCCTAAGCTGAAGGAGAGACAGAGCAGGGACTCCCCCTTATATATTGTATGAAATTGTTTTGCATTTTAAACTGGGCCTACAATATTGTGTTGGGAGGCATAAAGCCTTTACACATACCTTTTCATGGTGCATACAATACTAAGCTATTAAAATAATAACTATTGTACTAATATATTTATACATCATGTTTTAATGTTAAAGATTAATGTTGCACAGTGAATCTTTAACTGTCTGTGGATGGCTACCTTTGTGGCTACCTTATCTTCAATAAGACAATAAGCCTATCATCAACGTTGTGTAAAACAAATCACAAATAGGCCAATTTATCTTTGCTAATAATATGTTGGATTCATGTAAATGTATAAACAGAACTTGAAGCCCTCCATGCAATAACTATGAGGACCCTTAAAAAAGATTGTTACATTAATGTATTACTGTATATTACGCATTTTGGTTGGTCAAAGTTTAAATAGTTTTGACTACTTTGTATTCTGTTCTAAAGTGGAGTAAAAATGACATTATCCCCCTGAAATGTAGTGGATTTGAAGTGGCATGAAGTGGAAATACTGTAAGTCTCTACCTCAGTACCATAGTAGTACCTTAGTACCATTCTAAGTACCATAGAATTGTACTTAAGTGCAGTACTTGGGTTAATGTACTTAATTACATTAAACCACTGGTAATTTGGCAGATGTTGCACAAACACTGTTGCACATATTTCTGCACATACTATTCATGGTGTTTCTTCTTTCAGTTTTGGAGCCTCCGGTGCTGCTTAATAATCTGACAGATTTTACTGTCAACCTCAGCAGCTCAGTGATCCTTAGCTGTCCCTCTAGAGGAGTCCCAACTCCAGTCATCGTGTGGTACAAGGATGAACGTGCCTTGTCTCAGGGATCAGGTGAAAATAAATACCATGAACACAAAAACGGTAGCTGTATTTTAGTGTCTAAGAGTTTGTGCCACCATCTTTAGGTATTGTGATATCAACAGAAGATGGGACCCTCCATATTGATCGAATCACAGTCGAGGACCAGGGCATGTATACATGCCAGGCCATCAATGAGAGGGGATCTGCAGAGAGTTCTGCCTATATCTGGGTAAACCGTAAGTATCTGTCAACCACTAGTACTTTTCAATTAAATTTTTTAATCCGCTGGGTTTACTTCTTCTCAAAGATATGACTCTTCCATTTATGGGTATGTGTGAATGTCTATTGTTCCCATTTCTATAAATAGATGTATGGTCTGGATGTACAGATATATAGTAAAATAATAAATGACATTGTTTTTATGGATTTAGTATTCATACCCAGAGGTGTGGTGTTTAAATTCTATTAATGGGAGATGATATGTCTGCTTATCAATTAATATGTAAACAATGATCAAAGAACGTCTTAACAACATGTGGGACACACTCCTTTTGTCTAGTTCTCCTCATTTACACACCCACACACATACACTCAGTCATACTTCCGGTGGTGGTAGAATTATAGGCAGGGCCCC
The DNA here is from genome assembly GCA_013375575.1 of Percina caprodes. Lineage (NCBI taxonomy): Eukaryota > Metazoa > Chordata > Actinopteri > Perciformes > Percidae > Percina > Percina caprodes. Next base: position 755,423 of record JABXJD010000131.1, read on the forward strand.
GTGTGGTTATACCCTACAGTTTGAGCATCATTCCCGTGGTGGTCATGCTTCCCAGTCAGGGTCTGCAGAGAAAGGAGTGGCATGCGTGCTTGCTTGCGTGCGTGCGTGCGTGCGTGCGTGCGTGCGTGCGTGCGTGCGTGCGTGCATGTGTGTCTTTTGTTCTGATCACTCAGGAAGGAAGCTGTCTCCCGTTTTTATTTCCTCCAGAAGGGCCCTCATCTCAGAGAGGCTCCGCACTGCACTGAGCCTTTCTATTTCTGCACAATAAAAAAATAAATTAAATTGGGATTTAATAAGGAAGATAAATCATAGTGTTTCTGGATTATGGCATAACAGTAAAACACAGCCCCCATTTGGAAAGGTGGAGAAACATTTAACCACCTTAGTAAAATGATTTACTGTAATTCCAACCACGTTTCTCTGATTTATCCGCAATTTATTTCTTTGATGATCTGAAATGAATGTAAAATAGAAGTCTTATTTGTTGTTGCTATTATCTAAAGCTGATTAAGCACTAATGTGGTGTGTGTGTGTGTGTGTGTGTGTGTGTGTGTGTGTGTGTGTGTGTGTGTGTGTGTGTGTGTGTGTGTGTGTGTGTGTGTGTGTGTGTGTGTGTGTGTGTGTGTGCAGGTGCCTCAGAAGCCTCATTTCTGGAGATTCCCACACTTACCTGTACCTGTGTGGTGGCCACTCTCTTCTGGCTTTTGCTGACGCTCTTTATACGCAAACTGAAACAGGTTAGAGGAAACCCAATAAAGTTTGTTTTCTGGTACAATAAAACAAATTTGTTCAGGTTTGTATATGTACAAGTATTCGTGTATGTCTTTTAACTGGATTGAGAGTTAAGTTTTCACTATATAATTTCACAATTCCTGATTAAATGACTGGTTGGAGGCACAGGATTTTCATTCAGCCTCCATTCACTTATTCAGGTTTGATTTTTTTTTAATAACTCATGAATACAATTTTTTTCAGATCTCATTGTTGGAGTTTCCCATACGCACCTGAATGCATTAGCAGTCCCTGCTCACAACTCTCTACACAACTATGCTGTTAGTATAGTACATATATGGGTTTTCTAATTACCAACCACACTCTTCTTTCTCCAAAGCCCAACAGCTCAAACACCAAACCAGAGCACCTGTCAATCATTCTAGACAGAGGGGATGGGCCAATAGAGGAGCAGTGTGAGAGACTACAATACGATCCCAACCAATGGGAGTTCCCTCGGGAGCGGCTTAAATTAGGTACCCTTATGAAAATAAAAAATGCATAAATGGATGTTTTAAAACATGAGTTACTTTGACTTGTGATGTGAAACTTGAAGGATTATAGGATGTAATGCTAACACTGGGAGAGAGGGAAGGTATTTAAGATCACATAACAGATAGAAGGACTTTCTCAGAGGTCTTATCAGATTATTATTGGGAGTGACTTTCATTTCATTTATCAGACTTTGTGTTGTCTGTGGTGAGCTAATCAACTCCAGCAGAGGAAGTGTAAACTGTTGACTGGAACTAATCAGCTCACTTGGGTGGGATTCTGTTAGATGGACTGTTGATGGGGTCTAAAGTATTTGCTTATCAGCATCTTACGTCCAGGATGGATAATAATAGTAATTAATAAAGTAGCCCAATTAGACACAAAAAAAAAAAAAAAACACACCTCCATTCCCCTGTCAGTCTCAATCACAGCCTTATTCTTTCTTCCTCTCTCAGGGAAACCTCTGGGCCGCGGAGCCTTTGGTAAGGTGATGCAGGCAGCTGCGTTTGGTATAGACAACGACACCAGCTGCAGGACTGTGGCTGTTAAAATGCTCAAAGGTACAAGATCGGGTCCCTGGTATTCTGAGAAAATAAGATTGCAATTCTGTGTGAAAACGTTTGTGCCACTTTTTTCCCTGCCTTTTGTCCACCAGATGGAGCTACAGCCAGCGAACACAAAGCTCTGATGACTGAATTGAAAATCCTCAACCATATTGGACATCATCTTAATGTAGTCAACCTACTGGGAGCCTGTACCAAGCCGGGAGGTGTGTGTGTTTCTTAAGCTTTTGTGATCTAAATATACCTAATGATATATGCACAAGATCCTTTTTGTGCATATTTATGTGTACTATGAGCCTCACACTTGTCACAACTATAATGTGTATGTGTTTTCTGTGTGTGCAGGACCACTGATGGTCATTGTTGAGTACTGTTGCTTTGGAAATCTTTCTAACTTCTTGAAGGGCAAGAGAGAGGTGTTTGTGTTCAACACGGTGAGTCTGCAAACATAAGATGGTGTCATGATAGCCGTATTTTCCGCAAAACAGGACCTCCATTGCGTGAGGAAAGATTTCACAGTAAGAGTTCCCCACACGTCTCATTGCATTTGCACACAATTACAAAATCATACACTCAAAAACTCACTTCTGCAATCTGTTTGAGGTTCAATGTCATTATCAGTTCTCAGTTCTTCAGCAGGCCATCTACTTCCTTAATCCTGTAGCCTTAAATGTCATTTGTCACACAGCAAAACATGTTTATGAATTTCTCTCAACATATTTATTGAAACCACAACACATATCTGAATACACATAATTCTAATGTTGTCCATATTTTCCCGCTCTGTCGAACAATACTTAAAACAACTAACTGATTTCTCCCCTTCTCAGCCGGCAGGAGGAAAGGATGAAGGGCCAGGTTGTTTTGGCCGAGTGCCTGAGTTTGATTCAAGAGACAAGAAAGAGAATCAACTTGGTAAGACAGGAGCTTAGTGAACCTTTTTTTCTGTTTTAAATTTTTGTGCAAAGTGCTTTATTAAACCCCTGTGCCCCTTCTCTTTTTTCTTCTAGATCCCAAATCTGCCTCCAACTCCCCTTTATTCCTGGAGGACCTCATCTCCTTTAGTTTCCAGGTGGCGCGAGGAATGGAGTTTCTGGCCTCTCGCAAGGTCTGCGTGCATGCATGTGTGTGTGTGTCTATGCAAGTGTGTGTTTCTTTTTTTGATGTACTGTATATATCTCTGCTTTTTTCTTTATCAGTGTATTCACCGAGACCTGGCAGCCAGAAACATTTTGCTTTCTGATAATAAAGTGGTTAAGATCTGTGACTTTGGCCTGGCCAGAGACATCTACAAAGACCCTGACTATGTCCGCAAGGGAGATGTGAGTACATGTGAGCAATGTGGTTCCAAAAGAAAATAGTATTGCACTTGCATTTTGTTGCAAAATTCTAATTAAGCTTATTAATTAGCCCAATGTGAGGGGTTCAATGCAATTTTTTCAACATATAAAACATTGAAACAGTTTGTCATTTCTTAGAATCTTCATATTTTAGAATTGAAAAGACCAGTAATTTCATAAATAGTGCACTTCAAGGGCAACCTCTAGCTCATCCGGTCAGGCATGCTCCCCATGTAGGGGACTGCTTTTGCAGCCACTTTCTTCATAAAATTAATAAAAAATGTGATTGTAAATTAATATATTTTTAGTTATTCATGTAGTTGAAACAGGACTATGTGTTAAACCACATTACAAGTCTAGTTTTAAAAAAGCTTAGAAGAATCATGCAGCCATTCACTTCTTGCTTTTGTTTTGGAAATAATAAGCAACAAACATGACATAACCTTTTTCTACAAAAGGATCTGTGGCCTAATAACTTTTCAACCAGATTAACTTTGACTGTTTCCTCACAAATGGCCTTTTGCAACTCTGCTCCTGTGATCTGATTGGCTGACAGGCCCGCCTCCCTCTAAAGTGGATGTCTCCAGAGTCCATCTTTGATAAGGTGTTCACCACGCAGAGTGACGTGTGGTCCTATGGCATTCTGCTGTGGGAGATCTTTTCTTTGGGTAAGAGCCCTCTCACAAAGGTTTCATTTTAAATGTATAATGCAATACCAAAGCCCTGCAACACATACCATGATCTGACCTTATGATACCTTGTATTTGGGTGGGCATGTTCACATATTGATGTATTGACATGTGTGTTTGCCTAACAGGAGCTTCCCCTTACCCTGGTCTTCACATAGATGAAGAGTTCTGCCACAGACTAAAGGGGGGAACAAGGATGCGAGCGCCTGAATACAGCACTACTGAGATGTGGGTGGATATGTTTTCAACGCTGTTACTGAAATCAGTAGTGGGGGGGGTCCAAAAAGTGGGAAAGTCATAAATAAGGGGCCCAAGGGGGAAGAGCATCAATCAAACCGTCTCCTGATGTACACCTGTATATTTGTGTTTGCAGTTACAGCACGATGCTGGCATGCTGGGAGGCCAGTCCCTCAGATCGACCCACCTTCACTAACCTGGTGGAGACCCTGGGAGACCTGCTGCAAGCAAGGGTTCAGCAGGTCCGGCTTTTGATAGATCTTACTCCTTCAGGCTTATGATTTGTTTCTTGTTCGGCAAAATGTTAACATATGGAGAAGCTACACAAAAGGACAGGATGTTTTACACCCTGATTACTTTCCTCTCTTTAACAGGATGGAAAGGATTATATTCCTCTGGGATCTTTCATGAATGGAGATACTGGTTGCAGCGAGTCCTTCAAAGAAAACCTGCTTGCAGTCACAAACATGAGGTAAGAAAACATTATGCAATTCAATATACAGCATGGCGGTCTGAGTCAGTGCACCTTGACTTAAGATGTTACATATGATTTATCAAATATTGTAGAGAAATGCTGTACAAGAAAGGGACAGGTGTAGATGTGAAAGTGATGAGAGAAGTGTGAGGTATCTGAAACTTAATTCAGAAACAACAGGAAACAGGTTGAGAAAGGAGAGAAATGTCCAACTTTTAATGTTTTTAATCTGAATATATGTAGTTATATGAGGGGTATGGACACACTTCAGACGTTTGAGGAACTGCCCTGCAAGGAGCCAGACAGCCCTGACGTAAGAAAAAAACCTACACTTCTGCTTGCATACATAAAGACATACAGGGCACGAGACAAAAATGCATCCTCACAACAAAACCCAGTAACTCTCTGATAAGCTGCATGTTTGTATTCTCTTTAGGATGAGCAGAGTGACAGCGGCATGATCCTCCCATCTGAGGAGCTAAAGCGTCTGATGTGGAATAATGGCACCAAGAACAGGAAACTGAGCAGGTGGTCACCTCTAATCTCTGACCTCAAAACCCTTGACTTGCCTCCTTACTGTCCAGACAACTTTTCAGCTGTAAATAATTGCACGGCAGGATATACTTAAATTCTTTTTGTTTAATACAAAGATAACTTGTGACGAAACAGTGTAGAGATGTTGATTCTATGAGGTGACTTTTATTGACATATGAATTTTTATGACTTTTTTCGACATAATAAACTATGACTCTTTTGACATATGATGGCTGTGGCTCAGGTGGTAGAGTGGTCATCTACAAATGTGAAGGTTGATGGTTTAATTCTCTTGTCCTGTGGTCCCATGACAAAAAATAATTAAATTTTCAACATACTATTCTATGACTATTTTATTGACATACTATACTATGACTTTGTTTTCAGTTTTTTTGACATACTATACCATAACTTTTTCCATTACTTTTTAGACATACATTGCTATGACTTTTTCCAACGTACTATACTGTGAGATTTTATTTGACATACTATACTATGACTTTTTTATTGTCATACTATTAAATAAGATATATATATATATAATATAGGTAGTATATCAAAAAACATTTTTAATTTTTATTTCTTACTATACTAATAAAAAAGGACTGCAACATAGACACAATTTACTTTTGGAATATTTTATTTTCTGATTATTTTTTTTTTACAAATTACAGAACAGATTTACACAAGACATACTATACTACAACTTTTTTCTACATTCTATACAGACTTACAATACTGACTTCTTCTACATACTATGACATTTATTCTACCTTGGACCAGTGACCCTCCGGTTCCCAAGCCACATCCCTACTGACTGAGCTACAGCTATGTCTCTTTTAAAAGATTTTTCTACGTACTATACTATTACATTTTTGTTCTTTTTTAAAACCTTTTTTGATATACTATACTTTGACCTTTTTTCCTTGTTTCGATATACTACACCATGACATACTACATAAGACTTTCTCACAACATACCATACTATGACTTTTTTTTGGCATACTATACTATGACTTTTTATTTTTTTACTTTTTTTGACATTCTATACTAAAATGTTTTTTGACATATTATACTATGACTTTTTTTCACCTACTATACTATGATTTTTCTCCACATACTATACAATTACTTTTTTCCACAAACTATGCTATGACTTTTTTATTTATTTATTTTTTAAGACTTTTTTCTGGGCATTTTTAGGCCTTTATTGACAGGGCAGCTGAATAAAGGAAAAGGGAGAGGTCTAGTCGAACCCTGGCCTGCTGCGTTGAAGAGTAAACCTCTATATATGGGCACCCGCTTTGCCAACTGAGCTATCAGGCACCCTACTAGGACTTTTTTTTTTCTTTTTTCAACATACTATCCTATGACTTTTTTTCTACTTTTTGTACATACCAAGACTTTTTCAACATAGTATTGTGTTAATTTGACTTTGTTCATTAGGGGACTTGAACAAGCAACCCTCCGGTTCCAAAGCCAAGTCCCTACTGACTGAACTACAGTGCTATGAATTTTTGCAACATACTCTGCTGTGAATTTTTTTTACTTTCTTTGACATACTACACTATGACTTTTTTTCGACTTTTTTCAACGTACTTCACTATGACTTTTTATTTCTTACTATACTAATAAAAAAGGAATGCAACATAGCAACAATTTTCTTTAGGAATATTTCATTTTTTGAATTTTTTCACAAATCACATAACAGATTTACACAAGACATACTATACTACAACTTTTTCCTACATACTATACAGACTTACAATACTGACTTCTTCTACATACTATGACATTTATTCATCCTTGGACCAGTGACCCTCCGGTTCCCAAGCCACGTCCCTACTGACTGAGCTACAGCTATATCTCTTTTAAAAGATTTTTCTACATACTATACTATGACTTTTTTGTAGTTTTTCAACATACTATACTATGACTTTTTTGTAGTTTTTTGACATACTATTCTATGAATTTTTCAGTACTTTTTTCAACATACTATACTATAACTTCTTTTTGACGTACTATACAAATACTTTATTTCAACATCCTATACCATTTTTTTTAAAACCTTTTTTGATATACCACACCATGACTTTTTTCAACATTTTTCGACATACTGTACTATACTATGACTTTTTATTTTACTCTTTTTGACATACTATACTATGACTTTTTCATTGTTTTCAACAATTTTCGACATTCTATACAATGACTTTCTTTCAACATACTATAGGCAAGGCAAGGCTGCTTTATTTGTATAGCACATTTCAGCAACAGGGCAATTCAAAGTGCTTTACATAAAAACAGTTAAAAAACAGTAACACAAAAATAAGCAGTTAAAAAATAAAACATCCATTTAAAGAAAGGAAACATCAAAAAGAAAGGTATTCAGCCTTGATTTAAAGAACTGAGAGTAGTAGCGGATCTGCAGTTTTCTGGGAGTTTGTTCCAGATATGAGGAGCATAGAAACTGAATGCTGCTTCCCCCTGTTTAGTTCTGACTCTGGGGACAGAAAGCAGACCTGTCCCAGATGACCTGAAAGGTCTGGGGGGGGGGGGGTCATAGTGTAATAGCAGATCAGAAATGCATTTTGGCCTTAAACCATTTAGTGATTTATAAACTAGCAAAAGTACTTTGAAATCAATTCTTTGGGGCACAGGAAGCCAGTGTAAAGACCTCAGAACTGGAGTGATGTGATCCACTTCCTTGGTCTTAGTGAGGACTCGAGCAGCAACGTTCTGAATCAGCTGCAGCTGTCTGATAGATTTTTTTTAGTGTGACCTGTACCATACACCATTACAGTAGTCAAGTCTACTGAAGATGAAAGACTGGACAAGTTTTTCCAAATCCTGTTGACACATAAGTCCTTTAACCCTTGATATATTCTTAAGGTGATAATAGGCTGACTTTGTAATTGTCTTAATGTGGCTGTTAAAATTCAGGTCAGAGTCCATTACTACACCAAGATTTCTGGCTTTGTCTGTTGTTTTTTAAATTGGTGTTTAAAACTGAGCGCAGACTTTTAATCGTTCCTTTTTTTCTCCAAAAACAACCACTTTTTTTTTTTTTTTTTATGCAGTTTTTGTATTGGACTATAGTCTCCTGGCGATAAGGTTATGTAAATTTGTGTGTCATCCGCATAACTATGGTAATTTATTTTGTTGTTTTCCATAATCTGAGCCAGTGGAAGCATGTAGATGTTAAACAGAAGAGGCCCCAGAATGGAGCCTTGGGGAACTCCGCACATCATATTTGTATGCTCAGATGTATAATTACCTATTGACACAAAGTAGTTCCTATTCTTTAAGTAGGATTCAAACCATTTAGTACTGAGCCAGAAAGGCCAACCAGTTTTCCAATCGGTCTAGTAATATGTCATGGTCGACAATGTCAAATGCATCACTGAGATCAAGTAATACTAAGTCTGTAGTTTTGCCACTATCTGTGTTAAGGTGGATGTCATTTTGTCCATTGTTTTGGGTCCATGGTAAAGTGGTGTCATTTCCACAAGATCCGTTCATTTCCACGTTCACTTCTAATTGTTGAACCTTGGTTTCCAGAAGTGCAATCTTCTGAAAGGAGTTTGTAGTAGTCATCTACGGAGAAAGGAGGCATCTTGCTGCTAATTAGCTTTAGCTACAGTCATTGTAGGACAGGCTTAAGCTATTGGTAAATTGGTCATTGGTAAATTTTAAAATATGGCAATAGCCTACTGTGTCTACAAAAAATGTATAGTCCAGTGATTTATGAGTATCCAAGAGCCACTGCTCATAGTTTCTCTCAGAGGAAAAGCAAGATTATCAGGAAAAATATGCAAGCAGAGGCAGGAGCAAGCAGCAAAGCGTCTGCACTGTAAGAAGCAGGAAGCAAAAGTATACTACAACTTTTTTGTGAGTTTTTTTTGTCATTTTTCGACATACTATGACTTTTTTTTGGCACATTAGACTATAACTTTATTATGACTTTTTCAACATACTCACTATGACATTTTTCTAAACACTATACTATGACTTTTTTTACTTCTTTCAATATCCTATACTATGACTTTATTTCAAAATGTTTGACATACTCTATTATGACTTTTTTGGACATACATACTATACTATGACTTTTTTTGTACTTTTTTCGAAAAAATATATTATGACTTTTTTCAACATTTTAATGACACACTATACTATAACTTTTTAATGAATTTTTCAACACACTATGCTGTTATGGCTGTGGCTCGGGTGGAACAGCAATTGGCTTCAAATTAGAAGGTCAATGGCGCAAACCCCTGGCCCTGCAGTCCCACAATGAAAAATACAAAGATTATTTTTGACATACTATGACTTTTTATAGTATAGTATGACATAAAAGTCATATAAAATTCATAGTAAATTACCGATGAATTTATCTTCAGGATTCCTGAATATCCTCTGTTAAATCAACCCCTCACTGTTCAGGAAAAAAATATGTCATACAGACATAATATAATTATTTAAAATATCAGTCAATACATGGATGCAGTATTTTATCTTAATGCATAATAAACAAAATAATAACTAATAATTTGTATGTTTTTAGGTTCTTTACCTTCACTAACTGCCGGGACAACCAGGTGCCTTTTCTGTGCAATGACATCACGGGTGTCTGTGATGACAAGCCATGTGATTGGGGGTCTGACGAGGATGGCTCCCCTCCTCCGGATTACAACTCTGCCTTTCTATATCCCTCCCTCTAGCATGTGTTCCTGAACCGATTTACACATGGTATATATTTTCTTGCTCATAATTTTTAGTCAACTAAAATGTAATCTGCTTTTCAATTTCAATCCTCTACCTCATTATAATATCTGCATTTATTCATCTGTCATTCTTTTCCTCCTTCAGCCAAATTCAGAGAAAATTTCTCTAGATTTAACACAAAACCTCCTTATGCTTTTCTTCAGTTCCCAAAACCATAGGCTGTTGTACAACAAAGCCTTGCCAAGTATTATCTTGCATTACAACATACAACCCCTTCCAAGAGCAGCTAAGTATTACCTGATAGTACTTACCTGATAGTATCATATGCAGTTATGCAGAATGTATTTACTGACATACAACTATTAGAGCTTATTGTATTGGTACCTCATGTGCTGAGCTTTGTGAAAAGGAACACTGCTGTATGAAATAATAGTTCCTTCTACACAGCTACTATATGCTGGAAAGAAAGTATTATATACTGAATTATAGTATGTGTTAGACAAGACGTATCTGTCTGTATTTATTGTAATGCTGTAAACATTTCATGGACGAGGTGTATCTCACTGTGAATGTTAACATCCACTCCGTTTTATTTGGGTTATTTAAGGTTATAATGTTCAGTCTTAAAAAGGTAATGATTTGTCCACCCCAATAGTATCAGTGGAGAGCTCAGTAATACAATCTACAGCCTGCAAAATCACCATAGGGTTGAATAATTTCTCTAAAACAGCTTCAACAAAAACATTGTAAGCCTCATAAACATAGCACTAATTGCAGGGCTGCTATATTAGACTGTAATGCATACATAATAAACTGGCAACTGATTGAATATTTAATTCTATATTAATTATCCTTTGATATATAAAAGCAAGTCAAATTATTCAGATTTGACAAAAATGTAAAACATATACATTTGTAGAACATTGTTTTTTGCTATATATTATTTACAAAAATATTGAATGTACTGTGATTAATATAATTAAATATGGTGTTTTTCCTTGACAACTAGAGCTGAAATGATAATGATGACTAGTTTAATAACCAATTTGAAACAAAAATAAAAAAAATTTCAAGCAAAAATACCAAACATTTCTTAATTCCAGCTTCTCAATTGTGAGATTTGCAGCTTTTCTGTCTTAACCCTGGTCAGTGTTTATATTTTTGTCACACAGCCATTGTTCCCGGGTCTGGTGGACCTGCCACATTATTAGGCTTTTAAATCCATACAGCAATAACAATGTAATAATACTTAACAAATGTTTACTCTCTATTACCTATATATATACACATCATTTATGGTTAATATTTTCCATTTACCCCTGTGAGATCACATTTATGATCACACGATAATTTCTGGTGTTTTCTGAGAAAACAAGGAAATTCAATTGTAAAAAAAAAACAAATAAAATAGAAACAAGATTTTTGATCATTACTGGTGCTTATTTCATAGAACTTAAAATGTAACAATTTTGTAATTGTGTGGGAATAGCAGGTGCAGAAAGACAACATTCCCGCACACAGACACACACACAGCAAGCCCAGTTAGGACACAGTTAAGTGCCACAGTGACAGGTAGGCGAGAATGTACAGTTATGGATGACAAATCCATCTCACTATAATTGACCAATTACTACATTTAAACATTTTCTAGTACAAAACAATGTTTCTGCAGTCTTGGTAAAGTGTTTTCAATTTGCATGTATTTTCCATTTAAAGATTAGATTAGATTCAACTTTATTGTCATTACACAAGGCAGGTCTAACCAGACGTGCAATAGCAGTAAGTGCAGGATATACAATGGTTTCATAAGTGCAGGATGAATATGTACTGAATAAATATAGAAATGAATACTATTATAAACAGAATTTTACGGCTAGATTATCCTATGAATATAATATATAGATAACAAGTATTGTGAACAAGATTTACAGGTGGATATGTACTGAATATAATACACAGGTGGATATTACTATAAAGAGGATTTTTACAGATATGTACAATGACCATAATGTACTGATGGTTTACAGAGTTTACAGGTGAATATGTACTATGAATATATATACAGATGGCTATTACTATAAACAGAATTTTTACAGATAGATATATATAATAAGTTAGGCTAAAATGAGCAGTATAACAATGGATTTAAAGGTAGTACAAATAAAGTCTGGGCAGAAACTATCCAAATTAAAGTGCAGTAGAAAGTAATTGCATATTACAGTTAAAGTACAATATTGCAGATGTATATGTAAACAATTGGTACTGTGAATTAACAGTCAGCAGTGCAAATTGAAATATCAGTCAAGGTAAGTAGTGCAAGATGCAGATATAAACAGTTGTTACTATAGTAACAGTCAACAGTGCAAGTATACATTATAGTATTGCAGATAACAAAAAGGAGGCAGGTGTGAGGAGGGAGAGGAGTCTGTCAGTATATGAGGGGAGTGGGATCAATGAGGGTTAGAGTTCAATAAAGAGACAGCTCTGGGGAAAAAACTGTTCTTTAGTCTGCTGGTCCTGGTCCGGAGGCACCTGAACCGCCTGCCGGAGGGCAGGAGAGAAAACAGTCTGTGGGCTGGGTGAGAGGAGTCCTTAAGGATACTGCGAGCTCGATGCAGACAGCGTTTTCTCTGGATGTGCTTGATGGCGGGTAGTGGAGTCCCAGTGATGCGCTGGGCGGTTTTCACCACCTGCTGCAGTGCCTTGCGCTCTGCCACAGAACAGCTCCCATACCACACTGTTGCCCAGTTGATCAGGATGCTTTCTATTGCACAGCAATAGAAAAGTTCACCAGGATAGTCAAGGAAAGCTGATTCTTCCTCAGTGTCCTCAGGAAGAAAAGGCGCTGGTGAGCCTTCTTGACCAGGTGTTGGTTGACCAGGTCATGTCCGCCGAGATGTGGATCCCCAGAAACTTGAAACTGGAGACACGCTCAACAGCCATTCCATTGATGTGGATGTTGTCGTGCGTGCCTCTTGACTCTTTTCTGAAGTCCACGATGAGCCCCTTCGTTTTGGTTTGTGTTGAGGAGCTGGTTATTTTCAGTGCACCATGTGGCCAGGTGGTTGATCTCCTCCCTATAGGCAGTCTCATCGTTGTTGCTGATGAGACCAATCACCGTAGTGTCGTCCGCAAACTTGATGATGGAATTAGATTCGTACACAGGCTTGCAGTCGGAGGTGAAGAGGGAGTAGAGAAACAGGCTTAGCACACAGCCCTGTGGTACACCAGATGATTAACCATTGAAGAATGTAATTGTTAATTTAGTAAAATCCTACCCATATGTTGACATTAGTGTTTCTATAAACTTTTTCATAATATTTAATTTAAAAAAGCTGTAATGTACTCAATAGCAAGACAAGACAAGGCATTTATCAGTTTTGGTATTCTTTATTAAAATACTGCTGTACACACAAATATTGCAAAATTTGAGACAATGAACACAAGAGGGGCATAAAACATACTAAGATGGTGATTGTAGGTGTGTTGATGTGGGGGAGGAGAAGAATGTCATCCTAATTTTAACTGGAGTGTTTGTGTTGTGATGTGGAAGATGCTGATATGAGCACTGACATTGTGTGGACCGAGTTGGGTGGCGTACGTGTGTGTGTGTGTGTGTGTGTTTTTTCTTAAGCACCACATTCACCAAATATGTTTTTGTCTGTTCATTTCACTAAAATGGAGGAAGTAGTACATGATCTAACACAGCCAGATCCTTGAAGGTTGGTTACCCTCAAGTACAGACCATTCACTTCCATGACAACTCGGAAATGTTTACGTAAAAGCCAAGACACTGTTCCCGTTTACACCATCCACCTTAAATTGTCTCTTATCTGACAGTGTGCTTCATACATGAGACCCTGTTTTTCCTACAGTCTTACGTATGTAACACGCTTTTCAAAAGCTACGGCGAACTAGGCTAAGGCAGAGAAATCAAGAACAGTGGTTAGACAGAGCTTGGATTGATCCCTTTATCTGGGTGAAGCAGGTTTGCACCAAATTTATTTTTAAGAGATTCAAATCATCAATGGAATATGAACCATACCTTAGGGCAACATGAAATCCCTCACAGCGTGATCTCCACAGTGCCACTTACTTCCTAAAACTTCCACCTGAAGACGGCCCACCCACTCTACTGTAGCCCATTTGACTGGAGAGGGGGCAACCAATGACAGCCAAACACATTCAATCATTGGGCCCCACCAGCTGTTAGTCATCCTGAGAGAAATCCAAGCCATCAAATTAAGTGCTGGAGACTGCTTTGTCTACAGCACATTTGTATTTCATGATCTTTAAAAGTTAAATAAAACAAGACAAAAAAAAAAAAAACTTGTGGTGCCTTGTTCTCTCCTTTGCCCTTCATCCCTTCTCCAAAATTCCTGTTGGATTTGGTCCACAGAATAATAAAGTTGAATTGAAGGAAAAATGAACTGCCCTCCCAGTTCCATCATGCATTCCTGCACAATGTCTAGCAAAGAGAAAAACTAGCTAGAAAAATCGCAAAAAGTGTAACTTTTTCTCAAATGTAGAGGGGCCAAACCCCCGAGGGGAAGGGAAGATTGGGATAAAAGCAGGAGGAAGAGTGCAGAGAAAAAGAGAGACAAAGAAAGGGAAGGTTGGTGGAGGAGGACAGGTGGGGGACAAAATAAGGACATTCCACAAAGAGGCAGCTGTGGCTCCACCTCAACAAGAAGTCCCACCTAAGGGCTACGACCAAGTGCTGGACAGCCAAACAAAAATGACTCATCCTTAAGCAGTTTATGTCACGATAGCGTCCATTGACCAAAGGTGGTTGCTGCATATGTAACAAACAGTTGTTAGACGGCATCCGGAGAAAACACCCCTTCCTCAGTGCCAACAAAAAACACGTTTTACCCCCCCAAATCCCAGTCCATGATACCCCACCCATCCACACATTTGAGCAGGATGTTCCACAATCCCCTGAACTAAAATGTCATTAATTCATTAATCTTTCTAGTTTAAACCCCCCCCCCCACCCCACGCTCCCAAGTGGTTTGTCCTTTCTGAAGGGGAACCAACAACCAAGGCTGGCCCATTACATGAAACAGGTGCCATCCTGCCCCAATGCAAGCCTTGAGTGGTGTATCCCATCTCCTAGTGCGTCAGAATGAAGGGGTGTGGTCTCCAGCCGGGAGAGAGACATAGTAAATAGAAAGCTGGATTTATTTTTGTTGTCTGTTTTAACTCAGTCTGCTCTGGTATTTATGTCCGTGTGTGACTTTAGCTCTCTGTACACCCTGTAGGCCACTCACACACATTGATAAAAATAACAAAAATTAACAAAAAAATTAAAATCTTAGTGCATCCTCCTCACAAAAATGAACCCCAACTGTAGAAATAAACAATAAAAGCCGGAAAAAAGTTCCAAACCACATGGTTTGTTTCTTGTTTTGTTCCCCAAATCTAAAAAAATGTCATCATACTCGTTCGTCACAGGTTCCGTTTATGTCCATTAACATTATTTTCCTTTTGTTTTACGATTTTCAGCTGCGGGGTTTAGGAAAACTAAAAAAAATACACTTTAGAAAAAGCCTTCCAGGTGGACACGGTCAGTGTATGTGACTGAGGTTCACGAAGCCCTGCCCCGCTGCTTTTGCCATGCTGATGTTATCTCAATGAGCCTGGTCCTCCGCTGTAGTGCAATAGTGTGCTCCAGGTACTGGTAGTACCACCCTGGGCCCAAAGAGGGCGCTACAGAGAGCCGGAGGCTGCAGCCTGCAGCTCCTGGAAGGTACTGTCGAAGCAGCGCTTCAGGTCCGAGTAGGTCACAACCAGGACGCTTTTCTCATCCCGAGACACCAGGCTGATCTTCTCAGGAACGCCTGCATCCAGCTGTGTCAACACAAGGAGATACAAATTGACATTTGAATTTAAATATTTTTAATGGATTTTAGGTAGAGCTGCAACCATTAGTTGATAGGCCAATTAGTCAATTGTTAAAAAACATTCTGCAATTATTTTTTAATTAAATCAATTAACATCAAAACTTTAATTTAAATTAAATTTAGAATTCAAGATATGGCTTGTTTGTATAATTCATAGTTCAGTACCATTCAAAGCTTTGTTGGTTTTGATTATTAGAAAAATGTTGTCTAAACCAGCCGAATACCAAATAAAAAAGTACCAGATAGAAGTAGGCCAATTATAGACCTACATTTATTCTCTCCATTCTGCAATTTGTAGACAAATGCGTGCATGTATTTTAGCCAGTGATTATGAAGCATAAACAGATATTCTGATAAACGGCCACTTTGCATGTTTGACTAATTCATAGACATAAATAGACAGCTTATCAAATGTCAGAGTAAAAAAAAGAAGAGAAGAAAGCTCACTGACTTTGTTGAGACAGGAGACGATGTGACTAAGGTCAATCCATGGCGTCCCAGCTTCTGTCACCTGGTGAAACAGGTGATCCCGGAAAAGCTTCAACAGGTAGCGGTCACCTGTCTCCGACCACGTTGGATCCTTCTGAAACCTGATTCACAAAACACAACATTACAGAGTGGTAACAGAACCACAAATCACACATACAAGTGGATCTTTGTACAAGTGCTACTTACTCTGGCCGCTCGTTGATGGTGCCCAGTTTGGCCAACAGACGGAATAGACGGCCATTTTGCACCTCCTGCAAATAAATTATGACTGGTATCAACAAAACTTATTTATATATCTATATTGACAGGTTTGCCTTTATTGGACAGTCAGTAGGGAAGAGGTAGGCAGGAAACAAGGGGAGAGAGAAGGGTATGACATGCAACACATGTCCAAGACCAGAATCTGACCGTGGATGTTGCATGTGCTGTAGCTAGTCACCTACAGGGTGCTCCAGCAGTTTAAAAGATTTACAGAAAAATAGAGTCAGTCAGCATCCTTAAAGTACGTTTTTTAAACAGTTGCAGAGAGGGGATACCGATGGAGTTTAGTGAGACCTAAAACACAAGTTTAAGTTTAAAGAATATAAGTATATTAACAGACTGCAAATTGAATGAACTTAAGGAAAAATCTTCGAATTGGGCACCAAGTGAGGAACCTATTCTGCAGCTGGAGGCAGCAAAATTCAACATACAGAGGGGCTGGAAAGTTTGGGCACCCCAGGTAAAAATTTGTATTAATGTGCATAAAGAAACTAAAAAGATGGAAAAATCTCCAAAAGGCATCAAATGACAGATTAGACATTCGTATAATAATAATAATAATAATTCACAAAAAGTTTGACTTTATTTCCGTCATTTACACCTTCAAAATAACAAAAAACAAAAAAAATGGCATCTGCATAGATTTGTGCACCCTGCTGAGTTAATACCTTGTACCTTTGGCAAGTATCACAGCTTGGAAACGCTTCTTGTAGCCAGCCAAGAGTCTTTCGATTCTTGTTTGAGGTATCTTCGCCCATTCTTCCAGTTCTTTAAGATTTCTGGGCTGTCAGTCACACACTGCTCTTTTAAGGTCTAGCCATAGATTTTCAATTATGTTGAGGTCAGGAGATTGTGAAGGCCATGCCAAAACCTTCAGTTTACACTTCTTGGTGTAATCCACCGTGGATTTTGAGGTGTGTTTAGTGTCATTATCCATTTGTAGAAGCCCTCCTCTCTGTAACTTCAGCTTTTTCACAAATGGCATCAAGTTAGCGTCCAAAATTTGCTGAAATTTTATTGAATCTGTTTTTCCTTCTACTCGTTAAATGTTCCCTGTACCACTGGCTGCAATACAACCCCAAAGCATGATCGATCCACCCCCATGCTTAACAGTTGGACAGAGGTGCTTTTCATTCAATTCTGTGCCCTTTCTTCTCCAAACGTACCTTTGCTCATTCCGGCCAAAAAGTTCTATTTTAATCTCATCGGTACAAATGACTTGATTCCACAATGCATCAGGCTTGTCTATATGTTCATTTGCAAAGGTCAAGAGGAGGTTTTCTTCGGATGACTCTTCCATTAAGACCATATTTGTACAAATATCTCTTTATAGTGAAACTCCAGTGCTTGCTATGTCTTTCTGGATGGATCGTGCAGTCAAGCGTGGGTTTTGACTTTCTAGACAACTGCTTAGAAAGGCCCATGGTGCTGATTGTTGGGGCAAGGTCAGATGAGTCTGGGCATTTAAAACCTTAAGATTGACATCACCTGGTCTTTCTAGACAATGATTGAGAACAATCCATGACACTGTCAGGTCTCAGCTTTCCAAAGGGGGCGGTGCATGCTATAAACTCTGCAGGGTGCCCAAACTTTTGCACACGCCATTTTTTTGTTTGTTATTTTGAAAGTGTAAATGATGGAAATAAAATCTAACTTTTTGTGATATATTATACAAATGTCTAATCGGTAATTTGAGGCCTTCGAGATTTTTACATCTTTTCCTGGTTTCTTTACGCTAGGGCTGAACGATAGTGTTTTAGCATCGAAATTGCGATGTGCGCATGAGCGACAGTCACATCGCAGGACGTTGCGATGTTGAGGCTAATCCTTTTTTGCTGCTTGATAGAAAGGTAAACTTTCACTGTTCTCCTTTTACATGATTATTACCGGCCGACCCTTTCCCTTTAAGACAGGTAGCCATGTGGACAACGTGTGTATGTGACGGTATTCCGACGGGGAGAATTGTTATGGGAAGTGAGGCTCTCCGTGTGTAGAAGAGTACCGTAGGCAGCAGCTGCCGCTGACACAGTGATGCACATAGTTTTATGGGTAGTCAGTGATGCTACAGTATTTAGTGTTTTATGTTCGCTGCAAATACCCACTAAATCACCTGATTAATGCAACATAATCAGAATGTCTCCCAGCCATTTACCCCGCAGAAAGCTGCTACCAGTCAGGCTAAAGCTAATATAGTTAGCCTACAGATCCAAGGGGTCCGTCTGTCCCAACTAACGTTATGGTTTGTAGCTGCGACACTGGAAACGTAACACTAATCTACTACAGAAGTCTGTGTCTGATCTTACGTCATTTACACTGATTTAATTGTTCTTGGATACACCATTTGTTGCTAGTGCGCGTGAATTTATAAACTAACAAGCTGGCCCTGCTAGTCGACCACAACCTGAAATTTAGAGGAAGCAACATGCAGTCACTGTCATTCACGTTAGCCTGGATTGATTATTATATGAATACAATAGTGTCATGCTAGTCAACCAGCATATTTCTACCTAATTTCCTCTCCAAAACCACTAAAGAGTAACGTTAGTCACAGCGCTTACTTCCTTTGGTGTTTGTAAAGCAAAGTTACAAAGAATGGTTCACATTAGAAAAGATCCTTTTTCTTCAATCTAATTGCACTCCCCTACAAAATCAGCAGTACCACAGTAGTCAAGAATTATTTATTATTTCCAAACCGATCTATTTATGTCATCTTTTAAAAATTACTTTCTTTTTTCATATCGCAATATATATCGCAGGGGAAAAAAATATTGCAATGTCAGATTTTTCCAATATCATGCAGGCCTACTTTACACACATTAATACAAATTTTTACCTGGGGTACTTTTGAGCCCCACTGTAGATTAGAAAGACAATCACATGCTCATTTACACTAAGCACTACAGTGAAACAGAGAAATCTAACCGATGGGGTATGCTGATAAGGCAGGTTGAAGGATAAATATAAATACATAAATATGCAAGCAAATTAATTAAAGAAAATAAAGAAATAGACTGTGCAGCTAGTGTCAAGAGACGAGTGTGCATTCATACCTTTTTCATTCTCCATTTGTCCACAGCGGCAATACTGTCCCAAAACGTTTTTTTTTTTTCTCTTCATACTAGCCGTTTGCCTCCACAAGATACGAGACCAGATCACAAAATACAAACACTACCTCACTTCCTGGATTTTCTAACATCTCATTTCTCACTTGAAACTTCTAACGGCCAATGAGGGCATCCATGTTATTCTCTGAAGCCTTACGAATCAAAACAAGACCTCTCAGAAGCCAATCCTTTTCCAGGAGGCTGGAATAGACTCACGGAAAGCCTATGATACCTCTGAAGTGGCGTTTGATCGGAGAGAGAAAAAAAAAATAAGAAAAAAAATAAGAATTCTATTCAAGCCTCTGTAACTCTGTCAGTAAGGCCTAGAATCACCCGGACACTTACATCAAAAACTAAAGTGTTAACTTTCCAATTGTAACAGGCACACCCCAGAGGGCCAAACTACATGTCAGCTGCACCACTTTTAAATTTGGGTATGCCGTTTAGACCAAAAGGCATGGAATTTTAGCTGTTTCATAAGAGGCACATTTAGGAGGAAATAAAGGGATTAATGAATGAAGATTAACAAATATGTTTGATGTTAAAGGCAGAAGCATATGTGACAATTCCTCCTTAAAATGGACCCCTTTAAAAATAATAATACTACTCATCCCTGCAGAGAAACACGGTCAGAAACTGAAACCTCTGTCACTTGACTTTCTGTCCATACATGGTGCTGGACCATTTTCTCACAGGTTCCAGAAGACACTTCTTCCTTACTGAAAGTCAACCAGAAACTGCATTTTACAACCTGCATTTTTAATACATCTACTATTGAGTGCAGTCTCATCTGATTATTATTGTAAATCCAAAACAACATTTACAAGCTCCAAAATCACTGATTTAATTCAAAAAGCTCCTTTACGTCAAAAGCAACTGAACAGATATGTCAGCTAACTTATTTGACTTTTTAGCTGCAGTTATATTATAAAATAGGAGCACCTCCAGATGAAAAGGTCTGTTTTTGACTCTACATCAGATTATTGTCAACAAATTGTAGCTCACCTTTCACCTTTGCAGATATAATTTACTCCTGCCCCTCCCTTTTCTTCCTCCTCTCTGCCTGTTTCACCCTGTCAAACGTTTTCTGCACTGTTGGACAAAGTGAAAATTATTGAAAACCAATCCACTGACCATGTTGGCATCCTCCAACACTAGTTGCTCTAGACTTACTTGTGTGGAAACAAGTTCATTAAAATTGAATATCTAAAAACAAGACCTTACTTTTCAATATAGATGGTGTCTTTTTGGAGCCAACATGGCTGTTACAACTGCATCCAGTGGTCTTCTACTGCCTGTCAATCCCCTCTCTCTTTTCCCCCCCTATCTGTACGGTCTAATTAAAGTGCATAAGAAAGCCCAAGAAAAAAAATATTCAAAAAAAACCCACATTAGCTGTTTTATAACTGTTGTTATCTGCTTGACAACAAGCAGAACTTCACTGGAGCCTCTATGTTTACAGGCTTGTGGTGATGTGCAATGTGCCAAAGAAAATCTATGTTTGGTACTGCCCATTTGTTTTGTTATAGTTGTGTGCAACAAACATTACACTTTGTGAGAAATAGTGATATTAATTATAAGTAAAAAAATAAATAAATAAATAAATAAAAATAAAATCATGATTCATATTTTTCCCTGTATCGTGCAGACCTAGTGCGCAGCAATGACAGCTTTGCAGGTGGTGCATGTCTTTTATTATTCTTGCTCAAATATATTTGTTTGAAAAAGTAGAAAGCAGGGCTCCAGACTCTCATTATGAAACCATGTTTGAGACAGTGCAAGTACAGAGTTCCGAGAACAGTGGAGGACTAACCCTTTAACAACTACTTGCACACGTGCAACCTGAAAATTTGACAACTTTTTTAAAATTTCATGTTGAATAACAAGGATGGAATGAGTGTGCAAGAGTTGGTCAATGTGTGACAGAATTAGGGTCAGTGAGCGAATAGTCAACAGCGTGGGTAACATCTATACTTGCGTCTCGCTTTTGTGGCGTCACAATCATTTACTGTAACAGTCAACCATAGCAAAACATGCACATGCTTCAAAATCATGATGTTGCAGTCCATAATCCATTTATAAGTGGTGATCCGCAGCTGAAGTTCATCCATTTTGTTTGCTAAAGATTACATTGCAGCAGATCACAGGCAGGTTTGGTCAAAAAGGCTACCCTGTTTTTCTAGCCCTGTTTTATTACTACTGTCTGGCATTTTCTTGTTTTAATCATTAGTTGTTCTCTGAACTTATGTTGCCTATATCTTGTGAGACCGACTGGACATCTAACAAAAGCAGGAACAGAAATCATTTGAAAATAGGAGGTAAAAACTAACACAAACTACTTTGTTTAACGGTTGTGTACAGAGTCTGAAAGGAAAGGGGAAGTAACGAGAAGAAAGATGAGGTGATGGTCGGTTTTTGTTTTTTTCACACATTTAATTTCTATGACAGCTTAGTCTAAATTCAAGACAGGACTGCAAAGCCTACAATGTACCGTACAACATCCTGTGTGCACACAACTTCCCTCTTAGCGGACTAAACCAAAGGCCTATTTCAAGTCACCACCCAAGAACACTCACGCCACTTTCTGCTCTATGCCTTGTGAGATACAAATTTTGTGTTTTTATAAAGAATTGCTTAACAAAAATGCAGTGCCCTCCACATACCTTGGCCAGATCCTCCTCAATGACATCATTTCTCATCTGCGATGCATCCAGTTGTGTGTAGAATCGAGCTCCAATCATTGGCATAATGTCATTGACGCTGCGCAGACGAGACTGTTCAGTCAGCAGATACCTGCACACATACAGAAACAGAATTTGCCTTCAGGTGAGGCTGGATCATAGGCATAATTTACAAGGTTGCATTGGCCAATTAAAACTGGCCAGTGCTACCCACCCCAAAAACCTATTATAGTTTCCTTTACATAAATAAAGAAATTTGCATCATAAATTGATGCAGAAAAGACACAAATTCACCACAGAAAATAAAGTGTTAGACGCTAACAACTTCAATTTTCGGTGGCATGCGGTGGCCGCTATGTTGAATATAAACAAGAAGCAGCTTGGTTGCTTCTCTATCGTCATCGTATTAAACCCACCAATAACGCGCCAGGTAGATAAGCCAGTTTTTGATTGGTTTGCTCTAAATTGTAAACTGAAGAAGGAGAATTAACCATGCAGCTTTCCAGACCGAGCTGCAGGGCGAAATCAAATCGCAGGCAGTGTTTACCCAGTCTAATAAACCAATGAAGTTTGACACCTAAAATCCTTTTAAACATGTTAACAGCATTGTTAGTGTAAAACCTGAACTTAAAGGTATGCCAACTTCATTTAAAAGAAAAGATGTTACTGCCCAAACCAGGTCAAACTAAATCAGGTCAAAACTCAACTAACCCAAATCTAAGAAGTCCCCTGAATGAATCAAACTGCCTTTAGAGGTTGTACAAGTACAAAGTGTTCAGAAGTCTAAGTGTAAAAGCTAAAATATATTTGTCTTGTCAAGACAAAAATGTCAATTTTTATCTTATAAGCACTGAATACTTCAGAATGTTTCCGTTTTGTTGTGCGCCACTGAAAGAAAAAATATATCTAAGAGTGGTGCACGACCTCTGGTCTACGTCAGTTTGACGTCCCATTGGTACGCAACAGGTTGGCTGCAGCAACTGTAAAAAGGCCTTAACACTCCATGGAAAATTATGGAATGGCTGTGGTGTGACTGCAAGCAGAGAGACATTGTAGGGATAAGTAGTGGGCTGTCATTTCCCCCCCATCTATTCTGGCATTGCCATGGCAAGTGTGAAGAGGTGGGAGGCAAAAACGTCACTGAATGTGGCCGGCTGCATGTGTTAATAGTGAAAATCACTAGCAGGGCCTGAAAGGTTATCCCAGTAATTTACTGGGAACTATGCGTGAAAAAGGCTTAGAAGTGCTGAGTCAAAGGCAATTGGATTTACGGTAAAATCAACAAGCTCATTTGCCTTTGATTTCGCACTTTTAGATAAAATCACTACTGCTGATGCAACAACCACCATGAACTACACAACTGATGAGGGTGTACGACATAATTAATCTGAGTTCTGGGAAATATATATTTTTGATATACAGTATATGTGACAGTATATAGACAGTCAAATATACTGTAGTGATAGACCAATTTAGAGCCGGCCGATATATTGGGCCGATATTTGCGTTTTAACGTGTATCGGCCGATACGGGGCTGCTGCGTTCCCAACATTATTCCCCGACAGACGTCCACAGGCATCTCTGTGTTGCTTGAGAAACGCTGCAGTTCACGTGCAGACCATGCACTGCCCCTCCCCCACTAGCAGAGTACTGGAAGCCCCTGCTCTTCAAGACAATGGTGAGTTTTAAACTTTCAAAGCATCTTTTAACTGTTCGACTTAGTTGAAATATTGCCACACACATTGAAAGTAGAAACACGTTGCTTTACATGTGCTTGCAACTATAGCTAAGCAAGTTTGTGGGTCCAAATGGAAAATGTGAATACCGAATGCCTTGTCTATAAAACTGCTTGCCATTGTATTTAAGGAACTGCAAATAGCTAAGTTGTAGGCCATCAGTGTGCCTACGCAATGGCAAAGTGGTCTCAGGTGAGGGGCCAGACAAAGAATGGTTCAAAAACCCCATGAAAAACCGAGGTAGAGAGGGAGTGACCCTGCCTGGAGGAAGCCCGGGGCCCCCGTCTGGAGCCAGGCCCAGACGGAAGGCTCGTCAGCGAGCGCCTGGTGGCCGGGTTTGCCACGGAGCCCGGTTGGGCACAGCCCGAAAAAGCAACGTGGCACCCTTATCTCCAACCCATGGACCCACCACCTGTGGGGGTTGGGTGCGCTGCCATATGGGTGGCGGCGAAGGTCAGGGGCCTCGACGGACCAGACCTGGGCGGCAGAGGCTGACTCTGGGGACGTGGAACGTCACCTCTCTGTGGGGGAAGGAGCCGGAACTTGTGCGGGAGGTGGAACGCTACCAGTTAGATCTGGTGGGGCTTACTTCTACGCACAGTCTTGGTTCTGGAACGGTACTCCTGGATAGGGGTTGGACTCTGTCTTACTCCGGAATTGCCCAGGGTGTGAGGCGTCGGGCGGGTTTGGGGATACTCACAAGTCCCCGGCTGAGCGCCGCTGCGTTGGAGTTTACCCCGGTGGACGAGAGGGTCGCCTCCCTACGCCTAAAACTCTGACTGTTGTTTGTGCATATGCACCAAACAAGAGTTTGGAGTATTCGGCCTTCTTGGAGACCTTGAATGGAGTCCTGTATGGGGCTCCAGTGGGGGACTCCATAGTTCTGCTGGGGGACTTCAACGCACACGTGGGCAATGATGGAGATACTTGGAGAGGCGCGATTGGGAGGAACGGCCTCCCTGATCTAAACCAGAGTGGTTGTCTGTTGTTGGACTTCTGTGCTAGTCATAGATTGTCTATCACAAACACCATGTTCGAACATAGGGATGCTCATAAGTGTACGTGGTACCAGAGCACCCTAGGCCAAAGATCAATGATCGATTTTATAATCGTTTCATCTGATCTGTGGCCGTATGTTTTGGACACTCTGGTGAAGAGAGGGGCGGAGCTGTCAACTGATCACCATCTGGTGGTGAGTTGGGTCAGGGGATGTGGGAGGACTCTGGACAGACCTGGTAAGCCCAAACGTGTAGTGCGGGTAAATTGGGAACGTCTAGAGGAGGCCCCTGTCCCACGGACTTTCAACTCACATTTCCGGCGGAGCTTTTTGTGCATTCCTGTGGAGGCTGGGGGCATTGAACCTGAGTGGACAATGTTCAAAGTTTCCATTGCTGAAGCTGCGGCAGGGAGCTGTGGTCTAAGGGTCTTAGGTGCCTCAAGGGGCGGTAACCAACGAACACCCTGGTGGACACCGGTGGTCAGGGAAGCCGTCCGACTGAAGAAGGAGTCTTTCCGGGATATGTTATCCCGGGGGACTCCGGAGGCAGTTGCAAGGCACCGACGGGCCCGAAGGGCTGCAGCCTCTGCCATGACAGAGGCAAAGCAGCAGGTGTGGGAGAAGTTCGGAGAAGGACTTTCGGTCGGCACCAAGATGCTTCTGGAAAACCGTTCGCCACCTCAGGAGGGGGAAACGGGGAATCATCCAAGCTGTGTACAGTAAGGATGGGACGTTGTTGACCTCAACTGGGGAGGTAATAGAGCGGTGGAAGGAGCACTTTGAGGAACTCCTAAATCCAGCTGACACGTTCTCTGTGGTGGAGGCAGAGCTGGAGGATGGGGGATTGTCATCAATTTCCCTGGTGGAGGTCGCTAAGGTAGTCAAACAACTCCACAGCGGCAAAGTCCCAGGGATTGATGAGATCCGTCCAGAAATACTGAAAGCTCTGGGTGTGGAGGGGCTGTCTTGGTTGACACGCCTCTTTAACATTGTGTGGAAGTCTGGGACAGTGCCTAAGGAGTGGCAGACTGGGGTGGTGGTTTCCCTCTTCAAAAAGGGGGACCAGAGGGTGTGTGACAATTACAGGGGTATCACACTTCTCAGCCTCCCTGGTAAAGTCTACTCCAAGGTGCTGGAAAGGAGGGTTCGGCCGATAGTCGAACCTTGGATTGAAGAGGAACAATGCGGATTCCGTCCTGGTCGTGGAACAACGGATCAGATCTTTACTCTCGCAAGGATCTTGGAGGGAGCCTGGGAGTATGCCCAACCAGTCTACATGTGTTTTGTGGATCTGGAGAAGGTGTATGACCGGGTCACCCAGGAGAAACTGTGGGAGGTGCTGCGGGAGTATGGGGTGAGGAGGTCCCTTCTCAGGGCCAGCCAATCCCTGTATGACCAAAGCGAGAGCTGTGTCCGGGTTCTCGGTAGTAAGTCAGACTCATTCCAGGTGAGGGTTGGCCTCCGCCAGGGCTGCGCTTTGTCACCAATCCGATGGAGTGCTTTCTTCGGGTAGGGAGTGAGTCCTTACCCCAAGTGAAGGAGTTTAAATACCTTGGGGTCTTGTTCGCGAGTGAGGGGACCATGGAGCGTGAGATTTTGGTCGGAGAATAGGAGCAGCGGGTGCGGTATTACATTCCGTTTATCACACCGTTGTGACGAAAAGAGAGCTGAGCCAGAAGGCAAAGCTTTTGATCTACCGGGCAATTTTCGTTCCTACCCTCACCTATGGTCATGAAGGCTGGGTCATGACCGAAAGAACAAGATCCAGGGTACAAGCGGCCGAAATGGGTTTCCTCAGGAGGGTGGCTAGCGTCTCCCTTAGAGATAGGGTGAGCAGCTCAGTCATCCGAGAGGAGCTCGGAGTAGAGCCGCTGCTCCTTCGCTTCGAAAGGAGCCAGTTGAGGTGGTTCGGGCATCTGGTTAGGATGCCTCCTGGGCGCCTCCCTAGAGAGGTGTTCCAGGCACGTCCAGCTGGGAGGATGCCTCGGGGAAGACCCAGGACAAGGTGGAGAGATTATATCTCCAACCTGGCCTGGAAACGCCTCGGGATCCCCCAGTCGGAGCTGGTTGATGTGGCTCGGGAAAGGGAAGTTTGGGTCCCCTACTGGAGCTGCTCCCCCCGCGACCCGAAACCGGATAAGCGGTCGAAGATGGCTGGATGGAAAAAATGGGCCTTTGAAATAAGCTGAAAATGTCAACATTAGAAATATAAAAAAAACTTTGGAAAAAAACATCAAAAAAAGCACCCACAACATTGAAAAAGTGACAAAAATGTCAGAAAAAGCAATAACTTTTTTTCATGGTTGACGGGAAGACAACACAAGGGTTAAATATTGTTTTTCTTAAGTTCAATAAATGTTTTTTTTTTCAATTTAGACTTAATTGTTATTGTGTAATTTTTCAGATGTAAATTGAGGGAGCAAAAGTAGTATTGGCTCCAAATATTGGCTCAAGAAAATTGGCAGCCCTTATTGGTCATTGGCTATTATACAGTGGGGCTCGAAAGTTTGGGAACCTCAGGTAAAAATTTGTATTAATGTGCATAAAGAAGCCAAGAAAAGACGGAAAAAATCTCCAAAAGGCATCAAATGACAGATTAGACATTCGTAAAATGTCATAAAAAGTTAGATTTTATTTCCATCATTTACACTTTCAAAATAACAGAAAACAAAAAAATGGCGTCTACAAAGGTTTGGGCACCCTGCAGAGTTTATAGCATGCACCGCCACCCTTTGGAAAGCTGAGACCTGACAGTGTCATGGATTGTTCTCAATCATCGTCTGGAAAGACCAGGTGATGTCAATCTTAAGGTTTTAAATGCCCAGACTCATCTGACCTTGCCCCAACAATCAGCACCATGGGTTCTTCTAAGCAGCTGTCTAGAAAACTGAAAATGAAAATAGTTGACACTCACAAAGAAGGAGAAGGCTATAAGAAAGCGTTTTCAGATGCCAATATTCTCTGTTGGGAATGTAATTAAGAAATGGCAGTCATCAGGAACAGTCGAAGTTAAAATTTTGGACGCTAACTTGATGCCATCTGTGAAAAAGCTTAAGTTAAAAAGAGGATGGCTTCTACAAATGGATAATGATCCTAAACACACCTCAAAATCCACGGTGATTACATCAAGAGGTGTAAACTGAAGGTTTTGCCATGGCCTTCACAATCTCCTGACCTCAACATAATTGAAAATCTATGGATAGACCTTAAAAGAGCAGTGCATGACAGACAGCCCAGAAATCTCAAAGAACTGGAAGACTTTTGTAAGGAAGAATGGGCGAAGATACCTCAAACAAGAATTGAAAGACTCTTGGCTGGCTACAAGAAGCATTTCCAAGCTGTAATACT
Source organism: Percina caprodes (assembly GCA_013375575.1). NCBI lineage: Eukaryota > Metazoa > Chordata > Actinopteri > Perciformes > Percidae > Percina > Percina caprodes. The sequence continues at coordinate 783,774 of JABXJD010000131.1, forward strand.
TGCCAAATGATAATCACGATTATTTTGATCAATATTGTTATCCCGATTATTTGTTGATTTTAACCAAAACAAATTTTATAGTCACATAGGCTATTTATAACTGCTTTTACATCCATATTGTGCTACATTCCTCTTATGTAGAAAATTTTTGTTGTACATACATACAGCTGACTCAATATGAATGGGTTTGAGTGAATGGGGGCGTCGCTGTTCGGAGAGTAAGAGGAGAGAGCCAAACACAGGCACTGCTTTACAGAAGAAATGGGTCATGTAACTAGCACTGGTCACTGTTGTCTGAAAAACAACACAGACTGGACAAAATGTTGCGTTTACTGGTAAACCTTGAGACCGCCGTATGACCGACTGCTATCTGTTGAATTTCCCTCACGTTACTCTGTTCTCTGTGACTGTCTAGATCTAGAAACTAAGCTGCGCGGTGAAGGGAAAAACTCTGACTGGCTCATTATCAGACAGTGGTTTACGGATTGGTAGATGGCTTTGCAAAAAAACTCAGCGTTCTATGAAATGACTCATTAAAAAAAAAAAAAGAAGCTCAATTACGCAAATTTGATCGTGGGAAGCCAAAATCGTGATTAAATTTCAATTAACTTTGCAGCCCTAGGTGCGGTACAAGGTATTAACTCTGCAGGGTGCCCAAACGTTCGAGCCCCACTGTGTGTGTGTGTGCGCATATAAAAATAAACTTAATATAACCTGTATCCTAAGCCACAGTATTTATGAAACTGCATATTGATTCTTTATTATAATTTGATTTATGGCATTATTTGTTAGATATGAGGATTAACATATTTTCTGTTAACATGTTACATATACAAGGGCATTGTCCGAAACCTGAGCTAACCAAAGCCAGGTAGCAGGCATCAACTTTTTAGTCCAACTTTAAATCAGGACAAGTGTCGATACTAAGCAACAATTGTGGTTAACCGCAACCCTTGCTACGAGAGAAGCACAAGATAGTGCCAGAATGGCAAGTGCCTTAAGTTAGTGACATCAGTGGCTGTGTGGTCACGAGTGTAGAGCAAGCGCTGACAGTAGCAAAAGTAAAGTGAGTTAAAAATTAAACAAGCTTCTCAAGACAGTGGCTTCATCTTTTGTCAATAGAGCCAGTAAAGTGAAGGGCATTACCCCCAAAAAAGCATCAGCTTAAACCTTACAACATATGTTGCAGCACAGTGTCACACTGCTTTCTCTTCTCTCCTTTTATCTATTCCACAGACAGTTCAGAAAGCTCTATTGTCAATGCCAGGGCAGACGCTTCACAGCACAGCGGTCTAGCAGCTGAACAGACAGAGTAAACAGAGCAAACAGGGTGACACTGGCAGTCCGTTAACTTGTTGCTCACTCTACCAATATAAGCTGCTATGTTTTAGGCTACAAAACGTGCACGCAGGCTAAAATTTAGCCGTGCCGTTTTGTCAGGATCAAGCAATAAGCAGAAAGAAACTCCGCTAGCTGCTAGGCTGTAGTGTAATGGTAAAACACCGGAGTGGTCACAATGTGTCCACCTCAGTTGAAAACGGAGAAACATCTTCATTTCCGTTTATGTTAAGTTACCTGTAGAAATAATTCACAATAATCAGCTACACAAAAGAAATATTCCATATATTTAATGGACTGTCCATCCTCTTGTGCAAAGCAGGAGTTTTTTTTCTCCATAATCTCTTGAATAAAGGATAGACAACAGTCGATGAGAATGACTAAACAATTATTATTATTATAATTACAATTATTATAATATTTCATATCACATAACATCTGTTCTCCTTTAACTTTCACCAGCAACAAAACTTAAATAAAAAAAATAGGTAATGATGTCATCACAGCGGTAGAGTCACGTCACCCCCGATATTGCGGTGATTAGCGTTGGGTAGCGAAATCCGGTTCCACTATAGAACTGGTTCCTATGCAACCAGTAGGAAACAGACCGGATTAGAACGCAAATTTTGGTTCCTCATTTCAGTTCCACTTAATGTGTTGACTAAAATATTCTCCCTCTGTCGCTTCAGAAGGAAATAAAAATATCACACTCTCTGTAGTCTATCATTAGTTACCTACCGTAAATGTAGTAAAATTTTTAAAAGGCCATATTTTCCTTTTCGGCTCCGGTTAGCATACCAACACTACATTTATTTTGTTGTTACTTGTTAACAGTGAAACTTATGTATTGTTAAATTATTGTAGTTGTGCATTAGGTGACTTAGGTTTACTTATTATATATATTTTATAAGTACTAAAAACTTTAAAGTATTGTTAAATTTAAATAATTGAAGAAAAAAAACTCCATAAAAGAGCCTCTCTTTGATGTCATTTTTCAAGAATTGGTTTAGGAGTCAGAATCGTTTTATAAGTACCGGTTTGGCATTGGAATCGTAAAAATCCAAATGATACCCAACCCTAGAGGTGATGCGGTTATCATTACAGCCCTAGAAATGGATAACACATTCTGATTCATGCTGCACCCTCTCCCTTTCTTACAGAATGAGGTTCTTGAGGTCTGAAGAGTAGTTGATAGACACCAGCTCCATGGCCTTCTGCAGGTTCTCCCTTTGAATACCAGCCAGGGAATTACATGCCAACGCCAGCACCACCTTGCCCAGCGATACAAGGTCTGCTTGCTACACAACAAAAACACATCACAGAAATATTAATGCTATAAAGTCCCATTTTGAAAAGTGCTTTCACCACACATGCTGAAGTTAAGTAGATGAGCAAAAACTGTTTTATATATATTTTATGTTCATGTGTAATTGACCACAAACTACATAATGGAAAGTACCTGGTACTGTGGCATTAGGGCAAGATGATTGGTCTGACTGTTGTCAAAAGTTAAGACATCAAACACCCCAACACAGTTCACCCGTAACCTGCAGACATAAGAGACCATTATCATTAATAGTTTATGTGCATGTCTAAATGTAGTGAGTGTGCAGAACCACATGGTTGTGGGAAAAAAATGTAAGCATCAATTGAAAATACTTTTCTGCTTGTAATGTATTTACAGTTAACACATCCACACATTCTGAGATGTAAATTAAAATCCATGCTGTTCCATACACTACGTATGTTATGAGCTATAATAAACATTCATCCACCCATGCTGAATGAGTGTGTGTGTTTTAGGGCTGTTGGAACAAAATCCGAAAGTCCAAAATATAATTTGAATAGTAAATAAAATCAATACTATTTGAATGTGATTTTTTTTATAATAATGTTGGTTAACGTTAGCTAATCTCCCTCTTCTCACCTTGACCTAACCACATGTGAAAACGAAATGCTGGCATGTCACGTCTGATGAACAATACGTTGGTGGGAGTGAGAAACAAGGTATTGTGAGATCTTAATATCACGGAGCACGTAACGTGAGAACAGGGGGAGTGAAATGTTGCGGTTGGAAATCGGAACACGGATGGGAAATAGTTTTAACATGACTTTAAAAATCAACATCAGCTCATTCTTGTTTTCTGACTGCGTATCAAGTTATAGGAGCGTCATGGAGACAGCTAAAGTTAATGTTAGCTGCCCTACAGCTGTCAGAATAGCTTTGACTTCATAGATTATCGTCTAATACAGTGGTGTGAAAAAGTGTTTGCCCCCTTCCTCATTTCCTGTTCCTTTGCATGTTTGTCACACTTAAGTGTTTCGGAACATCAAACCAATTTAAACAATAGTCAAGGACAACACAAGTAAACACAAAATGCAATTTGTAAATGAAGGTGTTTATTATTAAAGGTGAAAAAAAATCCAAACCATCATGGCCCTGTGTGAAAAAGTGATTGCCCCCCCCTTGTTAAAACATACTATAACTGTGGTTGTCCACACCTGAGTTCAATTTCTCTAGCCACACCCAGGCCTGATTATTGCCACACCTGTTCACAATCAAGGCATCACTTAAATAGGAGCTGCTTGACACAGTAAGGTCCACCAGAAGATCCTTAAAAGCTACACATCATGCCAAGACCCAAAGAGATTCAGGAACAATTGAGAAAGAATTAGGACAATTGTGCAAAGATGAGTGGGCCAAAATTCCTCCAGGACGCTGTAAAAGCCTCATTGCACATTATTGCAAACGCTTGGTTGCAGTTGTTGCTGCTAAGGGTGGCCCAACCAGTTATTAGGTTTAGGGGGCAATCACTTTTTCACACAGGGCCATGATGGTTTGGATTTTTTTTTACCTTTAATAATAATAAACACCTTCATTTACAAATTGCATTTTGTGTTTACTTGTGTTGTCCTTGACTATTGTTTAAATTGGTTTGATGTTCCGAAACACTTAAGTGTGACAAACATGCAAAAGGAACAGGAAATGAGGAAGGGGGCAAACACTTTTTCACACCACTGTTGTTGTATTCTTAGTAACATGACAATCTGCAAGAAACAGGTTGCTTATAAATCACTAAAATAGTGACAGCACCGTTTGGCTTATGAAATTTGAATGGTATTATAAAGGAAGATTGACAGCACTGGAGTGTGTGGCTGTGGGTGTACCTGGTCTTGCCAGTAATAAGAATCTTGCTGGGGTCCATGACACGGCAGGCCAGTCCGGCAGTGTGGATGGTGCGCAGGGCTGAGCTGAGCTGGACAATGTAGGCCCATATCAGAGACTCGGGGAGCAGACCTGCATGCTGCCGTGGCGGTGGGGGTTCATGTTGTCCTGCACACAGAAACATGCTTTATCACACAAACACAGCCTGAAGCGTTAGACATTACTCATGAACTTCCCCAGAAATGTTATCTTCAGGATAAACAATCTCTCACAGTTTTGACTTCAGACACGTCAACTTCTTGAAATTAATTATTTTGTTGGACCAACAGTGCAAAATTATAATAAAATCAGTTGAGAACTTTGTCTTGCTTGAAATTCTCTGAAACTCTTGCCAAAAGCACGAAGATGGCATGCAGCAAATATCAAGGTTACAATTCACATATGATTTGTTATTAGTGTTTGCTACTGACTAGACAAAGCCCAGAGTCTGAATGGTTTTGCTTCCTCTGTCTAGATTCCCGTAGGTAGGCCTGACAGCACCTGCCCTAGGATCAGTTTCAGCCACAGTTTCCTCCAAGTCCCCACATCTCTCTTGCACAGATATCCATGTGCCAACTGTCAAACTAGGACATTTCAGAGACTTCTAACACCTGTACCTTTTTGAAGCCTTAAGACACCTACAAGAGTAGTTTAGACCTTTAAACTTCTTGAGGAAATGTCTTTTTATAGTAAACAAAGTGGTTTTGTGTATATACAGTCCAAGCCATGAAACACCGGATGAGAGAACAACTGCAGGCAATGCAAACCTGAAAATGCACACCCAAATAGACATAGGCTTGATGACCTCATTAGCAAACAAGTAAACCAACTCAAAATGTGTGAAGCAGAAGGGTGCAGACGGGCGTAGAGGTGATGCTTCAGTGTGAGTGTGTGAAGACCAACTCACCCCACTTCCTCTTGGTAAAGTACGAGTCTGCTGCTGGGTCATTAAAGTGTCTGCTGAACATGGTTTCTGCACCCGCATGGAAGTCATAGGAGAACACCAACGCTAGGGCAAAAAGATGGAAAAGAAACAGTCTATACATACTTGTATTCAAACAATTATCGACACTTTGTCCTGCGTTGTACTCCCTAACGTGTTTGTCTTTCCCATCAAATGGGAGAAAAAAGTACAATACCTAGTTTCTTTCTGCTAGCTGGTACTTTATCACTTCTGCTAACTTTTGAACACTAACAAAGCAAACATTTGGTGAGAATTTACCATTAAATAGAGCTTGAATTCAACATTAAACCATTCCACCTTATAATTTAGCATTTTTAGTTGAATACCAAGAATGGTAAATGTAAAACAATTATTACAATTGTCAAACATGTTAGGCCTGGATCATGTAAAAATGAACCATATCAAGGATACACAAACACAAAATTAAATTTGCGAACAAGTACTGTACATATTAATTGCTTTTACACAATACACACTCACAGTGGTCTCCAAATGCCTTGGTGGTGAAGACCTCCCTCAGTGTTACAGAGTTTGAGTGCTGAATCTTCTTCCACATGTCCACCAGCATCATGCACTTGGTGTTAACAAGGCGGAAACCTGGACACAAAGATACACAACAGACATCCAGGCAATTAGAAATTGATAAAATATATCTTACACTATCACAGCATCCTGTGCCACCTTTAAATTTGATAACAGCAGTGACACAACAAATGGATTTCATGTTTGTCTAATGCAAGTAAGGGTTTATCACTGCTCAACAAAAATTAGCATTAACTATTAACTTTTCTACACAACAGCAATGCATTATTTTCCCTGTAAAAAGGGAAAGCCAAAGGTGTTTTCTTCCAGACAATAAAAAAAAAAGATAAAAGCTTATTTTTATTAAAACAAGTCAATTATATCAAATCTGATAACTACTTTATTTTTTTAGTTTAAAAGCAGTTTTAGTTGCTTAAGCTATATTTTCTGAAAACATCCATCAATGTGGTTAAAAAGGGGTAATTTAAGAATGAAGTAATTATCTCTGCCAGCAAGTTTCTTTGATACTTATTAAATAGTTACCTTAAAGGAATACTTCACACTCAAAATGACCATTTGTATATCAATTACTCAGAGTGTTTCCTTAAAATTAAAAAGAAAACTTATTGTTGCATTAAAGTAATAGGGGTCCACGTTTGACAGCAAAACTACATTAAACATCAGTTTACAAACTCACATAACTCGTGCAGTAACTGTCCACAAATCTGCTCCTCATCTGAGAAGCGTGTGCAGGCCACTAATCATCTGTGTGAGTGCGGCTAGGTAGTATGCATGTGCAAGCTGGAGTCTATGTGGAAGGGTTGTAATAGTAATGTGAGTGGGAAGTACAGAGCATACAACTGGCTAAACTAGAATTGAATAATACTGCATGGGTTGTGTGAGAGTTTGTAAACGGATGGAGCTTTTTTTATATATAGATTTGCTGTTAAATGTGAGACGCTATTACTTCAATGCATCAAGACTTATCTCAGTTTTTTTTTATTCTCCGTACACCGTGAATACTTGAGACAATAACTACGTTTTCTTCATGAATTCAAGGTACCTCAAACCCTTGTGATTAAAAGGAAATCAAAGTAATCATTTTGAGGGTGAAAAATGTTGGTATTTCGCATATTGGGGAACAGTCTGAAAGTCGTGTGAAGGAAATCACACTGCTGTTTTTTTTTTTCAGTATTTCGAGTACAGACCCTTTAAGAGTCAATACAAAATTACATAACTTGTCACACTGGTTATTTTTTGTGAGATCTGTGTTATGATTCTTTGGAAGACAATTCCTTATCGGCACAATAATTACCATGTATCCTCCTCAGGCAGTAAGGCAGATCATCCTTGCTGTTGACAGCCTTGTAGCAGGAGGTTATGTAGCTGAAGTTGCTGGTCTTCTGCATGCGATTTGGTGGGGGAGGGGCTCAAGGGGAAAGAGGCTGTGGTAGCTGTCCACCTCAGATGGTACATCTGCCAAAAACAAATGTAGTTTCAGAAGAAAAAAAAAATGTGTGCACAAAAACACAATCAAAAATGGATCCAACAACTTTAAGTAGACTATGTCATAGCCCATATGAACAATTTTTGCATGCCTGGCAACAGACAGACAAAAACTGGAAGCAAAATCCCTAGACACCAAAAACAATTTCACCACACTTACACAATAACATGAGGATATCAACTTATAGATTTGTTTAAGAAAGCAATGCTTTGCAATGGTTTGTTATCTTGTAAACCAACAAAAGCATCAAAATGGTCTTTTGTTCAAAACAAAGCAAACTTTTCAGAAACTGTATAAAAAATTGCAAAGGTTATTATACAATTAATAACACCCTGTTGTGATAACAGAGTAGACACTTTACCTGGGTTCTCTGAATGATCAATCTGGGCCATGGTTATCAGATGTCTGTTTATCAACTCCTGGAGGACAAATAAGAAAGCATCATATCAGACGCTACCAAGACAAGGGAGATTGTTAGTGGAAAAAAGTTGGGCGAGAAATACCTGTCGAAGTTCATCAGCCATGAAGAAGGACGGGGCATTGGCTTTTGGCTGCATGTAAGCCACATGGGGCGCAGTAGGAGGATAGATATGGTAGGTAGGAAACACCTGCGGAGAAACCAAAAAACACAGCTTCCTATTTATTGAGAAATAAAAACCAGTGGAATCATTCCTTATTTCAACTCTTATTAGGATTTTAACAAAGTGTTAAGAAGGTTACACAATAGCATCTGTACCAAAATTATAACCCCTTGTTGGCCACATTGAGTGTGGTTTTCTTAAGATTGGAAACACAGTGGCGTGTCTGCAGGAAAAAAATGCAGCTCACAGGTGAAGTGTAGGGTCATGTGAAGTAATTTAGGAGTCAACGCTTCACGATCAGAGCAATATTTAAATGCAGTTTCCTTGTTCACAATGCATTTCTACAAATGTGATTATGTGATGAGATTTTGTTGTACGTTTGGTTAGGACTTTAAAAGTATTGTACAATATTCCAAGCTTTAATCTGCAATAATTTCCAAACTAAAATACAAAGTAGCACAGTAGCAGCACATACCATCCCAGCCATTGGTGCTGGGGTGTTGTCTGTGTAGAAGTAGGTGGTCCCCCCTACAGTCTCTTTCTGGATTATGTGAGTACCCTGGTCAGCTGCAGTGGTGGGCACCATGTAGTTGGCAGGGTTTGGGGTGTGACTGCGCCGACGAGGAGCAGGTGAGGTGTGCGGTGTGATTTTTGGGGAGTGGAGAGGAGAAGATCCAGCAGACAGAGACATGCCTAAAATTGGAGACAAAGAGAGTCTGCTTTATTCATCAGTAGCACATGTGCTGTCCACTAGAGAAAATTTGCAAACTTGCTGAACTATACAATATTAGAGCTAAAGATGGAAACCAAAACTGAGCCATGTAGAATGTAGAGCAAATCAGATATCACAGAGTGATTTCTTTGTTGGTGATGCTCCAAAAAAAATAAAAAAAATAAAAAACCTCACCAGGAGCAAGTGCAGCAGCTGTTGAGCTACTAAGGCCAGGATGTGGGAAGATAGGCGAGGGGAATGCCTGGACAGTGGACTGAGCCATGGTGGTCATTCGTGGAGCTCCCTTAGGGATGAACTCACTTGCTGCAGGGTTTGGAGTCTGGTAGCACAAGAAAAACCAAACATGTAAGACTTACATTAAATCTACCACTACTGTTAGAAGCAATAAAGACAAAGATGGAAATTAAATGTATCCTAGTTAACTATCAAGTATATGTCTTGGACAGGATACCAGTGTGCTTACCTTTCTCCTTTGGGAAATGCTAAGAGCACCAAAATCACTGAACAGTGAAGATGTCGGGGAGTTCACTGGATCTGTAGAGACCAAAGAGTGTAAGGAGTTCAGCAGTTTCAATAGTCAATATATGAGTACTAAACACATCTCCACAGATCCCTCTAACAGTCTTACCATGAGTGCTGTGGCTAAAGTTTTTGGCACCATCGTTTAGGAGACTGGGAGAGCTGCTGCTGGTAGTCATTCGCTAGAAGGGACAGCATCGAGAACATATTATATTGTTAATTTCACTGTTTTCACTGCAATACATCCTGCTGCTACTGATATTTTCACTAGTCATAATCATCTTAAAATATTTTTTATTTTTATTAAACAGCAATGTGACCACACTAACATCAACTGTAAAAGCACTTTTTGCCACACTGTAACACTAACTATATATCTGCAGCTTCCCTTTACCTGCATCATTGAGTATTTAGACTCTGCTGGGCTTCCAAACCCATTGACCCCAATAAAGCTGCTGCTGAAGTACGAGTTTGTGAGATTGGCATCGCTCAGGGTTGCACCCTCCATCCCTGGGACTGTGGATGACAGAAACTAAAGTTTAGCAAATACAAACTGCAGAAAGATTGTTATAGAATAGCCAATTCTTTGATTTAACAGAGACCAGAAGGTAAAGAAGGCATGTTATTTCAGCACTACCGAGTGTTTACTAAGACAAAATCACAGAGCCAATTGAAAAGCATGTAAACAGTTAGTTACTACAACTGCTACAGAATGAGCCACTACTAATGTCTACCACAGGCAACATCCACTAGCTAGTATCATCTAATAACATACGTTTAAGCAACAATGGTTACAGGTTAAAGAGGACGTAGTTAGCTTTTGAGTTGTATGTAAATTTGTTTACGTTGGGGAAAAAACACAACGCTAAAAAAATGCCCCTTTAACGTTACGCTAATGTTAGCAAACATTCAACTTAAGCTACATCTAAACAGCAACAATACAGTACACATGAACAACATTTAACTTGCGAAAAACTAACGGCACTAGTACTAAAATTGATAACGCCTACCTGAAGGCAAAGACAAACACATTAAAGTTAGTTAAAGCGCCAATTTAACGCTAATTTAGCTAACGCTAGCTGGCTCATAGCTACGCTAGCTAGCCGTAGTTTGTCGCGGATTGTGCCCACTCACAGCTGTCATACAAAACAGCAGGCCTCCTCCGCGTGAGCTGCAACAACATGGCTAATGTTATAGGTTGTGACAAAACATAGCAATACAGCCTGAAGACAAAGCTAACGTTATTCACAGGACAGCCAAAGAGCACGTGTTTGCTGGGTGCATACTGATGGCTAGACAATGTTTGGCAGGTAAATGTAATGTTAACGCGTCGTTTAGAGGTGAAGAGGCCTCACTGAATCCTCGGACTAAATTTTAACAAAGCCCAACAAGGCCCAAAAGTAAAGTCAGAGTCGGCCACCCCGTACAAGGCCTCTTACTGCAATTGTTACTCACTGGTTAATAGCTGCCCCTCCAGAGACGTGCCTGCAGGGCCCAATGTTTCGCTTTTCTTGGACACACCAGTCCCCCCGCCACCCGGACAGGCCGCCGCGGAGCTGCCAAGGGAATACACCGCTGGCGTCCCGCCACCCCCAGCCATGGACAACGGGACGGGGCTACCGCCGCCGTGCAACGGCAGGCTTCCCATGGACGGATCGTCATGCAGGAACTGACACTCGTCTCCATAAAAGCAGGTTTTGTCTTTCGCGTAATATCGGCAAAACTTCACCTTCACATTAGGTATCCCGGCACCCCCAAGCGGAGCAGCTGAAGCTGGGAGTCCACTGTTCATGGCACCGCTGCTGCCGCCACCGTTGCTGCCGGAAGACACTCAAACATAGAGAGACGCAAATAGCTAGCGAGCTAGCCAGCTAGCCTGCAAACAGTTTTCCCTTAAAGGAACGGATTTAAATCACTTCAGCTGGTGAAGAAAACTTAAAACGCTACAGTACTCACATTATAAGGCTAAGATGCATTTTTGTTTGAGATAATTCTCTGCATGCGTGAAATCTTGGTCGTATGTGTTGTCGCTATCCATGCAGCTGCCTTCTTCTTCGCAGAGTAGCCTGTTGTTGTTTTTGCTTGCAGTCAGGATGCTCTGCTAGGGACCAGCTAGCATAGCTTTGCATTGTGGGTACCGTGTTTGGCAACGTTTACTGCTGCAAATACAAGCCGCACTTAGATATTGCGAATGCAAACGAATAATGTTGCTGAAGGATAGAGGTCTTTTAAGCCAAGTTTGCAGGATCAATGCTCTTCAGTCTGTGCTTTCATTGGTTAACATTATTAATTGTAACAAGCAAAGCAGAGTATGATTATTGCTACATTAAACTTAGTAAGTAAGTTGCAGCCTGCACAGAAAAAACAGATGCATGAGAATACAACTACAGGACAAAAGCCAAGGCATAGGCAAAATAATAAGGAAAAGTAAGTATATTGTTCATTTAAACTCTAACTCAATTAAAAATATTTGAGTTATTTTATCAATTTACTCAAAAGAAAAAAGCAGTCACTACTGTATTTTATTTTTTAATCCAAAAGGGACTTAAATACAACTTTATAACACCTTCAATGTACATTTTGCATATGTATGTAATTTTTGCTTCCATAATTTTAGAAAAGTCTATTCATTGTGACATTATAATAAAAAGCCTATGTTTCTTGCACATGTCTGATTATTCTTTTTTCTTTTAACACTTTGAATATTGTGACCAGGCGTGGCTGAGAACGTCACGGTTCCAGTGATACTTCCCCTGTTTAAAAGGTAGGCTACTCGCACACATTTTCTATATCAAAGTTTCGCTGACTGACCCGGTCATGAGTATGTGACACTGACAGAAAGAAAGCATCAATGCGGAGGCAGAGAAATATGATTGCGGGTGAGTTAGACCACTTACATTTTCTGTCTGGCTGATTAATTGGCCGTGTTGGCATAGTGAACTAAACTAAATTGTCTGTATTTAAGGATATTGATACTGTAGGCTCCATATTTTCCCAGGCTGATTAGACAAATATTATCAAAAAATGATGGTATGATAATATCTTTCATATTGCATTTTTGCGATTTAATCACTGAAGAATCGTCACTCTACCTCAAAACCGAATTATGAAACATCTGGTTCAAAGTCCACATGCACTTGTTATTCAATAATAAAAAGGAACCTTTTAGATCAAACGTGTCTAACTTATGTTCAGAGGCTGACATTGTATTGTTCGTCATAGAAAGTGAGCATGATGCTCCGTTGAAATGAAGAATTACCAAAAATATAAACCACAATTTGTGAGTGTCCCTGTAACCGAATGAGTTATCAAGTTAAAAAAGAAAAAATTAAAATATAGTCTATGTATTATTGTTAAAACTGTATAGCCTACTAAATAACCAATATAGAAAACTGCGGAAAGGACACAAACTAAGCAATGTACTTATCTTTATGACAGTGTTCTTTTTATGATTGCATTTATTTTGTGTTTCTTTAAAACACATTTTTTATAGCATTTGAAATAAATGTTTCTGTCTTTGTAGCTGTCTTACTACTGTGCGCTGTTGAGCTTCACTGCTCTAATGCTGTGTCAGAGCAGGATCAGGCCTGTGTGCCCAGTCAAGAGGTAAAATCTGTTTGAATCCTTCAACTGACCAATTCAAATACATTATACATACAGTATGCATTAGTCTTTTGAGTTACTGTCTATTTCTGAAACATTATTGCTTAAAGGAGAATTCCGGTCGATTACAACACGTAGCTCTGTTGTTTGTAAATTTGGAGTGCTGTCAGTAGAGAGAAAAACAAAACCAATCGGTGCTGCCTACACCGTGTTATCCCCTACTAGAGTTAGCACCCAACAGGCTTAATAAGGGCACGTTTTAAAGGTGTTTTTCTAAACATATTCAAAATGTTATTAAAAGTGCCTACCCATGTGCAGTGATTCCTGCAGAGTGAACACAGTGAATCCGACTGCTGTAGATGTGAAAGAAATGTATGAAAGTTGTGCTAATTCAGCTGTATTTAGTTGTGTGCATAGCACAAACTTGACTTAATGTACTCTTTTTTTATTTCTGCTCATCCGTCTGTGTATCATATAACCTTTAAAAAGATGACACTTGTAAAAATCGACACAAGACAAGTTGGTAAAGTTGTTATTTTTGACATGTCACAGTAGGAAAAAGATAATTCCATTTAGTATAGTTGGTCCTGTGGATTATTTCTAATTCATCAAATAGTCTTGTCAATGTTATTTTTGTCAACTTGTGGTATAAAAGTTAGCCTTTTTTGTACATGTGTATGCAACATTTATACAAACTCTTTAAATGAATGAAGGATGTTTAAATGGTGAGTCATATTTTTCAGGCAGAATGTTTCGTGCCAGCTGACTATTTGAGTGTGCCTGGTACTGTGGACGTAGAGGTGGGTGTTGGTAAGAAACTCATCATCTCCCTGGAGCACTTCTCTGAATACCACGTCTGCCACTGGATCAGAGGAGCAGACCCAATACTGACAGTGTAAGTGTGTGTGTGTGTGTGTGTGTGTGTGCGTGTGAGAGAGAGAGAGCTTAACTGTGGCTTTTTCTAAAACCTCTTCAGTAACGGAGGTCAGTCCATGGTCCTACCACCACTTTCTGAGAGAGATTCAGGGGAGTACACTCTGAGCTTTGAAAGTAGCAATGGGACCAGGACCTCAATGACCATAGCTCTGCTTATAATAAGTAAGTAACAGCTCCTTCATATCTCACCGCCTCTTTAGTACAATCAGCGCTCAACACAGCATTTTGATATTGATAAAACTATGTGATAAAACTATCTTTCTAGAACATCCCACAAAACCAAAGCTGACACTGGACAAAGTAGATGTCAAAATGACTTCCCCTTATTTCACATGCATCTCTGAGGACTATCCAAAGCCCACACTTAAATGGTCTGGGTAAGATTTTAAGTATGCATGATTCAGAGAATGTTTAAATGATAACAATGCAGTCTACTGACACCAACTTTATAAAAAAAAATATATTTTTATTGTGATGATTTTTTGAATAATGATCCTCCTTTTGAACAGAAACAAAGATCTTTCTTTAAATAGTGAATGGGCAGAAATTACAACATCCAGTAGTGAATATTCTGAGAGGGGAGTGATGTGCTGTGCTACTAATGCTGAAGGACAAGAATGCTCCCAACTGTATGACTATGGTATTTCAATCTTTTTAACAAATTCATTAAAAACATTCTACAAATAGTCTAACCATAATAAATGATCATATATGGAAGATACTTCGGCAGGAAAAATGTTTACACCTCATGTACTAATTAATCATGCCATAGCAAACACTTATTAGAGTTAATAAAATAAAATAAATTAATTGACTTGAGGTCCCACTGTGTGTTTCAGACCTAGAGAGTGATTTTATGAAAAATGATGAGGTATTTAATGTTACCATGAGCCCTGGTCAGTCTTTACTTCTTCGCTGCCGAATACAAGACTATGAAAAGCCGTCACCTGTGTGGGAGATTGGCGGCAAAAAAATGGATGCCAAAACATTAGCATGCTCTTCTAAAGTGAAGAAGGAGGTACAGTAATTCCCACTGAGACCATTGATATTTTCATGTGAACATTTTTTTTCTTCCTTTTATGTGTGTCTAAAAACATACTTAACATTTTCAAATCACTTCCCATTCTAATCAGATATTTTTTTGTCCCAGGTCTGCATTAAAAATGACTTGCATAGAAAAAGTCAGATGGCCTACCTGTTCATCGAATCACTTAGTGTGAACCACAGTGGCACTTACATCTGCAGGAGAGAGAACAACAAAACAAAGTCTGTTGACATTCATGTCCAAGGTTATTAGAACATGTTTCACTTATGTTGTCTCTCTGTATGTGTAGTAATTTAACCGTCACCAATGAATGGCTGTTTCTTCTGTTTAGTCCTGTTTGTACTATGTGTCATGTACTAATTTTATTCTTGTGTTGCCTCAGCTGAGGGTTTCCTCTCTGTCCAGCTGGATAAGAGTAGGATCATACCAGCTCAGAATGCATCTCGCTCCTGTTTGGAAGCCAGTGTTTCCTACCACCCTGTGCTCCAGCACTGTTACTGGGAAGCTCCTGATAAAAGCATGACTAAATGCATCAGGGACAATTGGGTAACAAAACACAGGTAATTGCATGAAGCGATATTCCTGGAGCTGAACTCCTTAAAATGTTGCATAGTTGTCTATTAATACTTATACACATGTGGACATGCTGATGGTCAGTAAAGCCTTTTGGAAAATATAATCATATGGTTTGTGGTGTATTATTAAAGAGGTATGACTTTTGGATGGTTTTAAATAAATGCTGTCTTCTCAGGACTGTGAAGCTATGTGACGTACTCAAATCAGGAGATTATAAATTACATTTGGAGGCTGGAGGACAAAAAGAAACAAAGACCATATCAGTGTGTGTTGTAGGTAAGGGATAGTTATGCACATCTTGTATTTTTCACATCTGGTATTAACTTGCACTTTGTGATTCCGTCTTTGATAAGTGCAATATAAATAAACTTTACTAATTTAACATCTGCACAATTGTGTCACTTTTAAAACTTTATGATTAGATTTTAAATTGTGCAAATCTTATTGTCCTCTGAATTTGTTTCAGGCAAACCAAAGTTCACATTCCGGAATAGCAACAATAATCTCTACACATTTGAGACTGTGAGTCTTGTGCCAGCAAACTATACCTGGAAGTCTTGTACTTTGTCCAACAATGGCAGGTATGGTCACTGTCAGAGCATTGTAGCCCTGTTGTACACACACACACACACACACACACATTCAGATTTCCTCAAGTCCTTGCTCTTTGTCTCAAAGCTGTGAAACAGACTATGCCTGGAAGGAGATCCCAGGTGCCTCTCAAACAGACTCTGATGTCTTTTGTAAGAAGACAATCAAGAGCTCTCTGAGCAGACATCTAGTGGAAGGACACCTTTTAAGTTTTTGCCTGACTAACTCAGTTGGTTCCTGGTGCCAAGCTCAATACTTATACTCAGATTCACCGCAGGCCATCACAGGTAGCAAGATTAATTTCACATCAAAATTAAGTTAAATTGTTGTTTTTCTTATGACTGCATTAAAAACTGTCCTTCATCATTGTTTTTAGGTGATTCACGTATTGATAACGGCAGCATGATAGTGTTAAAAGCAGGCAGTATGCTTCTGCTCCTGGCTTTGGTGGTAGTTTGCGTGGTGCTCGTGTACTTTGTCAAAAAGAAGGTATGCATTATACAATGACACACACACACACACACACACACACACATGCATGATTACATGATGCCGACCCTTTTTTGTTTTCAATAGAAACCCAAGTATCAGCCCCAGCTTCAGATAATTCAGATGGTTGGACCCAATGACAATGATTACATCTACATAAACTTCGAGGAGTTTGGGTATGACCAGAAATGGGAGTTTCCTAGGGAGAACCTGGAATTAGGTACGAACTACACCAAGCATTAGATATGACACCAGAAATAATTAATTACAAGCAATTTGTAAATGTAACAACAAGGGGGTGGCAGTAGCTCAGTCCGTAGGGAGTTGGGTTGGGAACCGGAGGGTCTTGAGCAAGGCACCGTACCCCCCCCACCTGCTCAGGGCGCTGGTTCAGCTGGCCTACTCACTCTGACATCTCTCCATTAGTGCATATATAGATCCTGAGCATGTGTGTGTATTTCAGGCCTGTGTGTGATTTACTAACAAAGTGTGTACGCAGAGTGTAAATTGTAATTTTCCCACTGGGGACTAATAAACAAATTAAATCTTTAAATTAAATTAAACCCTGCATTTAAAATCACACCTAGTACAAAAGTATTACCAGCTAAATTTACTTAAAGTATAAATAGTAAAATAAATTATTTACTCATGTGGTCCAAACATAGAATACACATATTAGGTGGGAAAGGAAAGAAGAAAAAACAAATCTAGTTTTTTTTGTTTTTCTAATCTTGGGGTGGCAGTGGCTCAGTCTGTAGGGAGTTGGGTTGGGAGCCGGAGAGTCCCTGGTTAAAGTCCCCGAGTGTAGACTGGTAGCTGGAGAGATGCCAGTTCACCTCCTGGGCAATTATAAATTGTTTCTAATCTTTGCTTTTGGTTTTACTTCTTTGGGCCTTTAACAGTCATTTAAATAAAACCATCTGCGAAGTTTAGAAGGGAAATTAATTTTTATCACTCTGACACCTAAAGGGTGACAAGGGGCCACAAGCCAAGGAAGTTGGGTCACTGGTTTAATGTTTAACAGTGCATTGTTTTTTTTAAGGTAATCCCATGTTTTAGTAAGTAAAGTACCATTACCTCAAAGCTGTACTTACAGTACTTTGTTGCATTCCACCACTACAAGAATTTATGGTATTGTTCAGAGTTTCATTACAATGTGCCAGTAAAGTTACACTTGCCTTTAATGTCAATATATTTCTGTGTGTCACTTCCTCCAGGTCAGGAGCTGGGCTCTGGGGCCTTTGGCAAGGTGGTCCAGGCTACAGCTTATGGCATAAACAAGCCTGGAGTCTCACAGCAGGTGGCCGTCAAGATGCTTAAAGGTCAGTATTTCATATATTTATTCCGTTAGCGAAATGCAAAATGTTATGGAGATCGTGTCAGTAGCTGCTGTGATATTTGACACTGCAGAGAAACACCAAACAGTGGAGAAGGAGGCTCTGATGTCTGAGCTCAAGATGATGACTCACATCGGTCACCATACCAACATTGTTAATCTGCTTGGGGCATGCACAGAATCAGGTTCAGTTACCACTCCTAATTACACACATGTACAACAAATGTGTATAAGCTCATTGCATCTGATTTCATCCCAAGTAGGCTTTTGTCATATAGGTTATGTAGGTTATATGTTAGCTCTAGAGCCATGATTTCAGATAATCATTTATTATTTGTTTTCCCCATACAGGACCCATATACCTGATTTTCCAGTACTGCCGTTATGGAGATCTACTGAACTTCCTAAAGACAAACAGAGTATGCTACCACAAGTATGTGACCGATGCTTTCAACAAGGACTGTTTCAGACGCATTTACCACAACCAGCAGCCCAGGAAAAGCTCTGGGTGGGAACAATGGGAAACAAGGTGTGGGAAGAGCAATAGTGGGAATAGTGTGGTGATAAGGGCAACAAAGGGTATATCAAACATAAAGAGAACAACTTTATGTGAACAACTGTTTATTGTTTTTAAGTTCACACAGGTACACCATTCCAACAACAAAATTGGCATATTGCAATCAAAGAACAGAAAATATTAAATAAAATAGGATTAATAAAAAAAAAGATAAAAGACAATATTCTATATAAGTGCAGGCATATTAGTAAACCAAATCTGTTGGAAGTTTACCTTTGCAATGATAATCACGTCATGTGTTTTCTCAGTGAGGAGCACACAGCAGAGGGAAATTACATGCCCATGTTCAGCTCTCCCACCAGAGGGCAGGAAGACATCGCCCTCCTCTCCATCAGCTCTGGTGACATTGATGGTGAAGGTGAAAAAATACCACCTGAAGAACATGCATGTTGTCAAACAGTTGTACTAATACATTAACACCTTCGGTTGGCAGAGAAGAGAGTAAGAGATGCCTCTGAGCCATGTCAATCCTAACTGATCCCAGTTTATCTGCAGACCCAGCGACCTTTGACGACCCGGACAATCAGACCGATGACCTGCAAACCCTGACCTTTGATGACCTGCTCTGCTTTGCCTACCAAGTGGCCAAAGGAATGGAGTTCCTCTCCTCCAAGAATGTAAGAGACCAAGGGCTACACATTGTAGAAACTTTCCCCATTACATCTATCAACCCCACACTCTTGACAAAGACAACTATTTTTATGATTGATCACTAACAATCATTAAGGTCATTTAAGCAAAACACCAAACAGTTCTTAATTCTGGCTTCTCTCTTTTCTTAGTATTACGTAGTGCATAGCAAGTTAATCTATAATTTGGGGGTTTTGGACGAATAATCCGACATAACAAGCTATTAAAGACATTATCTTTTGCCGTATTGTATGGCATTTTATAGACCAAACAAAAAAATAATCAGCATCTGTATTATTGTAAATTGCAGCTCTTAACATCACACTTTGGATAAAAATAATCTTCCTGTTTGTGAAGAGATAGTTTATTTTACCAAAATATACTGTGGTGGAAATGTTCTGAAAACTATTTTGAAAACTTTTCTCTTTCTAACCTCTTCTTTCTTTCTAACCTATTGTATCTCCAACTGCTGGTCTGTTTTCGTTAGATTTTTATGGACATTATAAAACATGAATGTAAAATTGTCGTTAGCCTCCAAAACTTGTGTGCTACATGTCAGTCCAGTAAATTGATTTATCAACAAAGAACACAACGTGTTGTCAAACTGCAGTCACAGGCTTGGTCTTAGACCGTGATTGAAGTAAACATTGGGAAGATTGGTCTTTTCTGTCTCCAGTGTATCCATCGAGACCTGGCAGCTCGAAACGTGTTAGTGACAAATGGCAGACTGGTGAAAATTGGTGACTTCGGACTAGCCAGGGACATCGAAAACGACTCCAACTATGTTGTTAGAGGAAATGTATGTCAAATGATACTTTTATTTTACAGCATTCATTGGTTGCTAAGTTCTGTATATGTTTTATCACTTCTCTCTCACACATTGTGTGGTTGATTTGACTTTTCAGGTGCGTTTGCCAGTGAAGTGGATGGCACCAGAGAGTACCTTTCAGGGGATCTACACCATGAAGAGTGATGTCTGGGCTTATGGCATTCTCCTTTGGGAAATCTTCTCACTTGGTAGCCTTTGCCATGAGCAGTAGCCTACATTTAGAAAAGACAAGCACATAATCAGTTCAATTCAATGCAATGATTTTAATTTTTTTAAAGTTTATTAATCCCCAGTGGGGAAATTACAATTTACACTCTGTGTACACACTTTGTTAGTAAATCACACACAGGCCTGAAATACACACACACACACACAGGACCTATACAGACACAGATGTCAGAGTGAGTGGGCTGCCAGCTGAACCAGCGCCCTGACCGGGTGGGAGGGGGGGTTATGGTGCCTTGCTCAAGAGCACCTGGCAGTGCCCAGGAGGTGAAGTGGCATCTCTCCAGCCACCAATCCACACTCCGTATTTTTTTTGGTCCATATGGGGACTTGAACCAGTGACCCTCCGGTTCCCAACCCAACTCCCTACGGACTGAGCTACTGCCACCCCGATTAATGACAAACTCTGTCTGTGTAACTCTCAGGTGTTACTCCGTACCCTGGCATGAAGGTGGATCACATGTTCTATTCAATGATTGAGAGAGGATTTAAGATGGAGTGTCCATACTACGCCGACAAATCTCTGTAGGTGTCTTCTTTCTGTATGCAACGATTATGTTTCTTTAGTAAATATCTTTAAATAGATTTTAGACACTGACTGACTGAGTGGTAACATCTTCGAGCAGTGGTGGAAAGTAACTAAGTATATTTACTTAAGTGCTGTACTTTAGTACAATTTTAAGGTACTTGCACTTTTGTTCTATTTTTGTTACTTAATCCTTCTACTTCACTACATTCCAGAAGGAAATGTTGTCCTTTTTACTTAACTGCAGTTATTTAAAAATGTTGTTTTTGAAGACAGGTTCATATGGATCAAAATCACAGATGTTTTTTTTTTCCAGGACCCAATTGTAGCCCGAATTGTATAAGATTTCTACTTTCAGAAATTTAAATGTATAAAATAGTTAAAGTTAAATGTATAAAATAATTAAACATCACTGTCTTTAAGAGGAAACACAACAGTGCAGCTTCCTTTGACTTCTAGTTATGATGAATAACTGTTAATCCAAATACAGAAACTATTGCAAAATATTTTCTTTTCTCCCTGACTTTTTTTTCCAGGTACTGGGTGATGTGTCAGTGTTGGGCTCTGAATCCCTGCGACCGGCCATCTTTCTCCAAACTGGTGTCCTTTATGCATGATCAGCTGGTAGGCAGAGTTTTATCCTTTTCACCTCCCGACTGGACAGACATGTAAATATTTGTATCTGATCTACAAGGAGCATTATATTCTTCCTCTTTCAGCTCTACCATAACATGTTCGACCAGTCATCCAGCGAATACCAGAACCCATCAGCCATTCTGGACATTTTCGCCTTGAAAGACCTGAATGAGAACAAGACAGCCAATGATTACTGTCAAACCCACGCAACTAAAGAAAGCAAAGCAGAAGTGTCCGACTCTGACACTGTGGCAGCTGAGGAGAAGCTTGTGAAGCCATCTGATACGGAGTGATAACATATCACTGCATGCATGTTGATTAAAGCTTCAAAACATTTTATCTATATTTTTAAAAATATAGTTTATTTAAGATGTTTCTTATAGTGACAGTAGAATGCACTTGTTTTTTATTAGAATATGGTTCCAAACCAAGGTTTTAATTATGTATATGGAATTTCAATGAATTGTATTAATATGAAAATCAGGTCTGAATGTAAAAAAATAAAGGTTTATTGTGCAGCCAAAAAAGGAAAACAGTTTGATAAAAGGATCCTAAACAGTCTCAGGACTAGACATGTAAGGTGGGTTGTAACTTTTTATAGTTCTATATACTGTGTAGCAACTGATCAACTTTTGGTTTTAGATTTGATAATATATCATATATCATATGTAGTGTTATGCAGTTAAATGTGATGGTAATTATTTTTGTCTCTTATATTATTATATTATTATGGCAGTTATTACTTGCAGATTAAACCCAATGTTTGTAAACATATATATATATATATATATATATATATATATATATATATATATATATATATATATATATAGCTTTCTTTTTGGAATATTTAAGTGGATCTTTTTGTTATGTGTATTTGTTTGTGTTTGTTTCAGCATTATATCTGCAATAAAATTTTAACTTCTCAGATTGTTTTCAGTTATTTCCAAAAGCCTAAAAAGGAGTAACTATTCAGAATTAAACAAGATGAGAGCAAAAAATTACAGAAATTATTACATTCTAACATGACACACACCATACTATATATGCACACTATAAATCAGTGGTGGAAGACGTATTCAGATCCTTAACCCTTGTGTTTTTATTGATGCTTTTTATTGATGTTTTTAACTTTTTCTTACATTTTTTTTACCTTTTTTCAATGTAACGTAACACTAACTTATTAACTTTAGTTTCACAGTTATTTTTGGAATTTATGGTCAACAAACCTCAAATTATACCTAATGTTTGAGTTAGAAAAGCAGAAATTAGGAATTATTTAGATTAAAATTAAAGGAATGTATTATGATGGATAATCACAGACTGGAATATGTCAACCTTTACTCAATGCTGTGTCAAAACCACTTCAATTTGTTTTTCAAATGCTATAAAATTGAATAAGACACCCCAAAATTACCCATCAAAATCAACCCAAAGAGCGTTGTGTGAAAGCAGTCATGTTATTTTGGGTAATTAAAAAGAACATTGACATAGGAAAACAGGTCAATTTGACCGGAGGACAACATGAGGGTTGAAGCAATACCACACTGTAAAAATACTTTAGACCCTGCATTCAAACTCTTATCCAAAGGTATGTAAGTATTATCAGCTAAATGTACTTAAACATCTTTGGGTTGAAGTGTAAAACTCAATATGAATGCTTTCAGGAGATTGAAGCTGCTGCAGAAGACAATGCTTAGTCAATTCCTGAAGTGAAGAGTTTAAACGGGACAGATGCTGCAGACCAAAGTGCAAGCTCCGAACTGAAGTGCAAACTGTCTATACTATGGAAGGAATAGGAGGCGAGATCAAAACCTAGTTTTGCAAAGCTATTTATGCAAAGTTTGGATTCATCATATATTGGTGCAACTGAAGACCAAATTCCACCGGGACTCCAAATTTGAAAAAAGCACTCAATGCAGTCACTTAGATAGTGTTGGCTCTCTGCTTCTGACAACTACAGGGTGGAAATGACATTTAATTTAGATTACCAGACCTGATATTCACACAGGAACTTAGTGATCTCCTCCCAGGGCACAGAGGCCATCATTCAGCATCCGTTTGAATGAACATGGGTGTGGAGACTGAACAGAGTTCTATTGTATAAAAACTGAACGAATATTATTGTCATCATGTGAATATTTTGAAACCTTGAGAAATGAAGAAGAAGAACATTGAGACGAGGAGGGCCGGACACTCCTGTGTCTGACCAGCAGGGTAAGATAAGATTAATTTGCAGCTGTGACTGCGTGAAGAATGAGTTATTGTTCTTTATTAAACTTTAGTGAATTGTGTTAACCTTCAACTTGCTTAGTACACCCAGTTTCCTTCTAACCAATAGAATAGCAAATAATATCATGTACTAACCCACTTTTATGTAAACAAAAAATGATGTTTAGCCCACATTTATGTTAAACCACTTTATACTACACCCATTATGTAAATCCATTTTCTGTGCACACCCACTTAATAAAACGGCTGAGCAGGGAATGAAAGCTTTGGAAGACTGTTGAATGCTTTTCAGCTTTATCCCCCTTGGCCAAAGAAAACCTAGTTTGTGTCTGTGAGTAACTTTTTCCACTCAAGTCTTTGAACCTAACAATGGGCTGACATTGGGGTTGTACATTTTGATACCACCCCAAAAAACCTTTCAAAACCTCTACAAGGCCATTTTCCAGGACCAGTGATTAGGTGCTGGACTGGTTTCTGAGGTTAGAAAAAACGTTATTACCACCTCTTTCAAATTTTATCTGATGGAACCACCAAAAATGTGAAACTGCAGATTCTTCTCATCTGAGCCATCTCAAAGTTCTGCAGACGTAAAAACATCGGTGTTATGTTTAGTGAGTGGAATGTGCTGACTACACAGGAAAAACACACACAATGACAACAAACGGTACAGAATGAGTAAAAAGAGCCGATGCATAAAATGATAACAGAGGTCCGACCACAAAGACGTTAGGCATGACAGAAAACATGTGGGTTTAAACTGTAGACAGCAAGGGGCGTAGTTTGACCGTCTCTCGGAGCAGTGAGCTCCTGGAAAATACAGGAAGTGCAACCGTTGCAGACGGTAAGAAAATTTATGAATTATCCTGAATAATACAGTACAATACAGTTTAAAAAACACTTAAGTAGCCTACAAGTATTTAGAAGTATGGACAACACATTTTTTTCCTCTTTAAAATTGTTTCTATGGTTACACAAGTAGCCTACCCTATAGTGATTTCTTACAGGGCGGTGTTGTGAATGGGTTAGTGTTTTTCACCATAGAGGAGCCACACAGTCGCATTTGTGCTGGATTTCTTTTTGTTTGTCTTGAACAATTGGCTACGTGTTTCTTTTTGTTAATCGGAAACCATTTCTTTCAGTTTATTACTTTTTATTATAAGAAACATAAAACTGGGGAGAAAATAAAGCTCCCTCTCCCACGAATAGTAATAATAGAAAAGAACTGGACATGGAATTAGAACTTGAGTATGATATGAATTTTGTCTCTTTCTTTATGCTCTAGGAGATGACAGAGATCAGATGCATTAAGAAGTATTTAAATTTGCATCAGTTATGCACTGCCATTTTACCTCTCCAGCAACCTCCTTTTTTCAACATCAAATGATTGGCAGTTGTTCTGACATATAACCACAGCCAGGCGGGCTTGTTCTGTGTCCAACAGTGCATTAACCCTTGTTACAAAGTCCTGTCTGAAGATCAATAACATTGCCTGTCCAACTCCTGACGAGATCCCCACATGAGCATGGATATCGCCACAGTAAATGCGCTTCCTTACGAGGATTTTGTGAATATTTTGGGCAATGTGGTGGAGAAATGTCCCATTATTGCAGCTGCTGTGTGGTCGGGGCGTCCCTTTGCGAACTTGACTGCTTTGGAGACTGCAATCAGCGAATTCATCGATGCTCTCCCAGAATCAGGTGAGATGGGCTATAGACCTAGCCCACATTTCGTTAACTTTTCATTTTCTTTGTTATAGCTATTTTGTATTGTGAGTGGCTGCCTCAAGGTTTTTTTTTGGCCCTAAAATGTGATTTAATCCACACGCAATGGGACTGATAAGACACTATATCCTATTGTACCCAGGTAAAGAGGGGATCCTCAGGTGTCACCCGGACCTCGCGGGCAGGGACCTCCAGAGCGGCACCCTGACCCGGGAGTCGCGCGAGGAACAGGCAGGATCCGGGATGGATGCGCTGAACTCCGCAGAAGTCTCGCGCATGGCCCGGCTCAACGAGGAGTACAAAGAGCGCTTTGGTTTCCCGTTTGTCATCTGCGCCCGAATGAACGACAAGGCGAACATATTACGGCAGCTGTCCGAGCGCTGTCGGAACCAGCGCGCGGTGGAGAGGGCGCGCGGCATCGAGGAGGTGAAGAAGATATGTCGCCTGCGTCTTCAAGATCTCGTGCTCATTGACGCTCCCAACAAGTTATAAACTTTAACAACGAGATTATACTAACATGTTACTGTGCCAGTTTAACAACCCGGATGTAAAGACTGTCATTGTCCTGAGGACTGTAGGCCTAGACTGTGTGATATTTGCTTTATTCCAAATGTAATGTGCGGGTATTCAAGCATCAAACTGTACAATGAACTTTCTGAACAATACAATGTAGGCCTACCTTTGATTCTAATTTAACAATGTACATGATAATACCTTAGGCTTATATACAAGTGGCAAATATATTGTATTACGCATGGGCATATTCAGAAACTTAATTATACTCACATGTCTGAGATGAAAAACAATTCACTGTAAAACTTTATTAGACCATGCAACAGTTTGTGCTGAACCCATGTTGCTGGGGGCAAAGGGGAGGGGTGAAGAAGTGTCCCTTCAGTCCAGTAAATGACAGTGGTAGTAGGATATCCAATAAGGAAGAGGTCCCTTCAAGGGGATTCCTGGTTAAGGAGAACTTTATTTAAATGCCAAAACTCTGAGACTCATAACTTTCAATCTCCAATATCGCCCTAATAATAATAACACATCCCCTCAAATAGGACTGCCTTAAAATGTGGATTTGAAGTCTATTTACATTTGTTTCCATCGGAACCAACTAAAAAAGATCCCTGCAATATGAATTTATTAAGTCCCAGTCTCAGAACCTCCTGCGGGTCTAAGCGAGCTCCCTGGCCTTAGGTGCGGAGAGGGCGTGACCTGCAATGGGGAAACGGGGGGTGAGGTGGTGTGAGCTCCGTTCGTAGAGGTGACCCCACCCGCGGCCTCCCCCTGGTCCCCAGAGCTGATGGAGGAGTCCTGGTCCGGGTCAGCCCCCCTCGCCCTCCTCCGGTCCTCCTCTTTCTTCCACTTCATGCGCCGGTTCTGGAACCAGATCTTGATGTGGCGCTCGGTGAGGCTGAGGGTCAGCGCCAGCTCCACGCGGCGCGGCCTGGAGATGTAGCGGTTGAACAGGAACTCCTTCTCCAGCTCCAGCAGCTGGGCTCGTGTGTAGGCAGTCCTCGTGCGTTTATTTTCCTCTGATTCCGCTATCACGTATGGGCCTGGAGACAAATAGAGATTAAGTGTCCTCACAAATGAGAAACAACTTCATAGAAGTAATTTGTCAAAGGCAATTGAAAGTTTATTATTAGTTTTGTTTGGATTAAATTTCAAGCAATGTTATTGTAAAGTCATTTGATGAATTATCATAAAGGGAGGTTTTTGTTTTTACTGAAAATGACTACAGGGCTTACGTGCATGGATCCGATTTTGACCCCCTCAGCAGGCCACATAGTGCCTATTTGTCTTCTCATTGCCAATAAAATAAACATTTATTCACTTGTAGTTTTACAAGGAATTCACAATTACTATACTTGAAAAAAATAAGACGAATTCCTGAGCACACGATATAGCAGTTCTGAGGGACATTTAGGCTATTGTTCTTAAACGAAATTAGTTTAGTTAGTTAGTTTTTTCAAGATTATGTGGTAAATTGTTCTGTAGATTAAGATTTTGGTAAAGGTATGGCGAGGGTTCAAAATTAGCACCATCCACCAGCAAAATGCTAGTAAAATATGCAAGTGGCTGGTAGATTTGCTTCACTCACATAAATATATATATATATCCTACCTACAGTATAGATTTTTTATAGATGTATTTTTGTGTCGATTCAAATTGCAAGTTAAATTGAGAATATTCTCATTTTTTCAAAAATTAAAAGTAGGTTTTCTAAGTTAATTCATAGGTTTAATTGCAACAATTTGTGTGAATGCAAGCCAGAAATTGTGTAAATGCCCAATTTATTAAGGCAATCTTACATCTTTGACCCTTGGCATCCAGCTAATGGGGATCCTAATAAAATCAAATCATTAGTCTTGTAGGTTTTGCATGTCAGCCTCTCTGTAATGAACGTGTCATCTTGTCCGTTTCAAAACTTAAATTTAACTATTATGCTATTAAATCATTGGCATGTCTTCAATACACTTAACAACCGTGCTCAAAATAAACCAAAGGTAGACCGTAATGTCACAGGTGAGGACGCGGAGTGGTCCAATATGAATCAATAATACAATTTCTTAAACCAAATCAATGACGTAGAAAAAAAAGGTTGACTGGTCTGAAACTTTTCTCTGATTTGAAAAAGTATGAGAACTTCATATAGATATTTTAGTTTAAGAACCTATGTAGTCTACTTTCACATTTTTCTCTAGAGAAAACATGCTTATTAGTAAACGAACCTGAATTTGGTAGGGCTACAGCCTAATTAAAGCTATTTAAAATGCCTCAATATCAATTAACTTAAATTATTTAGTTATTTAATTCAAATTTGGTGAAAGTCTAGTAATGCATTTTAATATAAAATATGTATTACCAGGACCACATCAATCAAAACCGATTGTGGTAGGTGTGTTTAACGGCCTATTATACTCTATTATACAGCCTATTGATGGTTTAAGATACGGCGATTTGTGAATATGTTTTGTATAGACAAACCCCACATTTTTGTGACGATAAGACCTGATAAAAGCAAGCGCTGACCTTCCGGGCCTTTTACAAATTGACTGACAAGGTAAACTGAAACACCCAAGATCATATTGTTGGGAGCATGATGTCATTGTAGGGCCTCGGTGCTATGACTACATAGTAGGCCAATGCTGTAAACACACCTGTATTTTTAAATAAGATGATAAATGAATGCTTTGAGAAGCAGATTCAGCTCCCATTCAGTGATTGCCTTCGTTATTATGATCTGAAACACATGACATGTACTGATATGTAGCGGTTTGGGAAAAACAAAAAATACCTGCCCACTGCCCCTTCCAGGTGTGTGAGTGAGATTTTGTGGTTTTCATCCAGGGGAAAGGCAGGTGATATGTGCTCTGTTCCCCCGTGTCTCCATAGCCTGCAGCAGGCGGGAGAGGTTGCTGCTGGAGCCCCTGAGGATGGTGAAGCTGCTGAGGCACACCTGGATCTTCCCGCATGGGTAGACTGTAAGAGGGGGCAATGTCAGGAAGGCTGGCCTGTTCCAAGGCTCCCATGGACGGCGGTGTGTAGACGGAGTGGACCTGCCTGCTCATGTAGAGGCAGGGCGGCGGGCTGTGGCTGTAGTCCTCCCCGTGTGCTCTTTGGTAGGCACAGGAGTCTTTAAAAACCTGAGAAGGATAAAAATGATCTTCCCGATTCATGGCTTCCGCGGACCCGCACATGTACCGTACCTGCGCCTTGCCTCGGCGTGGACCTTCTGCTCTATCGGTCTCTGGCGCAATTGCGAGGCCCTTACAGCTGCACACAGGTGTGTCCCTCTTCCACCATGTGACTTTGCAGCGCCAAAGCTATTGGTTTCACTGTTTACAGACCTATAGCCCTCAGTGTCCAGGATATGCAGCTTGTGAGATTTTTCAGTAAATTAAACAGAACTGCAGTCAGCGCGTAAATCAATGCCAGTCTGTAAATACCGCAACGTTCACCTGGCTGGCACTCACCTGTGTTTGCCCCCACAGCAGCAACAGACAGTAAACAGGTGAATCTGTGAGACCCTATTTCCAGAAAGAAGTAGCAAATGCTCTAGAGCGCATAAGACTTTGTAGGACATGTGGGATTGTCCTCAAACAACGTGGCATCAACACTTTATATGGACATATCTCTCGTCTGCCCTCTGCGGCTGATAAATTGATGTGTACGGGCGCAAACATTGGTTGACCTGCCAGATAAGAGACCTGGATGGAGAGACAGTTGTCTTGGATACTCGGGCGAAAAGCTCAAACATGATACTTTGTTTCCAAAACCTTTTTTTCAGTTGTCTACACCTTTCTGACTTTTAAAATGTACCCATTACACTTCTGTAAATGCATCATTTAACACCATTTAGCGCGCGTGGGCACACGGTCCCTACACGAAGGGTCCTTGGCGATAACAAACACAGAGCCGCTGCGGCCGCTGCACTCTCGCCATGTTTGCTTGCCATTAGGCATTAGCAGGTGTGTGTTCGCCCCATTAAACAACGGCTCTCGTGGTAAACCAATTAAGGTTGGAGTGAGCAACAGAACTCAATTAACCAGTGCGCGCGTGGAACGTGTCTCCAACACCATCGAGCTCACCTGCGCCTTTATGCAACATTTTGAGCCTCTGCCACGCGACCGGAGTGATTTACCTATTTTTCATGTAAATTGTACAGGACGACCGTGCGTTTACCTTGATATTGTATATCAATAGACTATTTGCACTGGGTTCTTCAAAAGCAATTATGGCACTTTCCACGGTATCTTAATGGGGCACTCAGCGATGCAATAAAGTTCAAGTAAACCTATTCTTTATAAATCACCCCCTGCACTATGGCCTAATGGTGTTTATATTTGATCACCGTTTCAAAGAGGAAGGAAACAGTTAACCCAAGCTATTCTCCACTACAGTGGAGATGGACAACGTGATTTATGAAGCATGAGGGGCGTTAAACGCATTTTAGCTGACTTTCCAGGCAAAATTTGGCGTAATGGCTTGAGCGAGGAGTAATGCATCTTAAATTTAGATAGCTTATAATAGATCTATGGGTAATCATGACCGAAGAGAATGACAGTTACCACGTTTATGAAACGATATGTAGACCAATAAAAGAGTAAAAGCTTACATACATGGAGACAGGCCAAATGGGATTGATATAAACCGCACCAATTTCAATGCTTGAGCACGTCCATCTGTTGTGCTGAAATCCCTGTATAAAACGTGGAAACACATCATGTATGTACGAGCTTAATCGCTAGATTTCTAATTATTATTTTATTACTATAGTTGTTATTACAGCCTTATTAATATTAATAATAAAACGTAATACTAATCATTGCTGGAAACCACTTATTCACCAGAACACATAGGAGTGTCAGGAATACAACTTTTTTTTCTCCTTTGGCAAACTGTTTCTGATAGCCCGTATATACATGTCCAAAAAGTCAGACAAGCGATAAAATATTGCTTACTCAGTGGCGACAGCAGCATGGCTTATGTAAACATTATGGCTGTGAATAATGACAGAAGAATGGTAACGTCATTATAATTGAAATCAAATCTCTTCTACTGTAGGTGAAACAGAATTACACCAAACATTAACCATCTGGGAAGCAAGGGCATGAAAATGTGGGCTAATAAAAAGTTCTCCTCCTGATTTCCTGAACTATAATGGACGATGTTTATTTACTCCAATGTAGGTAAGACAAGGTGGCTACTGGCTTTAAGAGCAATTTAAGGGAAGACATATAACTAACCAACTACAAGCTTCTTGTTAATTCAAAAGTGAACTGTCAGGAAGCTACAATGTAAGAACATCCTCCATCAGCACAAATTTAAATGAATGTCTTCTCAGATAGGGGACAGGACAGGTCTCTTAGTTTGCTAGCAGTTCTGCAAGGTGTGTTAGCTAGTAGCTAGTCAGAGAGCAGGTTCAGGAGTGTCCACCTCTCTGCTGCCAGGACGGGGAGTGGCTTCTGTAAAATCAGGGTTACTCCCCCGCACAAAAGTCTTTATTTACAAAGTCTGTCTTTGTCTCTTTTCTGGCCATCCCTCCCATGTCCCATGTTGTCTTTGTGCCTGTAACTCCTCTCCTGGTTCTTATCTTTGTTATTGCAGCTGTCTCTGTGATGATGTTTATGGTCTGTGTGGCCTCCTTTACTTCTGTGATCTCTGGGAGGTGTTCTGCTGCGGTTGCGGCTTCTGTCTGGGGACTCGCTGCTCCGGCGCCCTCTCGTGGGGGAGTGTCGGTCTCTGGACTCACTGGTGCGTCGCTGCAGGCCGGTGGAGCGCAGGGTGTTGAGGAGGAAGCGCTTGTTCATGCTCCGCACGGGACACTTTAACCTGACAGAGGAGTGAACAGACAAACCTTTAAACTTTGACAGTTGTTACACTTATTTCTGAGACCTATAGATGGTCATCGCTGGCTTCTAGAAGGCATAATGTATTTTTGTTTAAGCTGAATAAGCTATCCAGAAATTGAACATCCATAACACATTCAGAGCTAATAAAAATGACACCAGATCCCAAACATTTAAAACTTTTTCATAGGCAGGGCTGTAGCTACCAGTGAGGTCACTTTATTTGTGGGAATTTTTGTTTTTTTTTTCTAGGGGGGGTTGCAACCTGGAGGAGTTTACATTGCATTCATTAAAAACTAGCACCATGATTTGGCTTTGAATAAGTCATATCTAAGTATCATTTCATTTTGAGAAATAAAATCTATAAAATATATTGAACTGAACAAATTAATGATCCTGATGACCTTGTTAATACAAACTGAACAGAAACAAGACAAGTACCATACACCGTATTATTGAAATGAACTGCAACACAACCTGAAGTTAGAGAAACTCACTCTTCTGAGGGACCTAAATGTTCTAGTGGTTAATATTTCTAGAATTGTGACTGAATTGTTTTGTTTTGTACACATGTAGTTTGCACTTAGTTTTTTTCTTTTAAAGGAGATATAGATCTCAATGAGACTTTCTCAATAAATACAGCTTAACTAACTAAAAGCCATCAATTCAATTTGGTTTGACTATTTTAAATCACATATACACCAAGACAAAACAACAAGGGTGATTCATCAATGCATTTAGCTACATATTCTGGAAAATTCAACATTTATCTGTATCATTAAGAAGACATTTTTGGAGGTGGCCAATATTAACACCATATTTTGACAACACACCGGTAACATGACTATAACCATGTTTATTTCACTCATCTGGAACAATATGGCAAAACATACAGTATGCTATTTTACCAAAAAATACAAAATATCAGCTATCTGTTGTACTATAGTTATTATGTAGTTTTATCTCAAAACACCACAAACAGGCGACAGACTCGATGAACAAAAGTTGCCCGAGTGACAGTACAGCTAAACAGCAGTCAGATGTCCACAATGACAGATATGTGCAGGCTGATACAGATGACATGTCAAACAGTGCTCACCATCCTGCAGGGCCCATGGTCTCCGCTCTCACTCGAGCCCTGTCAGTCTCATTTAGGAGCTCTTCTACTGCACGCCTACATAGATAAATAAAGAAACGTATGAATGATAGTGAGTCATGTGGATAAGAGGAAATGGAGGAAGTTGAGGACAAAGACAGTACAACAACTGAAGGGTGAGCCAAGGGGAGAATCATTTAATTAAGTGAGAGAAAACAGAGTGATGCAGAGTAGAAAGGGGGAAAGTGAATAATTAAAGAATGAAGGAGGGACAGCGGCAGTGTCCTGGTTTGACCCGAGCTGCTGAATCAGCAGAGGAGACTCACTCATTTAGCCGAAATTTAACCACAAAGCACAGGCAGCTAATGGTAGCTGTAATGGTGCAAGGGTTTCCATACAACGACTACACACTATGCTTACAACACAGCACATACAGCAGCTGTCGACCAAAAACATCCCCAGTCTCTAGTGATGGTGGGTTGTTACGGTGTCGGCTGAAAACTAGCTAGCTTGAAGTGTAAGCAGCTGTATACGTTAACTGAGAATTAACAGTAAAACAGTTACATACTTTTCTAGTTCATTATCCTCTGACATCGTGTCGTGATGAATTGCGTTACGTTGGAACCAAGTTTATTCGACTAAAATCGATGATTGTAGGTTCATTAACGCTGGCATACTTCTTTTTTCTGTTTACTTCTCCGCGTGGTCCTTCAAAAGAGGACCCTGTGTTTTAGCTGTCCTTAGCGATGCCTAAAGGTTTCCAACGTCCACTTTTAAGCCTTTTTGCGACACCATTAACTTGATAATAAAATAAATGAATAAATAATTTTAAGCATCACAAATAGCCTACACGCATTGAATGCTACTTTCATACTCTAGATTTGAGTTTTGTCTATTTGCACAGTTTATTGAAACTATTACAAACGGTGGTGGAAGAAGTATTCATAGTCTATTCCTTTACCTAGAGTAAAAGGATAAATGATATACAATTCTCACAATTAATTTTTTTTAGGCTACACATTATCATAATTATTGATGATGCATGATCAATATGTCAGCATTGTTAATGTTGTTTAATGAGCTATGTTAACCAGCCTACTTTGGACGATTTAATCTGTAGTGCATTATAAATTGACGTTTTTTTTTTTGTGATACATTTTTTTTTTAAATTTTCTTTTATATTAAAAAATTAACAAAACAAACAATTACAAACAACCCACTGAGACATGGAAAGCGTCCCAGAGCCAAAAAACACAGAGAGGAAAGCTGGGAGGGAGGGAGATAAAAATATAAAACAACACATGCAGAAACAGACACAGACACACACACACACACACACACACACACACACACACACGACAGGGGACGTTTTAGTTTTTTTATGCATGTATTAATCTTAAAAGTAACTAGGCTATGACAATGCACATTATCAGACACATCCTATTAACATGCATAACTGAAAGATAAACTAAAACTGTTTATTAAAAACAACAGCATCACCATTACCAAAAAACTAATCTGCAATATTATATTCATCATAAAATGCAACATAGCAACGTGACTATAGTGTTTTGGGGTTAGGGTTAAAATTAAAATGATACAACATTACACAAATCCCATTGTTAGAGATTTGTTTTTGAGCAGGCCTTTACGAGCCATCCCTAAATCTGCTCTGGATTGACAGCCACAGGCCCCGCCCAGGCCAGTTGATGGACAGTAGTAGGCGGGGTCAGCGCCGTCAAAGGCACGGGGGCGTTTTCGTGCGGGTTTGCGGAGCGGGCCGTTGCAGTGAATGCGTGATTGAGGTCCCGCAGCTAATAATCATCCCCCTTTTTGGGGCCGGACTGCACGTCGCGGAGGAGCAGCTGGAGTAGGTAAGGTTACATCTGCTTATCTTCAGTGCCTATTTGAACGGTGACAGTGTGTGGCTGCATGGCTTTGCATTGGTATTGCCATTGTCGCTTCATCTGTCCTAGCTTTTCTGCTTGTGGAGGTTGGGATGGAGTCAGACAGATGGGGGGCAATGATTTCATAAATGCTCTTGGGTAATCAAATGTATTCAACGCCTTCGGGTATTTTATAAATCATGACACTTCAGTTGGTTCGTTGCCATGGTAAATTAGGACTATGACAGTGAAAAAAAAATGATTTGAATTATCAATTTAATCAGTGTTAATTTTTTGTTGTTATCGTTGCACGTCTGACTGTTGTGAAAAAAGCTACTTATTGCCAAAGACCTCGCAGAGCAGCAGGCCTGTGCAAGTGCTGTCAGCCTTTCTCGATTTTGTTAAGACAAGAGACGATGAGATGGGGGTTTATGAAAATGTGGGCTAAGCCGACAGGACCTAAGATTTTAAATCTGTGGCCTAAAACATCATGTCATCATATTTGAAAATGTCATTCGTCCAGGCGAGATCGTTCATGGTTTGTCTTGTGTTGTAAGATTAGATTGTCATCTCTGAAAAATAAAACAAATTAGAAGAGACAGGTGCAGGGCCAAGTCTGGTATTTATTCATATAGAAAGCAGTGCAGTGACAATAACAGCATGGCCTTGGACTCTCACACAGACACACACAGAGGGATTAAAAGAGAGATATTTCACAAACATGTGCTAGTCTTCATTTGACTTATGTAAAGGAATTTGTTGCTACAGAGTCCAGATATGTTTAAAATAGATTTAAGTGCTTTTCATGGCCGACACTCTAAACTGCTGCCACAGTGAAAACCTGAAGACTTTACTTATTGATAAAGGCTAGTAGCAGGATCTGGTACCTAAAAAGCTCTTGTGCATGATGTGTATGTGTTTTTGCTTATAGATGTATACTTGCATATCTACAAGTCTGTTTGTAAATGTGTGTGTGATGTGGTGATGTCACATCTTTGTTATAGGAACAGAGAAGCCTTGTGTCCTCATGATTAATTCATGTCCAGCTGCGGGATAGAGACAGAAGCAGCCAGTCACACACAGACGGGAGCACGTACTTAAAGGAGGCTGAAATAAGTAACTACCGGTCCGGTAACCAAGGAGACAGGATCAGACAGGTTGTCACAGAAATGGGTAGCTACAGAGACGAGACGAAAAAAGCAGCTAAAAAAGGGGGCTCTCATCATCGTCTGCACTCTCTGACAAGCATTCAGGCTGTACCAGGGAGGAGCAGAGCATCCTGTTGAGAGAAATGCATCTGTTGTGTGGCTCCTCTGCATCCTTCTCTGGCTACACTCTGAATGTCAAGCCCCACTGAACAGAACAGGCTCCAGGTCGTCATGGAGACAAGCGCAGACCCCCACTGCAAAAGAGCCAGGTAGTCACTGGCTGGCTCACTTGGCTGGCCTGCTGTGAGCCGAGGCACGCCCTCTGCTGTCCACTGATTGCATCATGCCCACAGGGGCTCGTCTAATAGAGCGTCCGAAAGTCTGAGTGGCTTTGGATGTGAAACACTGTGGAAATGATGAGCGCACACAGTGCATTAACTCTGGGGACTCACTCCCCTCGTGGAGTGCTATATTCCAACACTTTGCTTTAGGCATGTTCTCTCTCTGTTGCAGAGGAGACTGAGTGCATCTACTGTTCATGACTTGAACCAGAAATATCAAGTGTGTAAAAAATGTATACATTTATCTTCTTGTCTGTTTTGTTTTCATTTCTTTCATGGACATGACTGCCTTTCAGAGTCTCGCACATCCTCTCTTCTGTCTCATTTTCTTTTTCTTGTTTCATGCCTCTTTCAGATATTTACATCCCATTTATCTCTGTTGCCCCTCCTCTTATCTCTTGTTTGTCTTGTTTGTCTGTTTGGCTTCTTTCTACCCCTGGTTGGTTTCCCTCACTGTTGCTTTCCCAATCCCACTTTCTCTGATCTGTGTCCTCTCTCTGCATCAATCCCAGATAATTCCCTCTCTGTGGAATTGGAAGATTGCGGCAGGCGAGAGCAAAAGAGAGATTATACTGCCAGATTAGTGGACAGGAGCAGCAATACATAATCTCAGCACACTCACTGACATACACACACACAAAAACGCACATGCACACACACACATTGCCACCCTCGATCTCATGCGGACACGTGGGCCCACGTGCACAAAGCATTTGCCACATAAATAAATTCACCAGCACATAGTCAGACACTTGTTGTTTTTCTGAAACAGCTGTTTAACCCTCTTTTGTTGCCCTCTGACCTGCAGGGTGATGTGCCAACAGCCACTGGGGGGCATCTGTCCTCTTTGAACCTTCTTCATCCTGTGAAGCTTATGGGATAGGAGAGCGTGTGCCCCTTCCCAACACTGCAGCCCCACTGGAGTCATTTGTGCCAAAGCTGAGTTGTGTCAAGGAGCAGAGATGGGCAGCCCAGGCTGCGAGGTGGGTCTAGCCGGACCAGTGGAGCCAGCCTTTGAGGCTCTGTGTCCTGAGTGTGGCCAGATCCACCGCAGCTGGGAGAACCACCTTTACAACTACCGTCTGGAAGTGGATGACGATCTTGTGTGCCATATCTGCCTGCAGCCGCTGGTGCAGCCACTGGACACGCCGTGCGGACACACTTTCTGTGCCCGCTGCCTGCGTAGCTTCCTCCAGGAGAGGGACTTCTGCCCGCTCGATAGGACACGGCTACAGCTGCAGGCGTGCCGCAGATCCAGCATACTGGTGCACAAGCTGCTGGACAAGCTCTCCGTCTCCTGCCCTTTGACCCCAGTCTGCTCCCTCAGCATGCCACGATGTGACCTGGAGGCACACCTCAAGCACAGGTAATAAAACTTACATACACGCATTATAGATTACTGCTTTCAAGAGCTGTGTGCAAACACAATGCATGGATGACAACCATGATTTCATAAGGCTTCTACAGATAATGTAGCTTTATTGTAGCTGTATTGGAATCAATCTAGTGTTTACCTTCATATCTGGAAGGATTTGTTAATTAATCGATTAGTCAATCGACAGACAATGAATCGGCAACAGTAGATAATGATTACTCATTTAGGTTAACTCAAAAAAATGCCAACAATTCATTGGTTGTAGCTTCTCAGGAGTGTGAATTTTCTGGTTTACTTTTCAATGGTAGCAAACATTTTGGTTTTGAATGGTTGGACAGAGGAAACAAGTTGAACAGCAAGTTGACTCTCACTTCGGGCTTTTGGGAAATTGTAACATTATTCCATTTTCTAAAAGAACCATTCATGGAGAAAGTAATTGACAGATTAATTGATAATAAAGACAACTCTAGTAACCTTTGTGTAACTTTAAAAAGTTTGCATTTGAAACCTCTCCA
Organism: Percina caprodes; assembly: GCA_013375575.1. Classification (NCBI taxonomy): domain Eukaryota; kingdom Metazoa; phylum Chordata; class Actinopteri; order Perciformes; family Percidae; genus Percina; species Percina caprodes. The sequence goes on from JABXJD010000131.1 coordinate 821,812, forward strand.
TCCTCACGATTGGCTAGTTTTTGTTGGGAACGTTTAGAGATGTCATAGTTCTTAGTCCAAAATGGTTAGACTTACCCGCCATCCATAACCTCAAGGAGTTCACTCTTTGGCTTTTGGCCCATTTGGACCAGGTGCCGTCAGACCCTGAGGGGATTATTTGCCTGTAGGTCATGTGACGGGGGATTAGTGGTTCCCTACAGCAGTCATGGGTTGGCTGTCCAGGAGCTCCATGTTCTCATTCTGCAATCATGCTGAGCAACTTCAACACCAGGGACCTTTTCAACCATTTCTTCTGTGAGACAGCCAAAGGCAACCCTGGCCTGTGGTGAGTCGAACACGTAGGGATGTGGGTCAGCGGGACTTGGGATGGCACAATGGCACCATTCTCTCACTAGTCTCCTCTACATTTCCTTCTGTGTGTCTCTCAATTTAATTTTTTTCTTGCTCTCTCTTTCTTGCGGTCTCTGTTGCCCTGTCCTGCACTAAAATGCAAGGTGTGTGTGTGTGTGTGTGTGTGTGTGTGTGTGTGTGTGTGTGTGTGTGTGTGTGTGTGTGTGTGTGTGTGTGTGTGTGTGTGTGTGTGTGTGTGTGTGTGTGTGTGTGGCCATAGGGAACCCAGGTTAGGCTGTTGGTGCTACATAGGTGGATGTAGTGTAAAGGTGCTTGTAGAATATACACATTGAACTTCTATATAGTTAAATTCTTGTAAGATGGTGTCTGTTGCTAAGGATCATTGGTGTTTTGGCGCTTGCTTGTTGACGGGAAGACCTCAGTTAAGTCAAGGAGATTTACCTTAACAAGCTCACACTAACAAGCTATTGCTAACAAGGAGTTAAAAGCTTTTCTGAGTTATACTTTGTGTCCCTTAAGCAAGAAACTTTTGCTGAATGACGGCCCCTTTAGCTACAAGTTCCAATTACACAAAAACAGTAAAAGGTAAAACATAGTGCAACAGTAGAATACTAGAGAAGAGTTATTTAAACTGACTCAGTTAATAATGGTGGTAACACAGAACTATCTGTCTAAATTTAGCCAACATTAGCCACCATAAGCCACTGGTCACACCAGAGGGATCGGTGACTGGACAATTAAATTAAAAGACGAGAGTGCCAGCCAGTGTTCCACAGTGGTAAATGTGGGCAGGTTGATCTTATTACTTTATGGTGTGTACGTGTGAGAACTGAGGTGCTTTTGCTGTTGTTGAACCAAAGTACTGGAATTGAAGTGTTAAAATGAGCTTAACATGTCAAGTTCATTACAAATTGGTTAAAAAGCTTACCCTGTTTCCTCTCAAAACTATTTCTTCTTCTCTTTGATAGAAACGGTCAAAGGTACAGTAGATGTGAAAGAGAGTTAGAAATTAGACAAGATATTGTGAGCCTAAAATGGCCACAAAGCATTACAACACCCGTGGTTGACTGTTTTCTATTTTAAATATTGCAAGGGCAAATTATTGTGGAACAGCAGTTTTCCATGGTCCTGTTTTTCTTAATAGCATTTAATAATTCAACCTGCTTGTAGCTGCCACTTACAGTAAATACTTCAGAGTCAGTTAAGGGTGAGACCACATTGATCCCTTGAGTCTGTCTGAGTTTATTTTTAATTGTCTTTCAGTGAAGACTTTCTATTTGTGGGACAGAATTGATGCATCTGTCTCCACCAGAGTTTTGTTTGTTTTCATGGAAAGAACATCTCTGAGTGGCTGAACTTTTGCGACTAACCTATTATATGTTATTATCCAATCATTTAAGTAATTTATAATAAGCATAAATGCCTAACTTATGCTGGTTTTAGCTTCTCAAATGTGAGTATTTGCTGAGTTTCTCTGTTTTATATCATTGTAAATTGAATATCGTTAGGTTTTAGATGGTTGGTTAGTTAAAGCAAGCACACTCACAAGACATTGTGGAGTTTGGAAAATTGTGATAAACATTTGTGAATTGATATAAAAAACATTGGGACCTTTCCTACAAAAATAACTTCTTCACTTTACTCACTGAATTCCTCCCAGCTACACGAGACCCTGCATTCTGACCTTCTCTAAGGAGAAAAGAGACTCTCGCTGATGGGATCACTTGCATCACATTAAATCAACTGATGCTGAACCTGATTTTCTTTACACATCAGATGGACTAACAAACTGACGCCTGTTACTTGGTGAAAGGTGTCCCGGGACGAGGTGTCCGCAGACGAGCGTGGACGGTCCACGATGTGAGAGTGGAGATGAGCGAGCAATGGTATCCAGCCCTCCCAGGTCTCCCCGCTCCCCACAGACAGACCTAAGGGGCCGCACACCCTCTCCACCCTCCGGACCTAATAACACCAGCGGCAATGGGCCCGTGTGGACGGACGACGCCGGCCTTGACAACCCTGCCTTTGAGGAGAGCACGGAGGAAGAAAGTGAGTGGACCCACTGTCCTTTGGGCGAAGTGAAGAGATTTAGATAACGTCAATACAGTTTAGACTGAGAAAGATTCTATTGATAAGACCCAGCAGAAATGGCATCCATCTCTTCATGTCGATCTGTCTTTAGGTGTGGTAGGGTTGGAGTGTGTGGTCCCCAGGGTGAAGCGGCCCCTCAGTAATCCCTGCATCCACCTCCACCGCTCTGTCAGCTCCACCTCCTCTGGCTGGGACTGCCCTGAGTCTCCGCCTCTCTCCGCTGAAGAGGGTATGACATCACTTCCTCCACTTGACTGAGCATCTTTCTAAAGGGCTGATTACTAGAGATCTGTGATATTGCAGCTTCTTGCAATTGTAAGAGCTGTAATCTTAGACAACAGGATAATCATATTCAGGCAACATTAGGAAGATGTGGAAATTAGATTCTGAAATGCAGCTGTTTGATGTGATTTGTGTGTCAATAAAGGCTGTGTGAAGTTGCCCTCGCTTCCTGAAGGAGAGATAACTGCCATAGAGGTCCACCGGGTAAACCCGTATGTTGAGTTAGGCATCAGCGTCGTGGGGGGAAACGAGACACCTCTCATTAACATCGTGATTCAGGAAGTGTACAGAGACGGGGTCATTGCACGAGACGGGAGGCTGCTGGCTGGGGATCAGATACTACAGGTAAAACCAATCACTCTACCTAATTTTCACACAAGACTGGAGCTTCCAAAACATTCTTTGGCCACTTTAAATCTTCACTTCAACTATTAGTGGTTGTTTTACACAATATTCACATTAACAGTAGCTGTTATGGCAAACAATAGTATCAGTTTATAGTATTGTATATTATACTAGTATTTATTCCTATACCTCACAAAATATGTCGTTCACTTTTTTCTTAGATCAACTTTCTATTATTAAAATATATACTATCTGGTGAAGATAGTGGAGCATTTGGCACCAACAGAGACAAATATTTTTTCTCATGAGTTGGTAGAGACCAATCTGAGTTAATAATTTCCTTTGACATATCTTTATTAGGTGAACAACGTGGACATCAGTAACGTCCCCCACAGTTTTGCTCGCTCTACACTTGCACGCCCTTGCACCACTTTGCAGCTGACTGTGCTTAGGGAGCGTCGTTGTGCCTCCCGGGCGCCTCCCTCCTCGTCCTCCTCCACCCCGGCTGTGCCTCATGCCCCCTGCTCTACCCCTGAGGGTGCCCCGTCCAGCCCTGCCACCCTGAGAATCACCCTGCATAAGCGGGACTCAACAGAGCAGCTCGGCATCAAGCTGGTACGGCGAACAGATGAATCAGGAGTGTTTGTGTTGGATCTGTTGGAGGGAGGCCTGGCAGCGAAGGATGGCAGACTGCGGAGTAACGACCGCGTGTTGGCAGTCAACGACCAGGACCTACGCCATGGCACCCCAGAGCAGGCTGCACAGATCATACAGGTGAAGATGCATTTGGTCATTCAAGCGTCTTTTGGTATTATTATTTTAAGTTAATCATGAACAACAAAGTAGGAAATGTGAGTGAGAAATAAAGTCCCTAAAAGACTAACTCTGTCTGCCTAGGCCAGCGGAGAGCGAGTCCACCTGCTGATTGGCCGACCCACCAAACCAACTCCTCCTCCACCGCCAAAATCAAGCTCCACCAGAGACCTCTATTGCCTTGATCACTTCCTGCCTAACCACAGCTCTACCCCAAGTCCTGTGCCCTCACACCTCTCCCGCACCAGCACTCACAGAGTAAGCAGAGTTAAATAGTGATTAGACATTATAAACGTCCATGACTCTTTCCTGCACATTGATTAATTAAGGCTTTAAAAATGTCACCCAGGCTCCCTGCAGTATGTGTCCCTATCTGCTGATTTGCTTTGCATTCCCATTGCAGAATAAGTGTGTGTGTATGTGTGTGTGTGTGAGAACATGCAAGTGTTAATAATAATATTGTTATTTATCGTTGAATCAGTATTGTTAATATAAACATTTGTGTGAAAATTAGACCTTAGAACTAAAAACACGTTTTGCTTTTATTCATTTTTAGGACTACATTTATTATTGTAGGTATTTGTCTGAGATGAAAATCAGTTTAAACTAGTTGGTTTCTGGTGAAAATGTCTTGGTGAAAATCTATAAAACTAAAAATGATGTAAAAAGACTTAAGTTGACTGAAGAACTGTGTGTGTGTGTGTGTGTGTGTGTGTGTGTGTGTGTGTGTGTGTGTGTGTGTGTGTGTGTGTGTGTGTGTGTGTGTGTGTGTGTGTGTGTGTGTGTGTGTGTGTGTGTGTGTATGCCCAGGACCTTTCCCAGTGTGTGACCTGTAAGGAGAAGCACATCACTGTGAAGAAAGAGCCTCTCGAGTCTCTAGGCATGACTGTCGCTGGAGGGCGGGGCAGTAAGAGCGGGGAGCTGCCAATCTTTGTGACCAGTGTCCAACCACACGGCTGTTTGTCGAGGGATGGGAGAATCAAACGAGGTGAGGCAAAATGACGATAACTAGACCAATTCTGATCAAACATTACATCAGAAATTGCAGCATCTCCCACCTCTCTTTTTCAGGTGATGTCCTGCTGAGTATCAACGGGCAGGACTTAACCTACCTGAGCCACAGTGAGGCCGTGGGCACCCTGAAGGCCAGCGCTGCCTCACCCTCAGTCCAGCTGCGGGTGCTGGAAGTCAGCATGGTGGAAGAGCCCGACAATGACGAGCTGCTGCCTCACACACATGACAGTGACTTTGATGCCAACTGGTCCCCCTCATGGGTCATGTGGCTGGGCTTACCCAGGTGAACACATATTTGTCTTCTAATATTGTATAGTTCTAGATTTAAATGTGCTTTTGTCATGTGTGAGTACTATGATGAAATGCTTCAATGCACTGCTATGACTGGATGTCACTTTATAATTATTTACAAATTGCAAGACGTACATTTATTTAGAGGACTTCAAAAATCTGATTATCATTTTAACCCTAAAAGGGTATTGTGGTTTAACTGCATATACTAATACTTCTATGCTAATGTTTCAATCATTTCTTGAAACATGTTTGGAGGGGAAATTATCCCACTTAGATAGTTGCAGTGGAGTAAGCAGATATTTTCCCACTGCTTTTAATAGATTTAATAGAAGTCTAGCTCTACTATTTGCCCAGCCTTCCTTCACTCTGTTCTCGTTGTTTCTTCTTGCAGCTACCTGCACAGTAGTCATGAGATTGTACTGCGGAGGAACCATCCAGGCAGCTGGGGCTTCAGCATTGTTGGGGGATACGAGGAAAGTCACGGCAACCAGGCGTTCTTTATCAAGACCATTGTCCTCGGCACACCTGCGTACTACGATGGCCGTCTCAAGTGAGTGATCATTTGTTCATGTGACTGTCTGTGGCTTCTGTTAGCAGTGACATAGTGGTGAATTAGCAGGTAGATAAACTGTGACCCCCAGTAGTTAATTGATAAGAGTAACGTGATGATAGGCCACGCCAACAGAGTGAATTACAAGAACAAAGCTGTATTAACTATTAAATGTACTTTTAATATGAAACAACTGCATGATGACATTTACATTTAAGATAGAATACCAATTTGTTTGTGCATTTTCTATTAGTAAATATGGTTTCATTTTTATACTGAACTTTATACCAACTCTGTCTGTTAAAATTATTGTATAATGCATAATGCAAACAGCAACAAAGAAACCAAATTTGATTCTGTTTGACCTTATCTTTGTACACATGGGATATGAATATGGTATAAAATTATATGAATACATTATCTATTATAGGTTAAAATCCAGCTAAACCCTGTTATGCACTTCAAAATAGAGATGAAACATTTCATAAATGGGCACCTCTGGTCTCTGGGGGATTCTCTAATTAATCTGAAAGTTTCAGAGCATGTCCTAAAGATAGCATTTCTGTTACATTTAACCCCTGGGTCTTCCTTTTTTCTGTATCTTGTCTGTCCCTGCAGTATAACAAATATAGGATAAAGGCCATTCTCTTTTAACATAATTAAAATATGTTTATTGATATTCTATATATTTACTATTGCCAACAAATTATACAGAAATACCAAAACCAGCAATACATTGTTCCTACTAATATTGTAAGTACTGTCTGTCAAGCCAAAGCTTAACATTACAATAAACCTGACCACTGTAGTTTGAGTCCATCCTTCATACGTCCTACTGCTGTAAATACTCACTAGAATACTAAATGTGTATTAATCCACGTCTGAAAATAGTCCCCAACAAATAAACTATTCACTCGAGTGATTTTGGACTGACTCAGGGCTAGAGAAAGGATCGACCGATGCACAAATGCATTTGTGGTTTACTAACTGCAACTAACAATTATTTTCAATATTGATAAAAGTGCTGATTATTTCCTAAATTAATTGTTAGGTCTGTAAAATGTCAGACAATCCTCATCACAATTTCCCAGAGCCCGAGCTGATGTCTTCAAATGGCTTGTTTGATCTAATTAACAGAAATATATATTCACTTTACTATCAGAGAAGACTACAAACAAACAGTAAATATTCCCATTAAAAACAATGGAACCATCAACCTTTGGTATTTTTGCTTAAAAAAAATCTCAAAATTGTTGCAGATGAATTTACTGTTCATTGATTAGTCGACTAATATCAGGGATAATTGTCGACAGTAACAAATAAACCTAAGTTTTTTGCTGTATTTTCCTTTTAGCTTCCTGTCAGACCATATGTTTCAGTCAGCTGAAAAAGATTTCTTCATATGATGTTCCATAATGTAGAGCTATTAGGATGGCACATCACTCCAAGCTGTCAGGTCCTGTTTAAACTCCATACTGACCTGTCTCTTGGTGTCACCCTAGGTGTGGTGACATGATCGTGGCAGTCAACGGCCTGTCGACAGCAGGAATGAGCCACTCAGCACTGGTGCCCATGCTGAAGGAGCAGCGTAGCCGAGTGGCACTTACTGTGGTCTCCTGGCCTGGCAGCCTGGTGTAGCTGAGCCAGACTATAAGCAGCCTGCGCACCACACAGAGTCTACCCAGAATGTTCTATATTGGGAACAACCTTGGCCAAAGTGAACTGGTACACACTACTGTACATCGCTCCATACCGGGCTTAATCCAGGACCAAAAACATTCAGAACTGTAGTAAACCCAGCAGGACCAAGGCTGTGGGAACTGATCCAAATCGTGCCAAGTCACTTGACAGACTGCACTCACAAACACACTGCTGTGTTCATATGGTCATGTTTTCATCACTCCCATGGGGAGACATGGTACTGCAACTGTTAAGCAGTCTGTGCCATGTTCACCTCACCAGACAGTTGTAGAATCCAGGGCTATATTCAGGTGGATGCATCGTTGCAGGTAGAGATAGATTAAAATTAAAAAAAAAGTAGCCTGTGATCCTCTGTCATCTAGGATAATGACCTGTAATCACTAAGAATTTCTGCACCACCAGCGCTGTATCCAGCTGAATAAGCCTCAGGCCTTATTAGAAACCTGCCGCACCCTGGGGGGGATCAATTGCCCTTAGGCCTCATCACCATGATAACCAGCGGTCCCATCAGCTGGAGTTTTATACGTGTGTGTGATAATGTGTGTTCTGTTTGTTTAATAAACATTTCCTTCCAAGGACCAATGGTTGTTTAGTGTGCTTTCCACTTTGCTTGTGGGAATTGTCTGTTGGAAGGCAGTTATGATTAGGAGGCTATTTAGTAACTGGAAAGGTTGCTAGTATGGTACTGCTGTAATAATGAGGCTTTATTTTCATATTTGCAAAGAAAAGAAAAAAAAATTGTGATTTTCATCACCATTAAACGCATCCAAGCAGATTTAATATAACAATGTAGCCTCAAGATTTGTTATCCTTCAAAGTTGTATTGTGCAGCTTTGCAGCAAGCTTGTTGGTCTCCGCTTGATTGGCTGCCGCTGCCATTCTGACCTGCTGTGCCACACGCCAGGGCTGATTCTTTTTAGGACGCAGTTTCTGGAAGGGGAACAAATATTAAAAATACATACTACACAAAAAAATAAAAAAAGACAGGATGGAAAAAGTCACATTTTTATATAATATAAAAGAAAATTTGTTGACAAGACACATTACCTTCAGCTTTTTCTTTGCTGGGTCATGCACCACTCCATGTCGCCAAAGATTTTCCTGATTAACAATGAGACCAGTTATCAACTACACTGTATTAAAATTACAGAAACAATCACTTCTTGTGTTGACTAGCCATGTATATGGGTGTCAGTTTTTGTGCCCTGCTTTTTGAAATGGTTGCCACCACCCAAGTAAAATGACATTTACTGGAATAGAGTGTGTGGTGTTCAAAACACTGGAAAATAAATTAAACATTTCAATAAGCTGTGCATTATGCCAATACCAGTTTTCTATTACACTGATAACCCATTTCCTCTGTAGAAAATAGAGTGAAAAAAACACTAAGGCATACAGTAAGGTCTAGATTAGCCATCGCCAAGGTTTTTCATCACTGAGCACCACAAACTAAATTCCCTTCTCTTCCTGTTGTGTTGAGGTTGCAACAAAGTGTTAACATGCATATAGGAAATCCTTTAGCAAGTAAAAGCCAAACTATCAGCATAACCAGATACCAATTGTTTTCAAAAAGTAATTTGTGATTAGACAAATTGAAGACATTGAATATTAAATTGAAGTGCAGGTATACCTTCATGGCAAAGGTCTTCCCACAGCCAGCATACGCACAGCTAAAAGGCTTCTTGCCATCATGGTCTCCCAGTAAGTGACTCTCCAAGTTGAAGCGACGAGTGAACTTTTTATCACACCCTTCCCTGGGGCACGACAGCTTTCTTCTCTCCCCAGAGTGGACACGCAGCTCGTGCTGGTGCAAGAACCAGGTGTTGTTAAACTGCTTGTTGCACTCTTTACACAGCACCTTGACTGAGAACAAAGAATACATTAATACGCTTGCTATGTGTGCAATTCAACACAGAAAAGTCTAACACTTCCAAGCATTCAATCCATACCTTTGTGATCTTTTCTGTGCTTCAGATATTCTGTCCATGTCTTTCCCTGAAAAGAGCAGGTTTCATTCTCACAAGGGTAACCTGCAGCAGAGAGTTTTGTTAACACACCATAATTAAAAGAAATAAGCGTTGTTAGTTTATCAACCAACCTTTATGCACTTTCTCATGATGCTTCAGTTTACCATGAGAGGGAAATTCCCTTGTGCAGCCATTGAAAGTACAGCTACATGAAAAGATGATAAAAGGTTCAGATTTTAGATGACCAAGGACAGATTCAAATTGCAGCTATTCTTGCATAAGATTGGTAGCCACTCACTGAAATGGCAGAATCTGTTGGTGCTCACACTTATGGGCTTTCAGTTGGTTCCTCTTTTTAAAATCCTTTCCACAGCCCTGGTGGTCACACTGAAAGAAAATAACAAAAGCAGGCTTGTACATCATTACAGTAAACTCCATACTACTCGTGGCTAAGTTTAAAAACAAAACAAGGCAAATAGAAAATTTCTGAATTATTGTACTTTATATAGCTTCTCCTGGTGCTGGTGAACTCGAGCCATGTGGTTCTTCATGCTGGCATTTGTGACAAAGGCCGCAGAGCATTCATCCACCAGACACCTGGAGACCAGAGCGGGTAACAGATCAAGATAAACACCAAGGTTACATTTTACTGATCAAAGTGATTTTAAATATGGATTGAGTCTTACTTGTGTGGTTTTTCCCCACTGTGATGGAGCTCATGTCTGGTGAGTTGATACTGAGTGCAAAAGCTCTTATCACAGTTCTCACAGGAGAACGGTTTCTGAGTGGAACATTTGACACATAATTCCAACAATGTTAACTAAACTACAAAACACAATATCCACTGTTACATGTCCTCTCCATACTTGTTCCATATCATTTGCTCTATTTGGCTTGTAGCAGTTCAGAGCCACTTACCAATCCTGTGTGTTTGCAAAGATGAGCCTCTAGCTTCCATGACTTCCTAAATGTAGCTTTACAATCAAAAAAAGAGCAAACATAGCTTTTTTGACTTTGCAACCTCTCCCCCATCTTTAATATAATATGTCAGATGTGGTGTTGTGGTCACAGACAAAACTATTAGTTACGGGCAGGACACTTACTGGCCTACAACTAGCAGCCCACCTGTGCTAAATTTATCTTATTGGACTCTACCATTTAGAGCAGGAATAGGGGGTGTCCTATCTCACTGAAACTAAAAAATAAGCAAGAGATTTGATGTTTAACGTTTTTAACTCAGCAAATGCATAGGATTTTCTTTTAAAAACCTATAATTATAAAACCTTATGTTCAGCAGTGAACTACACTCAGCTGTGCAGGATTGTAGGTAAATAAAATGATTTAGGTTTATTAGTGATCCCATTGATAATCAAACATTATAATCATGACTCTTTCCTCCACATTGATTGATTCAGGCTTTAAAAATGTCACGCAGGCTCCTTGCAGTGTGTGTGTGTGTGTGTGTGTGTGTGTGTGTGTGTGTGTGTGTGTGTGTGTGTCTGTCTGGTGCCCAAGCAGGGAGAGAGGCGTCTGTCTCCATTAATCACACATAGAATTTACTGTTCTAATCTTATCAACCCTCCAATATTGTTTTCTGATATGTGTGCTTTATTGTTGTCAGAAAGTTGTCTTAAGTGAGATCCTTTGTGATCCACAAACCTGAAACTAAAATCAACCTTTCTCAGCCCTATGTGACTATATAAATGGCCCATTATTTTATACGGTAAATGTATTTCATTAACAATAAATACTACTATTTTGCTGTATAACACACATTACTGTGTCACTTTGCTCACTTTATGACTCACCACTTGTTGCTAGATCGCCCGTAGGCACCATAGACAGTTACAGAAAGGCACAGTGGCAGTGGCGGCTGTTCAACAATGGTTACACAGTGTCACAATAAAGCTAGACTTACTTTAGCTGAACAGTAGTCACTGTAGCCACAAGTTACAATTACTACATAGGAGAATACTGAAGGAAATGCTAAAACTTAGTGTAACAGTAGCACAACTTGAGAAGAGTCATAAAAATGGCAAAGTGACTCAGAAACTGATTCAGTTATTCAGCAATATTCAGCAATATTCAACTAACATTATCTAACATAAGACGCCATGAGCTACTGTCATACCAGATGAAGTGGCTATAGCAAAACTCCTGAGTGTAATAAACTGAGCAACGGTGCCTTTATTATTTAAATGCAATTAACTTTTAAATTGTCAGAAGAGGAAATTTTGTTTTCTTTTAAGTTACATACCAGCAATTTTGCATTAAGTCAATGTAAAGGTTAAACTACCATTTAATTAAAGCAGAAATTGAAATAGCCTATTAAAGATTTCACCAAACTGCTTAAAGCGAGACTTTGTAACTTAAATGCTAACACATTGTGTAACAGCAGCACAACTAAAGAAGAGTCATGAAGTCAACAAAACAAACTGTTAGCCATGTCTGCTTTACAGTAACATCTATTATTAGCTAAGACTAGCCACCATATGCTTCTGGTCATACCAGACCAAGTAAGCATGTAGCAGCAAGGCTCCTGAGTGTTTTAAATTGAGCAAGATTGTGCATTTGTTTGTTTATGAATTAAACTTTTCATTTGTATGACCTATTATTTCTATCAAAACATACATAGACTCGCTTTAGATAACAAAAACAAAAATGTTAAGGCTCCAGAAAAAAAGACAGAGACACTGTCAATCCAATCACACTATCTGCTTGTCCAAACATTAGAGATCACCCTCTGAGCCCATGCCATGCTCTCATGTGAAACCTTTGACTGACTTTTGTGAATAAGGCCTATTGAGAGCCTGTTGGGGCGTTACCTTGGTGCCCTCCCACGCTTCAGGTAAGCATGCCTGGGTCAGTTGACACCTTTATCAGCCCCTGCTCTTCTCATCCGGTCCCCCCCACCTTCTCCACCTCTGCTGTCAGGGCCAGGATCAATACAGCTGGCTCAATATCCACATATATGACCATGCCTCCCCCTGTCTCTGATAACCACACAGACTCTATCACTCCACTCCACCTATCACACACACAGAAATTGCATGCACTCTGTTTGGCCTGCAGTGGGATTTCCTTGTGCTTCCTCCAGGCACACACACTGTGTGTGCAGTCACAAGAATTAGTTTCCAGACCACTGTGGGCTTTTTTCATCAAAGAGTAGGGGAGTATGAGGGATGGTGAGGCTTAAGGAAAACAGAGTATTAACGGTTGGTTCACACAAATTACAAAAAAAAATTTCTCAATTACAAAATGTGTGTTTTTTTTTTAAAAGACTTAACCCCAACACACAAAAAAATTAATGGGATTTCATATGTGGTGGAAATGCAGGTATTCGTAGTTTACCTCAGTATTTAATTTTATGTTATGTACTTAAATTCTACTAAAGTTTCCTTTTCAAATTAAATAATTTATACTTTAAACCCCATTTATTTCCATTGTCCTCAGAATTTTTTTAAACAGATGTCTTAAAATCTGGGCACAAAGCCCAACAATATTTATGTGTCTTGATTTTAGTGATTTGGTTGAACCAGCCCTTTAAATTAAGTGTAATCAGGTGATGTAGCAAGGCTGATAATTGTGAAATTTCATATGGTGCAACATTTCCACACACTACTCCTCTTGCATCAGCGGTGTCCATATCCAATTATCTACTGTGTGTGTGGTTAATATGTTACACCCTGGGTCGATATGGCTGCTGGCTGAGCTGACAGACTCAATCTGTGTGTGTCAAACATGTGTGATTAAGGAGTTCATAGTGCTCCATGGCTTTTATCCACCATCCTCGTCTTTTTGCCTAGCTTGTTTTCTCTCTCTGTTTACTTTTTCCTCCTTCAATCAGTAACTTTCATGAGTCAGTGCCACACATGACACTGTGGTGTATCTGTGAGAACACACACAAATACAAAGGACTTACTGTAGATGTATATAGGCAGGGTGGATGTCAAATTATGCTATAAGGAGAAGTACAGTATTAATTCATACAAACTACAAAAATAAAAATTGAAGCACTAGCAATGCATGATAAATTATTTTCAAACCAAAATTTATTTTGAACAGCTGTGGGGATATACAAAAATGTAGAGGCACTATTTGCCTTATCTAAATACTGCTGGCAAAATCCAGATCAATACCAAGGGCTTTGGCTGCCAACCCGCTCATTGACTGATTGCATTTTATTCTTCCATCTGTTTCTCCTGGTTTTATCTCCTCAGGTTGTTGGATACTCATTCTTTGTCCTGATAAGACCTGTGTCTGAATTCCCTGACCTCAGGTCTACAGGGTTATAAGGGTGAAGAAAGACTATACACCATTGTCCAGGTGAAGATTACAGCATTCATTTTGTATCTTTCTTGAATAAACTTCACTTCCTCCACATATATGGGAGATCTCTTCTACTACCAAAATTCATCATGCATTCATGCATCCAAAGAAATTAATTATAATCCTTGGACTGATCCACTGTTGGCCTTGCCCCTCCTGATCTCGCACAAACATACACACACTTCATCCTGTCAGTTGCTCCCTATCTCTGTAAACTGGTCCTAATTCGTGTAAATATTGGGTAAAGTACTGAGGTGCGATGAGATAACCTATTTGTCACATAACCAGCCAACCATTCAGCCTCTACTGATTAAACAGCACACGCACGCACAAACACACGCACACACGCACACACACACACACACACACACACACACACACACGTTAGGTCGGAATTTAGGGAAACGGCTAAATAATGGTCTGCCCAAAACCCAAACATCTTGATTAAAGTTGTGACAATTTGTAACTTAACAAAATCTGTGGTTATAATCAAAATATGGTTAACAATTCAATAAAGCACACTCATTAACCCCACTAACATCCCAATGCAGTAGTCTACAGTGAGCTTGCTATTCACAGAAAGGGTCCTGTTTATTGCATATCCTGGTGCACACTGACACCTACTGCACAAGCACGGTAAAAATTGTGCCATCCACTACGAGAATGGATCTGAATTATGTTGGTTTAAATATTAAGTAAAACGGCGCTAAATTGCTGAAATTCACAGAGCAGGAAAGTTGGCATGGTTTATTACCATTTTTCGTATGGATATGAAATGTTCCAAAAGTTAGCATATATGATGACACAACATAAAAAGTAATTTTATGGCTGCACCATCCAATAAGTTCCTATTTTTGTTGCGCATCATTCAATACACATTTCTCCATTATTTTGGCTCATGTGTGGAAACTTAAACTTCAGAATCTCCAATATAGCAATACAAAGACAGCACACGTTTGTAACGGCTGTCCCACTGGTACACAGCCCAGGTTTAACTACAAGTTGTGTTCTAAAACTATGGACACCATCAATGCTTTCTTAAAAGTCTTGACTGATCAATTTCATGCACAGCCACATGGGTTTCCAATAACTATTAGACCTCTACTCAGATTGCAGTTGATCATTCAGTCTTGAACGGTTAAGATTATCATGGACTGTACATACCCACAGTGGCTTTTGTATGTCATGAAATATACAATATGAACTTTCTTGGATATTTGTTATTGATTTCTTCCAGTCATTTTGAAAAGCACAGGTGAGCAATAACATAAGCATGGCTCTCATCTTTAAGTGTCCCAGTAAGACTTGTCATTAAGCCAGCATGCACAATACTTAACCAAAGCAGTTGAATGGAAATCAATGAATTAGGTCATTTAATTACTTAAACCTGTGCTTTGTTTTTATACGTGTGAAGACATCTTAGGTGAAATAGACCTTTGTTATAATCGGCTTGATAAACATGCTGCATAGTTGTGCTGTTGCCTGGGTACAGAACTTTGAATTCACCAACTTCAAAGATGGAAACTGTCAGATATCAGGCAAAATTGACAGTGCAAATGCAATTAACATGATTAACCTTGTAGACCTGACAGAAATTAAGTGTTAGGATGTAAAATGCGTGTGACACCAGTCAATCTCCGATTGCCGGTGTAATACAAAGCGCATTAGATTCATTTAGCAATCAAAAGAGAATCATTACTGAGTGATGGCATATCATTACACTTAAAAATTTGAACAGATAACATGACAAGCAGTGTGTGTACAAATATTTTTTAATTTTGTTAAGCACTTTATGCCATGAACTCGTAGGGGATGGGCTCCAGCAGCTGTGGCTCGTTTTTCTTGGTGCTGACGAAGTGAGCATCACGAGGAGGAGCAGGCTGTAGAGACGGGAATTTAAGATAATCGAATAAGCGAAAGAAACCACTTAATTCACCACAAACATACCATTGGGAATCTATTCTAAATGGTTTTAATTTGATGTAGAGTAAAAATCAGTGAAACAGTGACTTTATAAAAAGATTTTCACCATGACATCTTAGCTTTTCCTTTTCAATTAAAACAAAACTAAAAGTTAATTTTGTACGCCATACCTGTCGCTTCAGTTCCACCCAGCTGCCCTTCTGCTTGGCCTCCATCTTCTTGGCCTCGTTCGCCTTGACCCGCTGCAGGAAACTGTCCCTGCTCTTTGAGTGCTTCACATGCTCAATGCGCACATTAATCCTCTTGGCCAGGATCTTGCCCCTGTGAGAGCCGAAAACATGAATGAGGTCACAAAAAACAGAAAAAGAAAACTTGACAGGTAGCTTTAGCTCAAAATTGTACTGTCTCCTCAATACAGCCCCAGGTCAAACAGGAGTTTGAATGGGGTGCTTAAGGATGAAATACTTTTCCCAATGTGAATGACCACAGAGGACATGAACAATCCTGGTGGCAAAGTGAAGATTGGGTCACATCCCTCCTTCTAGATAAAGTCTACATCAAAGATGTAACAAATAAGATAACTGCCATAGCTGTTGTAACCAATTTGTACAATACAATAGTGTTATGAATAAAATTTTTTTGAAATGTAATGTTTTCTATTTTGAAATACATTCAATAAAGTGTCAGTGTCTTTGAATGCGTAATGATTGTCCTCATGGTTCAACATGCATATAAAGTGCGAATTAATTACAAATTTAACTATGTCAAATACAGTTTAACTGCCGTTGCTACGGGAATGGGGCTCAGCAGTTTCTCTGAAGCAGGACGAAAAACCCTAGATTGGCCTACGCAACCCTTGTCAGATTCAGGACAACTGGAATCTGATTCAATGGGTTCAACAACTTCGCCATCCTGCGTGCACTATAAGAATGGAACATTTTAAATAAGTGACAAGCGTAAGGGAGTAAAGTCCTTTGGTGTGTACTAGTCCAAAATAACAGATGTACACACTTAAATGTGTCACAAAATATATGCCGTTTCCTACTTACTTGACCTGCTTGTTGACAATAATGCCGACAGCATGTTGGGTTACGTTGTAGACACGCCCTGTCTTGCCATGGTAACATTTGTGAGGCATACCTCTCTGAATGGTACCTGTACCCTAAAAAATAAAATAAAAATACAACAATGGATTTAGCAACAACTAAGTCACCTTTCATTATTGATCACCACTACATGGAACCAACAAGTTCCACTGTGAATTTAGGTGAAGCCGTCCCGATAAACATCTCCCATTCAAAACATTACTCTGCACCTTTCAGAAATCCTTGTCTACTCAATTTTTGGTTTATGTTCATCCAGATAAATCATTGCAATGTCACATTTTGAAGCACATATCACTACAGCCTCTTTAAAAGAGAACACGCCAACCTATTGAGACCTTAGCTTATTCACCGTATCCCCCAGAGTTAGAAGTCGATACATACTCTTCCTTGTGCGTGTCGTAACTGTGTGACACACCCACCGCTAACCTAGCTTACCACAGATTCTGGAGGTAACCGGCTCCAACAAGCCTACTGCTCCCAATAAGCAATAAAATAACGGCAACGTTTTTCCTATATACATGTTGTGATTTGTATAATCACAGCATGTACAAATAAGGTCACATGAGACACAGCCATCTAACCGTACACATACTGGCTAGTATTCTCCACAGAAGGCGACACACTGCTACTTCTGTAACAATGGTGCTTTTTAGGTGCTGCGCTAATCATTCTGCCCAAGTAGAATTACAGACTTGTATAACTCTGGGGTATATGGTGAATAAGCTAAAGCCTCAATAAGTTGGTGTGTTCCTTTAAAACTTCTGGAAGATGAGTTAAGATATAGTGGACATCCTAAGCATATCATTAAAAGTCTTGTAAATATGAATTAGTATTGTCTGGACTAAATGTACCATGCAGTTTAACTTACTAATCAACCAAACAACAACACAAGTCAACAAACATGCTGTGCCTTACCTTGATGTCAACAATGTCACCCTTTCTGTAGATGCGCATGTATGTGGACAGGGGAATTGGGCCTGTAAAGTAAATGCAACAAATGAATTCATGTTATTTTGCAAATATTTGACATTGGTTCTAAAAGCCACATGCCATTAATTAAAAAAAGGATTGCAGTCAAAGTGTGGTCTTATAAAAAGCTACCCTTTAAATGTGTACTCACCATGCTTGCGGAATGGCCTGCTAAACATGTACCTGGTCCCCCTCCTCTTGCCTCTGGTGTTCGTCATGATGCCTGATTACTAAGAACATAGTTGTTAAAATTAGTCAGGTAGATTCTAAATGTTTTCTCCAAACATATTTTATAATAATAATCATGTATACTTTATTAATCCCACAAGAGGAAATTTCAATTTACACTGTTATTACACACAGGCCTGAACTACACACACACACACACACTGTTTAATGGACGGAAATAGAAATAAAAGTATATCCATCATATGATGGATGGCACGATATGACTGCAGTAACAGCCCATTAACGCCAATATAGTTAGACAAGATAACTTAGCTGCCACATAGACGAAACATGAGCTCAATGTGTTTAACAGCTGATCTACGTGAATGACAACAAAAACGTCTAAGTTTCCGTATCACACGCACATAAGGGATATTGTTGATCAAATTGAGTCAACACAATATAACAATGCTGTTGATTACACGAGAAAATATGCTTACGCAAAGACTAGCCACACAATGCATGTCTAGCACAAGTACCACTACGTTAGGCAGCACCCTATCTGCAATATTACGGTCGAATATCTTCGAATCCGTTTTAAACTTTATTACAACGGGTGCAACACGGTGTTGTAGAAAAACACTGTTTCGACCGACGTTAAACGTTTCTCTGCCTGCAAGGCCCACATGGAGAGCCACGCTGCTGGTCCTGCTCACATTAAACGGAAAATATCACTAAATGTTACGTTTTTTTAGGCTTAACCACGACACTTATATGTAAGGGAGAAACTGCGGTGCACATATAAATATACTTATGTACGAATAATACGCTAATAAAGTCGAAAATAGCATTTAAAACGGAGAAGATCTTACCCCCGGTGTCTACAAGATGGCGGGTACGGCGGAAAGAGAGATTAAAAGACCCCAAACTCCGCCTTGTGAAATACAATTGAGGCAGGCCGCGATATTGCCTGAACCAAATGAATGTGACGCTAAAGGATTCCGCACAACGTACGGTAACTGGTCCTAGGGCAGTTGTGATAACGTTCCTGCGATTTTAAAGGGAAAATATATGACGCGACTGCTAAAATGCATTTGTTGTAAAAAATAAGTAAAATACAATCATAATAAAATATTAATAAAACAATTCGTTATCATTCATAGCTATTGATGATACGCATGCGCAAAACTTTAACAAGGCTAACCTTTTTTGATGATATAGTATCTTTATCAGTGATTTTGACATTGTTTGATTTGACTTCGATAACTAAGAGTGTCCGAATGTGTGACACGCATATCGAAACGAAGCGATCAGCTGTACCGACCATTATCGTGTATGGGTCCGTCATTAAGTGAAGGCGGAAACAACAAGCAGTGCATTATCTCGTTTTGCGTTTTCTTGAGCTGTTGGACCTTTCGTCTCGAGCTTAGCAGCAGTATAATCGCCTGCCTTTCCTCACGAGGGGAGCCAGCCCAGTCTTATCAGCGCGCGGCGGTGGTTGAAGATGGCGCTAGCCGAATGGAAATCCTAATGACAGTTTCCAAATTTGCCTCTTTTTGTACCATGGTAAGTGCACGGCAGTCTCATACTCACATTAATCGGGCCACAGGTTAATATGGAAACCATGGCCGCACTCTTATTGGTTATTAAACCGTGTAATCATAAATAAAAAACTGTTAATTCTGGTGTCCGTGCTAGCCGAGCAGTTTTCGACCATAGCAAAGCCAGCAAACACCCACTGCCTTCTCCGCTCAGGTTTTTTAATTAACGACAGTAACGTCAGGTGGACACTCTTTAGTATTGACTTTTTTTCAAGTCATACGTTAGCGATTTCTTTTGTTAAAATGTGTCTTATACTCTTTGAGCACAGTGCACCTGCTGCAGCTGGGATTCACAGCTAACTAACCTAGCTATGTTAAGGTAGCTAGCGTTAAAGCTAAACCAGTGTTACATCTTACAAACAACTGCAACAGCTGGATAATAGATGGCTTCAGACTAGGAGACGATTCATCTGCAATAGGCTTGAAGAAACCGTGAAAAAAAACTAAATTGACGTGTTGGCCTTTACTAACAGACATTATTAACGCAGGCAATGACGACATGGTTTAACATTAGCTGCGCAGTTGTGGACCCGCTCCAGGTCCGCGTCCGCTCTGCAGTTTGCTGCTGTCAACATATTGCATCGTACGCTATTAACCCTTACCAAATCATAGCCACCGCCGAGTCCTGTGCTGACTTCAAAAACATCTGCATTTGAATATTTTCTATTTAAATATATGTAATTATGTCATCTCAGCCGAGCTTCACATTTAAAACCTTTTCTGGATGTGTGTTATCACTAGCAGGGGACAGCCTAACTTTACTGTCCGTTAAAGATGATTAATGTGTTTAACTCTAGCAGCATAGAAGGGCGAAGTGGAAGGGAAAATGCCTAGTCTTGGACCCTTTAGTTTATATTGTTTATCTGTGCAACAAATTACCTTGGTAATGCCAAGTTGCTGCCTTCTAATTATGTGGCAATTAATTACTAATTCAGTAGTGGTGTTGATGTGTTTTGTCATAATTTTTTCAAAATTATAGCTAAACTTAAAATATGTCTGGTTTTCTTGGCTTTGTGCATTTACAGGGCGCCAATGCCTCTGCTCTGGAGAAAGAGATTGGATCTGAGCAGTTTCCGGTCAATGAGCACTACTTTGGCCTGGTCAATGTAAGTAATTGATGCACTGTGCAGATTTAGTGTTTTGTGTTCACCTTTACCTGACTCGTACTCCTGCTGATTTGACTGCATTCCATCATTGATTTTAGTTTGGAAACACCTGCTACTGCAACTCGGTGTTGCAGGCTCTGTACTTCTGCCGGCCGTTTCGGGAGAAGATCTTGGCGTACCGCAGTCAGCCTCGGCGAAAGGAGAACCTGCTCACCTGCCTGGCCGACCTGTTTCATAGTATTGCCAATCAGAAGAGAAAAGTGGGCGTCATACCACCCAAGAAGTTCATCACACGGCTTCGCAAAGAGAATGGTGAGAGGAAACTGAAAACTTCCGGGGGGGATTAGTGTGTTCTAAATAGGGATGCACCAAATCCAGGATTCGGCTGAATAGTGGGAACTTCCGAACCTTAGAATTTTCTTACCGAACCCTACGCTTGCACTAGGTGCGCTACGCTGGTCAACATAATGACGCCGCTGTTGATAACGGGAAAGTGTTTACGTAGGTGGGCTGTTCAATGCAGTAGGCTATGAGAAAGTGAAAATGGAACTTGTGAGCAGAAAAATTGTTGTTTGGCAGTACTTTCAGTCAAAAGAAAGAGTCAAGTCGAGCTACATGTCCACATGAAACATCCAAAAGAATTTGAGTTGTGCATGAAGGAATCTATAGAAAACAGCCAAAATGCCTCAACTTCAGGTACGGCAAAGAAAGGACAGTCACAGCTAAAATCTTGTGTTAACCAGACAGTGCCTCTCCCGGGCTGTCAGCTGTTTTCTTGGTAAATGAGTCTCCCTACAGTGGGAGCGGAGCAACGGAACGGTCGGCTGCTGCTCATTAGCTAACATTAGCCTTCTAATTTCACCCACCCAACATATCTTCATTATACACTGGTTAGCCAAAATTTGCCAGACTAAATTGTCACTCATCTGGCAATATTGATGTGCTTTCCTATGATGTAAGAGCATGTAAATTCAACATTAAGTTGTTACATTTAACTATTTTAGAGGCTGTGGACTTGTATACTTCATTAACGTGTTTACTGTGTTAATGGACTGAGGATGGGATTAGGATTCAGTATTTGGTTTCAGATTCGGTATTCGGCCAACGCCAAAATTCTGGATTTGGTGCATCCCTAGTTCTAAATGAGCTACAGCAGAGTGTCATCACTTTAAGAACTGCTTAATTCCCTTATCTTTTTGTTTTCCTAATTGGCTGCTGACTCCTGGAGAGCTTGAAAACAGCATTAGATCCTGAAGTACCTGCTGAACATATAGAATAGCTGAATTGGAACTCTAAAGTCTCTCTGCACTTTCTTCCTCAGAGCTGTTTGACAATTACATGCAGCAGGATGCCCATGAGTTTCTGAACTATCTGCTCAACACCATCGCTGATCTGCTTCAGGAGGAGAGGAAGCAGGACAAGACCAATGGCCGCCTTGCCAATGGCACATTGGACTCTCAGAACAACAACAGCAATGCCATGCCAGCTCCCACCTGGGTCCATGAGATTTTCCAAGGCACTCTGACCAATGAGACACGCTGCCTCACCTGTGAAACGGTAAGATTTTTTATACTTTATTAATCCCACAAGGGGAAACTACACTTTACACTCTGTTGTTATTACACACAGGCCTGAATTACACACACATGCTCAGGTCCTTTACATGCACTAATGGAGAGATGTCAGAGTGAGGCGGCTGCCCATGGAAAGTTGGAGGTTCGGTGCCTTGCTCAAGAGCACCTTGGCAGTGCCCAGGAGGTGAACTGGCACCTCTCCAGCTACCAGTCCACCACCATACTTTGGTCCGTACGGGGACTTGAACCCAACTCCCTTCGGACTGAGCTACTGCCACCCCGGCAGTTTAAGGGGCTTACACAAAATGTCTACTACCATGTGGCACCAGAGTCTTGTTTAAACAATGTTTTAGGTAAAGACAATAGAATTGCAGACATTTTTATTTTTTTATTGCCATATTTCTACAGCCCTATATTATTATATTCCAAACTGAGTATTTAAGTTCTAGTATTTGAGTTTAGTTGCATATAGCTTATTTTGATGTGATTTTTCTCTTCAGATAAGCAGCAAAGATGAGGACTTTCTGGACCTTTCTGTGGATGTAGAACAGAATACCTCCATCACACACTGCCTCAGGTAAAGTTAATGGCATGTAGAAGCAAAGCTGAAGCAGGATTCGTAGTTGATTGACAGAAAATGAATCCGAAACTATTATTATAAAGATTTTTTTTTTTTTTTTTTTTTTAATGCATAACATTTTATGGTTCCAGCTTCTCAAAAGTGCTACCTTTTCTTCATCTAACATCTTCATCTGGACTGTTGCTTGGACAAAAAAAATGCAGTGTTTTGAAATTGAATCATTCATTTTTAGATGTGAACAGAGGCCTGTACTACGAATCAAGATCAACATGCCTTGGATTTATTTCAGTTACCCGGCTTCACCTAACCTAACAACCACAGTCCTGTGTAACCTGTCACGACGATGGTTAACAGCTAGTTGAATCAACCCAGGGTTTCCCAATCGAGCGATGCATGCTTTCACATAAAAGAGGCGGTGTTTGCACAGTGTGACCAATTGCAAACATCTACTAGAGCCGCATATTTTACATAAGAACAAACTATAATTCTACATAAATATGAAGAACACAGACACGGTTTTACAGACAAAACGCAATACAGTCACTGCTTCTTAAAACAGGAAGGAAAGCTGGCAAAAAAATAGCTGATGCTGTAAATGCGTAACTCACAACACTTATCTTTATATCACTTCCCCATCAGTCAGGCACAAGATTTGACTATAATTACACTTGTGCTTTCCGTAACCTATTGTTGATTTAGCCTTTTATTTCAGTTAAAACCATGGCAATGGGAAGTGATGATGGGGGCAAAATATATATATATATATATATATATATATATATATATATATATATATATATATATATATATATATATATAAAAACATAATTCAAACCAATGCTCTCAATACGAAATCCCGTAGGCTAAACTCACTCAGCCAACATTTGAATATGTTTTTATATTTATTAATTTAAGTGCGAAATCACCATCATAAAACCCACCAGACTACATTTAAATAATCAGTATTTTATCATTGTAAAACACAAATAGCCTATAGGTAATTTCCTCTGCTTAAAATCTATATCTTTCATAAAACATACCCATCGGGGAATGGTAACAGGGTTGTCGGTCTCTAAATGTTTTAACTTTTATGAGCACACCTCTCTCTCTGCGCACCTGTTATCAACCGAGTATTGATTGGTCAGTAGGCAGTGCTTTTACACCAGTTGATCTCTAACTTCACCTGCTCCCAACCAGGTTAGGTTACCACGGCGATTTAACCCGTAACAAGTGATCCACCGTTGCGATACAGAAAACCCTGGGTTGAACCTGAAGTTACCTCGTTAACGTCAAATCTTGCTTCGTAGTACAGGCCTATGATTGTACATTGACTGTTTCTCTCTTTGTGGCTCCTCTCAGAGGTTTCAGTAACACAGAGACACTGTGCAGTGAGTACAAATACTACTGTGAAGAATGTAGAAGCAAGCAGGAGGCACACAAGAGGTCCGCATACAAGTTGATTCTTGAACGTGTCCTTTTATGTGTATGGTTAGGTATTTAGATATAGTGTCTGACTCTGTAATATTTGTGATGTAGGATGCGTGTTAAGAAGCTGCCAATGATCTTGGCTTTGCACCTGAAGCGCTTTAAGTACATGGAGCAGCTGCAGCGCTACACCAAGCTGTCCTATCGTGTCGTCTTCCCTCTGGAGCTCCGCCTCTTCAACACCTCCGGGGACGCCACCAATCCAGAGAGGCTCTACGACCTGGTTGCCGTGGTGGTGCATTGTGGGAGGTGTGTAGGTGATCACACAGTCGGAATACAACACCTTATATCTATCTCCACAGTAACCAGAGACGGGCAGACAAAGCATTGTCCTAATAATAAAATGCATTTGAAGCCATTAGAACAAAAATAAAAGGTACATTAGAATCTAAATCACAGCTAGCAGGGGGAAACGCAGGCCCTCATCCATCATGTTCAGCTGTACTGTTTCTCAGCACTGGTTTTGACCCAGTTTGAGTGGAAGTTTGTTTGTCTGTCTGTCTGTGTTTATACAAGGTGTTTCCCTGCTTTTCACACAGAATGCTGAAACAAACTCAAGCCCTTCATGGCTATGAATAGAAATGTATTAAAGTATGTTAACTTTATATGGAGTTGAGCAAGTGAGTTGGGGAGTCTTACAGATTAAGTTGTCTTTTCTTCTCCCTTTTGAGGTTTACTCCAATTTATGTATTTATTCAAAGCAGAGGGATGTATCATGAAATTGATGTCATGATTTTAGGGCAAGATTTTGAATATAATGTCATGATGTAGTGCTTAAATGATACAGTGTATTGAATATTGCCTCAATTGAGTGAAATTAACAAATTCCTCCCCTTCTTGGCCAACATTTCCACGCAACAGGGCATAAGACAGTCTAGAATAGACCATAATACTATATGTATCATGATACAGACTTCAAGATATTATTATTTTCAGAATACAGTATTTGCACAAATATAGTATTTGACAAACCGCTTTAGCAAACAACTGTAATAGTGGTACATTTATAAACACATTTCAACTGGCATGCTTATTTCACTTTGTTGCTTGATGTTATTTTTTTCTTTAAGGTGACTACGTAGGTGACTATGGTGACTACGTAATTACGACATCCGTTGTATGTCGTTCCCATTTTCTCTCGCCTTGTGTTTGCATTTTGTGTCTTTTGTATCTTCATCAATATGATTTAAAAAATGTGTGTGTATGTATGTAAAGGCTGTCTAGAAAGAGAGCTGATAACTTCACAGTTTAACAAGTTAAAGGAACATGGGTGAAGGGTTACTGCTTTTGTGTGTGCGGATCAGTTTTACACAAGTTAGGGAAAGAATTTCAGATTCCTGGTAAAGTGTAGGAAAACCACCAGGTGAAGGTAAGTACTGCCTAATTTATCATGCTGTTGCTGTCACGTGTTGGAAATCAAATAGAAGTCCTGTGAAGTTGTAAGCTAGTTTAATAAACGCCATAGTAGAGTAAATTTTTGTAACTGGTCCATTGTCTCATGCTTACACATTACTAATTATTTTTTTCAGTGCATATTAATCATGACTGAAACACTTATTTAAACAATCTTTTAATATTAGATTTTTCAGTCAGATTCAGTGAGTCCGATATTAAGACCGTAGAGACTAAAGTTTACTATAATACAATGTTCTATTTCTTTTCAGTGGTCCAAACAGGGGTCACTACATTGCCATTGTGAAAAGTCACGACTTCTGGTTGCTGTTTGATGATGATATTGTAGAGGTAAGCAAGTTTGTATGTGTATGTATGTTTTAGTATTCACAGTGCTTTTATTTTGCTAAACCTGCTGTATGCCTTCTTTCTTTTCTTGTAGAAAATTGATGCACAGGCCATAGAAGAATTCTACGGTCTCACTTCTGAAATCTCCAAGAACTCTGAGTCGGGCTACATTCTCTTTTACCAGTCCAGAGACTAAATGTGGAGCGGAGTGTTTCGCCACAGAAACCAGGAGAAATGCTCTGTTTCCTCTTAATGAGGAGCAGTGGACCATAAACGCACCATAGCAGCCCGCGTGGTGTCCCACCTGCCGGCACAGCTGTATTTCATACTTCAGCACTGCAGCTCAGCCGTGGAAGTTCCCCCTACTTACCAGCTGTCCCTCCTTGCCCCCATCATCCCCTTCTCTCTGACTGGACTTTGCTGCTGTCGGGACAATTAGACGATGATGAATGAAAATGGTGTCAAGATTGTTTTTAAAAAGACGTTGAATGAGGGTTGTACAGATATTGGTTGGTTGTATGAGTGGCGTATTAGGTTTTCCTTGGCTGTGGGGTTAAATGGGTATTTAATAATTAATCTGATGTAACATTGGCCTGGTGTCTCTCCCCCCCCACCCGCACACACACTGTTATTCTGCAATGGGATTTACTGTGGAGTGGATCATGTTTTTGATCATTGTCATGGATGGGTGGGGGGTGGGTGTCGCCATTATAGGGCACACTGGGTTGTGTATTTCTACAGTGTACAGAATGGTATTTGTATAAATATTACAAGAAGATAATATTGGAAATTGTTAGACCTTAAGAAGATGTATTAACACTATGGTGCACTTTTGATACCGTTTTGTAGGTGTTGGCAAGTTTAATGTGAGGGTTTGCTTGAAAAAGCCTGTTATAAAGCGATCATTTTCTGTTTTAAAGAAAAAGAAATAAAGCCAGTAAGATTGCGGCAGGGTGTGCTCTGCTCTCTTTTCTGCGCCCCACAGGTAGGCACTGATGACTCATAGGAACTCAACATTGCCCCCTAGCGGTGTTACCTTCAACAGGAGCTATTTTTAATCCATTCAGATCCAAAAGCCAGGTGTTTTGGAAAAACGCCCACGCACATAATGCTTGGCCAGCTAACTGCGCACTTCAACCAGTCACCCGTCAGTTCCTCATCAGTAGAGGTGTCTCGTAGTCAGTGCTGCAAGGATGGAGAGATGAGGCACAGAAGATGAAGGATAGGGGGAGGGAGGGAAGGAAGGAGGTTGCTGTTAATAGAACAGACAGGACCAGAATAGCAGGGCGTCGCAGAAGAAAAGCGAGTCTCTGGCTCTCTGCCTCCCAGCATCTTCATATCTGAAACTCGAGTCAGGCAACCTAAAATCACTGAAACTAACAGTTGTAAGTCTTTTGCTAGTGCAGTTTGTTTAAATGGGCCGGAATAAGCTTTATTAGGAAAGGGACAAATGTTGCAACATATAGTCATGCCTGTTGAAATAAGGCATGTTGGACTGTTACAATAAGCGATTAGGCATGTAAAAAGTCTTCCTGAACCCCCCACACACACACACACACACACACACACACCCTCTGTCTTTGTCCTTGAGACAGAACGGATCAGACATTTAGCTCTTTAACGGGGTTAAACCGGCCTCTTGTGGTCTGGTCCATTTGGGACTCCTCCTTCATCATCGATCCCTCCTCCACACACACACACACACACACACACACCTCGCTCTCTTCCACCCCTGTTCCCTGCACAGCTGCAGTCCACGGCGAATCGCCGTTAACGGCAGACTCGCTCCGCGCTCTTTTCTTCTCCTCGCATCATCCCCCTTTCAGGCAGAGAAGACCAGCATCCCCGTCCCCGGGCTGCATCTCTGTCCGCCGGCGCTGCACCATCCTTATCATTAACATGGCAATAGAAGGCTGTCGTTCTTCCATCTAGACGAAAAGTCTCACTATACAGAGTCAAGGTAGGCTGGGTTGGAGTGGGATTATTTAGCATCATTGACATGCATGAAAAAAATAAAGCCAGTTTTTTCCCTCTAGCATCTTCCTGGAGTAGCCGCTGTGTTCCTCTGATGCAAGGTGCAGAGGGGGTAAAGCTGCACATATTGCCACCAGTGTGAGATGCATGTATGGCGTTAGAGGCTATATTTCCATGACGGGTGCGGTATCTTCTTCTATTGAAAGCGGCACTTTGTCCCTGACAGCGTCGTAAATTATTACCGGTTCCAGTTTATCTATACCTCTTAGGAAATGCGGCCTGAAAACTGCTGCAAAGCCTGATTTGCTTTTCTATTAACCTCTTTCATTTCCCTTGTACATGTATAAAAGGCTACATAGAGCACTAGGTGTACCCTAGAGGCTTCTGTTATAATAGCCTGAACGTGTTTTATTCCCAGAGGAAAATGTATGACCTGGTAACTGTCTGTGCTGGCCGAAAAAGGTGGGGTGGGGCGCAGGAGGGAAACTGTCCCCACTATTTCTGTCTTTAGTGTTTGAAATTGTAAAGCTAAAAATATGAACCAAAAACACATAGAGACAAGTTATTTATGGTCCTCCTTGTCCCTGGTTACACTATATATATAGATATATATATATCTCATAACAGTGTGTTTGTTTGTGCCAATTTCAGACGGGGGGCACAATGAGTGAAGAGCTGCCGGTCACCCCAAGCTGGTTGACCCCTGACCCCACAGCATGGGCCAGCGGAGGGCCAATGGACAACAGCACCAGCTTGGGGACGTTTCCTCCAGACTCCCTTCCGCCCAGACAGCTGCCCCTGCTGGTCAACCCCTGGGACATTGTGTTGTGCTCATCGGGGACTCTGATAGCCTGTGAGAACGCCCTGGTGGTGCTGGTGATCTGGCAGAACCCGGCGCTCAGAGCTCCCATGTTCCTGCTTATTGGCAGCCTGGCGCTTGCCGACCTACTGGCCGGCCTGGGCCTGGTGCTTCACTTCACCTGTGCCTATTTGCTTCAGTCCGACTCGGCCCAGTTGCTGACCGTGGGCCTGGTGGTGGCCTCCTTCTCCGCCTCTGTCTTCAGCCTTCTGGCCATCACTATTGACCGCTACCTGTCACTGTACTATGCCCTCACCTATAACTCAGAGCGGACAGCGGCCTTCACCTACACCATGCTGGTGCTGCTGTGGGGCCTCTCCCTGTGTCTGGGCCTGCTGCCCGTCACAGGGGTCAACTGCCTAGCAGAGGAGGCTACATGCAGCGTGGTGCGGCCACTCACAAAGAACAACATTGCCGTGCTCTCCGTCTCATTCCTGCTGCTCTTCGGCCTCATGCTACAACTCTATGTCCAGATCTGCAAGATTGTGATGCGCCACGCTCACCAAATCGCCCTCCAGCACCACTTCCTGGCTGCCTCACCCCACTACGTCACAACACGGAAGGGCGTGTCTACGCTGGCCATCATCCTGGGTACCTTTGCTGCCTGCTGGATGCCATTTACTGTCTACTCTCTCATTGCTGACTACACCTACCCTCCACTCTACACCTACGCCACGCTGGTGCCTGCCACCTACAACTCCGTCATCAACCCGGTCATCTACGCCTTCAGGAACCAGGAGATACAGAAGGCGCTGTGGCTGGTGTGCTGTGGCTGTGTGCCTGCCAGCGTGGCCCAGCGTGCCCGGAGCCCTAGTGACGTCTGACCAAGCAGACCAATGTGGGAAGACAGAGGCGCCCTAAATCAGCTTTGCTTCTTACTGGATGTGTCTGGTGTAGAATAGAGCAGCAGCAAGGGAGGCCAGGGGAAGTGGCAGAGGCCTGTGGCTTCAGTTCAGGCTGGAGATGTTACTGGCAGTGGCAGTTTTGTTAATTATCCTCTGCCCACCTGGATGGATGGCGTTTTTTTGTTGTTGTTTTTTTGTTACACTCACCATAGGGCAAGGTGTCTTACAGTCTTTCCCAGGCGGACAGTGACAGTCCCGCCCTCTCCCGTTCAACCTGTGCCACGCCCTTCCTCTGTTCTGCAAAACGCGCTGAGTGCATACCATGTTACAGGCAGCAGCTGTATGTGCATATAGTTAACAGCACGTGAGCTTAGGTTGACGCGTGTTTGTTTTTCTTTAAATAGGAAGGGATTATTAGTTTGCACGCGTGCGTAAAAGCGCACCGCATATTAACTAAACAGTGTGCGAAGAGAAGAGAGGCCGCGGCAGAATGTGCAGGCATTTCCACATAAAGCCCGTCTGAAGCAGCATCCCGGCGCTCTGCTGCTGCACTCTGAACGTGCGTCGAAAGCTAAGCAGCCGCGGAGAGCTAAAAATAGACCCGGCGCTCTCTGATCCGCGCCCTGAGTCCTCCACAAACCCAGAGAAAGAAATTAAGCCGTTTATTCTTCTCCTCACCTCTCCAGATGTATCAGTCTTCTTTTCTCTCTGGATTGTGCGTACATGGGTTTTAGTTCATCTCGCGTCTGGGAGGCTCAAGATAAAGCCCCAGGAGATCCCACAGTAACCCCTCCTCCATTTCTTATCATTAACAGGAGACCAAACCGAATAGAAACCTATCGGATTATGTAACCACCTTAAATCGCCCCTCGTTCACCTATTGAATGGAAATTATTATTATTATTTTTTTAGTGTCTGGAGATTGTTGTATAATTTTTAATTGAAAAAAGCCCACACATTTGAACGATAAATTGAAGGATCAGGTATTTTTTAAATAATAACACAAATATCAAATGTATTATCCGTCAAGTAATACAATAGGATATAAAATGAACATGCCTATGATCAGATCACTACAAATCTGTAGACAAAAGCCCAACTAGCAAAATGATACAAGGGATTTGTTTTGGTGAAAATCTGTTAAATCTGAATGTATTTCTATTTATTTGATATTTTTGGCTTCACACTGGACCTCGGTATATTTGGCATACAATATATGCCCTTTTCCTTATGAGTTCAGGTAGGTCAAAGGCCATGTGTCATGTAAACCCTAATGTCATCATGGACCTAATCATTTTTTTATGGCCCAAAACCCAAACTCACAACACCTACTAGCTGCTCTGAGTTAGTTTTCATTTCTTTATCTCAAAATTTGTTTGCAAACCTGACAAACATGCTCGCTAATTCCTCATTCCTTCATATCTTGTCAGCAATAACTAGCCTATGAATGGTAGTTATTTTTTTTAGATGTGAAGCAATACTCAGACAGCAATAACATCCACGTCGCACCATGACTTCTTCCTGCTGCATGAAGTACCATAATGGCCGCTCAGGTTAGGGGGATGTGTTGCAGTGACTAGCATCAGTGAGCTACAAGTGATGCTTCCATGATACATTTTCAAATAGGTGGTAGGATAATCACTCCTGGGCTGGAAAATGTGGACAAAATGAAACAACGTATTTGTCACAGTGACACCACTGCCTCATTCCTGCCTAATGATTTTTTTCTTTCAACTCAAAATTGGGCTTTGATTATTTGTCAAATCCGGATGACATTTTATTTTGCTGCCTCTGCCTTTTGTGATGAACTGTCCTGAGTATTGTAACCTCATGTATCTCGTGTGATATGGAACTGTGTTTTTGCGCATAAGTTGCATGGCCTGTGTGTGTGTGTGTGTGTGTGTGTGTGTGTGTGTGTGTGTGTGTGTGTGTGTGTCCAGCAGCTAAGTAGACCATAATCTGTCTCCTTGTAAGGGGGTAAAACAGGTCTGAGGAATGTAACTTCCTGTTGCCCCCCTGATGTTAGAGGATAATGCTGCCAGTCTTCCTGTCAATTTGGAGAGAGGTGGTGTCGTTGTGTGTTTGTAGAGCTTTTTTAAAGAGGGATAGGACTAGTACGTAGAAGCTCCAGCACTTCAAGCCAAAGTGAAAGGGACTCTGAATGAACTGGATCCTAGTCCTGCCATGTGTTTTCCTATATATTACTAATATTCTACTTTAAAATCAATCTAGTCTGGTCGAGGCAGGCGTCCGCTAAGTGACCTCTGAATGATTCTATGAGCTAAAAATCACTTCCAAATACAAAGACACTGCTATTTCTTTCCTTCCTTGCTGCCTCCCCTCTCAGAGAGCCTGACAGAGGCATTTGTGTAGTTCCAATCTTCATCTTTCTGGCCTTAGATCTGGTGCAAAAAAAGGGGGATGAGTAAGGAAAGCAGAGGAGTAGCATTTCTGATCATTGGAATGTGAACTTGTGTGCAGTGTCAGACTGAAACCTGTTGTTATTCAATGAGCACCAACAAGTCAGGCTGGCACATCACAAACCATTACAAACTTGTATTCCTTTACCTTTGGAGAAAAGTCTATTTTGTTATATTCATTGAAAAGTTCTATTTTTTTTTTTTCCACTTAAGTCTGGCCTGAATTCTTTCAGATTCTGATGTTGTATAACGGCGCTGTAAAGCCTTTTTCTGAATGTAGTAATAATCAAAATGTTTAATTGATATCCCCTCCTCTTGACTCCTTTTGTTTCTGTAAATATAGCATGCTAAAGAGGAGGGACTTTATACCACCATGCATGGTGCTACCAAAGCCAGTCCAACTACGGAATGAGTTGGGTTGCACCATTTTTTGAGTGACATTTCTCCACCTCTGCTTTTACTGTAGAATTTCTTCTGTTAGGTTCCACTTTTCTCGCTTCAATATGCACCAGTTTGTAAAGGCTAGTTAAAGGATAATTGATATGCTACAAAGACGGGATTGTTTGAGAAAAAAATTGGTACACGACTTTCTCTGATTGGTGAATGTTTTTCTCTTGTGCAGCCAACAGTATTGTTGAGATTTTCATGAAAAAGGGCTTTGTATCCAAGAATAGCAAAAGACTGTGATGTTGGATGTAATACTTCTCTGTATACACACACCTGTTAACCTATTGAAACGTTTCACAAACAAAGCACTGTACAAAGCGTACAAAGCAACTAGGTTTTTTGAATAAATGTGTAGCCGATTATGGGATGTTAGTTCCGCGGGAGGAGGTGTCTGTCTAATGGTTACTAATCTTGAGCTAAATATCAAAACATTCAAGGGCCTGTGTGTGTGTGTGTATGTGTGTTTTGGGGTGGGGGTTGGAGAGGGGAAGGCGCCATAGTAACAGCATCTTGTGTAGACATGTGCTTAGTTTTCAATGTGAAATGCACTTTTTGGATGACAATGGCACAACAAATTATCTGCAAAATGAAACATATTCACGATAATCAACATGCACTAACTTAACTGAAATATTGTAAAAACATTTGTGTGAAGGTGGTGTCTATTTTTCCAAGGTGTAAGTTGTACTTTTTATTGCTTTGATTAGTTCACTCAATTGAGATATCTTGTTAATTTTGTATTAAAACCAAACGTGCTGTGCATTAAACTCCTGCCTTGACTAATTTGTTCATCCTCGCGCTGGCTCGATGCCCCCCTTTTCACACTCTTCTGTTACCCTGACAACTCCCTTCTTAGCTGTACTGTTACCATGGAAACTGAAGTCTTAGAGCCAGGTATGTGTCATCATCATGACAACTGTGGAACACAGACGTGGCATCCCAGCCATGATCCTTCATTCATCATTTTATTTTTCTCTGGGTCAAATGTTACAGAGCTCATACTAGCATATACAGACCCCCACCCTCCCAGACAGCAGTGATTGATTGCAGACGGTTCAATCAATTATCATGATCAATAAGACTTATTTTTTTACATACCCTCTCATCCATCTTTATCACAGCATTTCAAACGCTCTTCCCATTCACTTCCTCAAAGTCCTGAACCCATCATCAATGACTCCATAACATCTTCACTTCCAGTTATTGACATAGTTGCCTCATGATCTACAGCATATGTGAGTGTTTTAGTAAAAACATTAAAAAAGACAAGTACATTGGTTAGCTCAAGAGGAAAGTATCTAATTCTTCTAACACTCTCAAGCTTTAACTATACATGACATAAGCACCTTCACAGGGTGTCTATAGTGTTATAACAGGTAGAGAAACATCCACTGGGGTGTATTCACAATGCTTTTATATTTGTCAAACTACATGTTAATGTTTCCGAGAGTGGTAAGTATATGTCTTTGCAGTGTTTATGCATCTTGAATACACCCCCACAGTTCCAGTTTTGGACCATTCAGCTTATATCAACCTGAAGCATGGGATTGTGTGTAGGTGTGTGAGCGTGTTTTCAGCAACAAAGTGTGTGACAACCCGTGAGTGTGGTAAAGTGGGCATTCTAACGTGTGTGTGTGTGTGTGTGTGTGTGTGTGTGTGTGTGTGTCTTCAGTGGTTATCCAATTTTTTGTGTGTGTATGTTAATCCGACCAATCGTTCTCCTCCAACTCGGAGTCGTCCTCAGAGTCGGAGTACTCCACAGCAATGCGTCGCGACAGAATGGTGGCCACATCGTTCCCAACTGGCTCCCTCTTAGCCTGCTGCTCCTGCTGCTCCTGCACCTTCTTCAACTGGATGCCTGCAGGAAAATAAGGGATGTGTTGTTAACTGACCCAGTGGCTTTTACAATACAGTGTATAGATAATTGGAGGATCAAAAGTTGAATCATTTTCTGTATTAAATCATAAATGATTATCTTGAAAGTTGTCACAAATGCATTATGTACTAAAGAAGATACGCATATACATTCATCTTTATGGGCACACATATACACACACTACAGCTCTTACCCATACGTATAGCAGCCAGCAGATCACTGCGGGCATCATTAACCGCTGATGTCTCAGCAGGGGCAGTGGAGGACATCTTGCGGGTTGTGGAGTGGGAGGCACCGGCTGATAGGGGAGGAGGTGGAGGACCAGGGGGAGGTGGAGCTGCTTGGGCTCCACATATAGGTGGTGGGGGCGGAGAGAAACCACCAGCGCCGGCCATTGGCCCAAAAGGCATTGGACCTCCAGGAGGTAAGGCAAACGCAGTTTGGGCAGAAGGGATGAGAGGGGCGGGAGGGGGAGGGGGAGGACCAGTGTTGGCATAGCCATCCATACTGCAAGAGAGCGTGAATGAAAGAGAATTAGAGGGGTAATCATTTTATCGCACAAAATTCCGCACTTGTGAGCTACACTCTCTGTATGAAAGGTGCTTTGTAAATGAAGTTTATTATTATTATTATTATTATTATTATTATAAAAGTTATAGCAAACTCCACTGTGGTTTGCTATCACAAGTACAGTAATCAGGGTTTGAGAGTGAAGCAAAAGGACACTCACCCACTAGGTGGCAGCATTAGCTCAAAGTTCATTCACAAAATAAATTGTGGGCACATATACAGACAACAATAAAATCAACAATGAGCAATATATCATCTTCATATCAGTCATATAAAATATATAATTTGATTAAGGAAGAAGGATAATGGACATTGTTCACCCTCCTCTGACCCCCCAACTGATTGATAATGTAAATAAAAACACTTCAAACCTGTCACAAAGAAACATAGAATATAAATATGAACAAGATATTAGTAAAAAAAGCATGAACATTGAAGGTATGTTAGAGAAGTGTGTCCCATTGACTCTGGCTTGTATGTCTACCTGTAGTCCATTGGTGGTAGGGACATGGAGCCACCGTTCATAGCCTCAGTGGGTGGAGGAGGCAGCGGAGCTTGGTGGTGGTGAGAACGGCCGAGTGTCCCACCCTGATAGGCAATCATGGTCCTGCCTCTAATATCATGTTCACCTCCTCCACGAGGGCCGTGCCCTGCAGCCATCTGGGCAGCCAGGACGCTTGGCGGTGGGCCAGAATAGGTGTGGGCATGGCCAGCATGGTTCATGATGTTGGGGTAGTGGTGCTGATCAAGACCGTGACCCCTTATAGAGACAGCAGAAAGGTGGAAGAGAAAAAGATTAAATTATATGTAGAACTTGTGAGTTTTTTACTAGGCTGGAATTATGCGAACATATCATGCTTTGTAAAAGAACAAAGTGACCCACCTGTTTTCTGGTGACATCGAGCCCTCAGAGGAAGCCCCTCTGTCCCGGTGTATGGTGTGTCTATGGTCAGGCCTCAGCTCTTTATCCAGAGCCATCATGTTCCACTCCTGCCGACGGTTCCTAGCCTTCCGGACCTTCTTCACCTCCCTCTGTAACGTTCCATCAACACAACGCCTTTGCTCCTAAAAGGTGAAAGAAGGAAAACATTTAGGCTATTTGGTTTTGTTAAAATTAATCTATTAATGGAAACTTCAAGGGCTGTTTGTGGTCCTTCCTCCTCCTTTAATTATATTCTTGTCCTCTTCTATAGACAAGAATATAATTAGTTCCATTAAGGAGTTACATAATCTGTGTATATAAATAAACTGTAATGGTGTATTAAACCATAGCATGATCTGTAAGTACCTTCTGCTTCCTCTTCTCTTTCCTCTTATCCTCTGTGTCCTGCAGCATTTTTTCCTTCCACAGGTCGAAGAAGTAGGAGGGATCAGTGTAAAACTTAAGTGCTTCCTTGTGGTCATCCCTATAAAAACAGACACATAGAAGGTTATACAGGTGCACAAATGTATTTGTGTTGAAACACGTATGACGTAGAATCAATACATTGGCTTTGTTTAGACAGAATGACAAGACAGACAAGATTTGGCTCTGTGGGTAAAAAAACATGTGAAGCTATGAATATTGAAAAAGTGGAGAAGGCTGATGTGAGAACATGGGTGAAATTATGAGTGGGGATCAAGCATAACTGGATGAGGCAGGATGGAGTGAAAAGGCAGAGAGACAGAAAGACTGGGAGTGAAAGAATAAGGGAGAAAAGTGTGCTATGTAGACAGGGTCAGGAGTCGGATTCCCACTGGAGCCAGCCATGCTAAGTATGTAATGCACCTAAAGTACTGGAAAGCAAACTGGATAAAAGCAGCCACCAAGTAGCAGTAGGAAATAGCACCAAATCTGCTGTTTCACTGTGAATGTAGGTCAGAAACAAGCAGCCAAAATCAAATCAAGAACAAGGGATCACTTTAAGTATTACTATCAAAGTCATAAAGTAGAACACATGCTTGGTTTGAACTTGAAATTTAAGCTATTTAACAGACCTGTTTGTTTAGTCTCATCATTAAATTGCATTGTGTACAAACACACGCCTTGTTTATTTCATACTGGTAAAACTAAGAGAAAAAACCTTTCAAATGTTGGTGGAAATACTATAACCCAAAATTATATAATAGTTGAGAAATGTTAGAATCGTGACTGCAGTCATCATTTTTGCAATGTGTCCCTGTTTTGCACTTTAAGGGATAGGAAAGCAAAAGAAGCGCTTGATTGAAAATCCACTTAAAACATTCTACAGAACAGACAATATGAAAATATGGCTGTGAGTATGCTTCAAGAGCATAAGAGAGAGTTTTGTTGAGTGTGTATGCATCAACATTACGACCAACCTGTAAGATGAGAGGATGTTGAGTGGCGGAGGCTTGTCACTCAGATTGTACATCTCTTTGACAGGAATGGGCACACTGCTCTGGGACACCACCTGCTGGTCCTGAGTGGTGGAGCTCTTGAAGGCTTTCCTCATGTTGATGTCTTGTAGGGAAACTGAGAATATAAAGAAGAGGCCAAATGAGTAGGTAGAAAAGGCAGGAAACATGAGGCTGACAACACTTGGATAATGAGTTATGACTTCCTGTGCTTTTTCCTCTAAGTTGCTTAATTATGGATCCAACTGCAGTTCTAGGCAAGACCCGCCCTTCGTTAGCATTCACGCGCCAATATAGGTCAGGCGTCCATGAGGTTGCGTGAGGTAATGCAAACCGATTGGTTCAGGTCCTATCCTGTGACCAATCAGCTATCCTAACCTGAACTACTCGAGGTCAATGCCTAATATCAACCAATCGGGCTGCTTCCTAGGGCAGGTCTTTCCTAGAACTGCAGTTGGATCCATAATTACGCTTCTCAGACCTCTGACCCACCTTCTTCTACGGTTGAGTCCAACTGTGTGACCTTGACGGCCAGCCGGTCGATGCGATCCTGGAGAGAGTTGGCACGCACATAGAAGATGTTGGCCTCGTTAAACAGCTCGCCAAATATATCCTCCGCATGTTTACCTGGAAAGGAACAGCAGAAAGATGGGAAGTTTGAGAGAAAGAAGGAGACTTGTAATCATTATCTGGAGCCAAGCAAATCCCCACAGTGACTGAAGTACAATCAATACAATGGTAATGTTACACAATGTCTGTGTGTCAGTGCAGGAAATGGCATCTCATTTAGCTCTATATAGCAGCATTCCTCATTAATAAATAAATCTGCACTGACTTCAGAAATCCTACTGCATTTGCTTATTGAAATTAGTCATCACTGCCGTGTCATTGCTAGAGACTCATCACCTCAGAGTTGCCAGTTCAAAGACCTAAACCATCTGTACAGATGTAAGCAGGAATGAAAATAATCACCTCTCCTCTACATCAATAGCTGATGCTGATGTGCCATTAAGCAAGTCTCATACTCCCATTTGTCTGTTAGTGTTTAGTGTCTAACAATAAAATATTAAACCCTTGTTTACACTAAGAAAACCGGTAGCTTAACCACATCCATATCTATTAATGCATATCTACCCTCCAGATGTCCACACAAACAGACTTAAAGACCTGATATGCTACAGGCTAGTTCCTGTACATGTGTCACAAGTTAGTGCTGGTCCTAGTCCCGGTGCTGTTCAATTTTACCTTAAAAAGTAAGGTTGACCCTGGGTAAATAAACCAAATTAAAAGTTATAAGTGTGAAACGACGGTTTGCCCAGGGTTTAATGGAACTATAAACTCTGGGCACTGGGGGTCTTTGGTGTGTAAAAGGCTTTTTACTAAAAGATTGTTAAGCTGGGCAGAAATGGAAAGACAGGGATAAAACCAATTGCCCCACCAGAATCTGAACAGGTGACAACCCAGCCAGAGTGGTTTAATAACATTGTTTTATTATAAAACATTGTGTGTAAAAAGGTGGCATGGCAAACACACGCAAACACACGCCAAGAGCTATTTCTGTCCCTCTTGCTGACAGGATGGGCTGCAGGAAAAATATTTAGAGGAAGGAAGAATGACAGATCCGGCATGCTGAATCCCGTCAACTCTGACCCTCTCCTGAGGATTCTTATGGTCCATTTACACACATACATGTGCACACAGACATGCACAGTGTATGTAGTCTGTAGACATTCCCCT
Organism: Percina caprodes; assembly: GCA_013375575.1. Lineage (NCBI taxonomy): Eukaryota > Metazoa > Chordata > Actinopteri > Perciformes > Percidae > Percina > Percina caprodes. The sequence goes on from JABXJD010000131.1 coordinate 860,887, forward strand.
TCAGGCCTGTGTAGGCATTTATATATAGACTCCACAGCTGCTGTTTAAAGGCCCACTCCCAATGCAGGAACTTGACACAATAAGAGACAGACAGAGAATGGATATGACTGGGCCAAAATGAAGAGGGTCAACAGCAAAAAGGACTGGCTTAAATGTATGCTGTTGAGGTTCAAAATGAACAAAGCTAGTATAAGAGAGAGAAAACTGGTGCAACTGAGGATGAAAGGGTGAAGGATAACTGTCAAGTGATAACACATAACACACTGTTAACAGGTTATGAAACAAGGACATGGGAATGGAAGACGGATGGGGAGACAGATGCCCTTGCTGCTGTGAAGGCATATACAGTGAGCATAACAATCAATATAAAACAGTTCAGCACACAAACACAGTTAACACACCCAGCACTTTCAAATACAACAACAACAGTCTAGCTGCACACATGCACACAGCTGTCTAGATAACAGATCACTTTTGCAGAGCTATCTAAAAGGATTACATTTCAACCCTCTATGCTGCAGTGCAAGGACGCTGTAAGTCTGCTGCTAGCCAATGACCCCCAGGCCTTGTAACCATGACAATGCCTAAATCAATCAAAGCTTCGGGATTACTGACAAAACCATGTGTGATCTAGACCTGCGGCTACACACAGTGTAAACAGTAATCACACTGAAGTTAGGGGTGTCACAGCCTAAGGATGCTGTAGTTTCAATATGTTTTTAATGTTACACAAAAACTTCTATTTAAAGCTTTTAGCTGCTGTTTTCTTCTTGCAAAGGCTACAGTGTGTGTGTGTGTGTGTGTGTGTGTGTGTGTGTGTGTGTGTGTGTGTTACTCAGGCTGCTGAGCTGACGGATGATGGCAGAGAGCGTGTTGTTCATCACACACTCCAGCTCGCTGCCGATGCCCTGGGGGAGCTCCCCTCGGCAGAGGTGACGGGGCTCGATGTTCCTCTTTACCAGCGGCATGGCGAGGCCTCACACTGTCACAAACTGCAGGAAGACACGAGCGACAAGCACACACTGTTTAGACACAGGTACACTGGTTAGAGAGAATGAATGGAGAAACTATAGCATGCAAACGCTGGCCAACTGCATCTGGCCTGCTGTCTGCTGTGGACACACCACTGTACACATCAGCCATAGAGCTAGGAGAAACACATATTAGATATTACAGAGGTTGTAATTTCTGTGTGATTTTGATTATCATGATCAAATCATAATGATGTAGTAGTATAAATTAAGGCTACAACACATTTCTTTTATTATTAATTTATTGATTTTGTCAATTAATTTATTAGTTAGTTTTGTAAAAAATAGCAAACCTATAAAAATAGTAAAAATGCCAATCATAATTTCTAATTTGATATTTTCAAATTGTTTGTTTATTCTGACCAAAACTATTAACTATATTAAACTATAAACTATATTCAAGATATTCAATTTTCCTTTTTAAAGCAGCAAATACTCACATTTGAAAAGCTCAACCAGTTCTAGTTCACACTGAAATAAATCACAGTAACCATGAAGTCAAATGCAATAAATATTACTTCCCTGTTTAATGTCACATCATTTATCATCGCTATAAAGTAATTATATTCTTGTGGGTGTAGTTCCCATTGCTGCTGTTGTTGTAGTAAGGGACAGCATTTTATTGTGAGGTGTTTCTAGTTTTCTGTCCACCCTCTATACAGTATGTTTATGTAAAAACACAAGAGGTGAGAACTGTGATGACCAACAGTGTCCCAAAGCCACAAGACTCGTGGCGACCAGCGAAGAGATTAAAGCATTAGGGAAAGGAAGACACAGCATGCCAGCTAATCCCAGGCCGGCTTGTCAGTGGCCCAGCTGGAATTCTGACACAAACAGAGCTTTATGGATATGGTCTGACAAACATTAAAAAAGGCAGAAAAATTATAGAGCACTCCAAAGCGCCCCACGTTCTCCGTGTAAACTTACACATTTGCTCCCCGTGGCAACTCTGAACTTGACCGTCTAAATAAACCCCCGTTGGCTCTTTGGCCTTACAATCTAAACTCCCTGTAGTTCAAAGGACTACAAACAATTACTCAAAGCAGAAGAGATCCCAGGGTGCATCAGAGCAGCCATCTTATCAGAGCTTCTTCCTGCTTCCTGTTTTTGCGGTCTCAGCCTGCCTCCTGTTTCCTGGTCCTCCCTGTGTCACATCTCTAGTTCCTGTCCAAACACTTGGCCAGAACAATACAGCTATGGCTCTAAAAGCAACCGAGAGGATGGACAGGGAGGCAGATGGAAACATGCTCCCACCATTTTTAGATTCACTGATCAAATGATTCACTCCTAATTACAGTTCCAGACTTTTTCCTGTGTAGCTATGCCAAAAAAAATTACTTCAGTGAAAAGCAGGTTGGAAAGACACAGGAGCTCTGGCAGTGACAGAAGGATAATAATAGCAGACATGTACTAGAATTACAACTCATGTTTGTTGGACCTCTACTGTAAGATATTCCTTTATGATTCATTAAGTGGCTTAGAAAGTTAATATTTTATTCTTTATGAATCCTTGTCTCACAAGAGACCAAATACAAAGGTGAGCTTACATCATCAATACAATAACTTACTAATAAAGCAAGAAGCAGTGCTGTGCTATCAGTGTCTCAGCAGGAAACTACTGTTATTACAGATCGTGTCATTTCAGCTGTCCAAGACAGAAAAAAGACACTTTTGTTCACTGAGGCCAGTTCCCACCAACAGAGTCCTCATCTGGCCCTGTTTTCTCAGCTAACGACCCCCTGCAAACCCCAACAGCCTCAAGCCAATAAAGAAAAACAAAGGGTTAAATTACACCATCATGTGCTGCCACAAAGCACACTAAATACAGTCTATATGGTCTGGTTTGAAGCAAAACTCTTTGGATTTAGTAGTCTGCATGAACAGTGTACTTCTTTGAGCATAGGATAGGAGGGAGGTGATGCAAATGAGAAGATTGTATGTTTTTTCTTTTACTATCTGGCTGGCAGGACAATCACATCAATGAGGCGAAATAATGAGCGACTGGGGGCGAGTAGGGGGAGGGAGAAGGGATGGGGCTTGTCTGGTTGAGGAGAAAGCAGAGGCAAATGAGGAGAAAGTAGAGGAAAAGGGTGCACGTGAGAGACATCAAGTGGGATAAGAGTGTGTGTGACATGAAATAAACAGTGAGTGAGACAGTGTGTGAGATAGTGTGTGAGACAGAAAGAAAAGTCTGTGTGTAACACTAAGAGGTGGAAAAAGTATGTGTGTGTGTGTGTGTGTGTGTGTGTGTGTGTGTGTGTGCGTGCCTGTGTGTGTGAGGGAAAAAGGATGTATCAGATGGGGGGAGGGGTATGAACAGGGACCTCGGGGAAGCCACTGAAAGGTTCCCAGGACAATAGAGCTCCGTTCACACGGCAACAGCACTAGCTCTCCCATGCATCCTCCCCCTTCTCCTCCTCTTCGACCTTCTTTAAGGCCCCCCTGTACTCTTGCAATGAAAGCGTAGCAAGCGAGCGCTCCTCAACTCACCCAGGGAGCAAGACAGGAACGAGAAAGAGAAAGTAAAGCCTGAACATAAGCCAGAGACACCAGAGAGGAATGTATTCACTTGTGCTTTTAAACACAGATTCGCACTCTGATGCTTAGTGTTTCTCACTCTTCCTTTTTGTCATGTTTTTGGAGGCTTAATTTATTACAACGCAACATGCACACATACACTTAGGCATTCAGGCATACAAACATGTCCAAACGCACAAAACACACCAGGTAGCCCCTAAAATGTTCCATTAGCAGTATGTTAACAGTCCCATCCGCTGCAAAAATCTCTTTGATCCTCAGAGGGGAGACATTCAGGCTGCGTTCAGGGTAAAACTCACTTCCCCTGTGATTCGTGCAAGATGCCCACATCTCTACACCAACAAACAGAGAAAGAAGAGGCATTTACTACAGATGTGAGAAACTCCATTAAGATCTGAAAGGGAGATCATTACCAATGTATGAGCTGAGTACAGCTTCTTGTGTTGCAGGCTGTTTTGCTTGCTCTGATGTTATGAATAATGCAGCCTGGATTACGTCAAGTCACACTGCCCTAAATATGACGTAAAACAATTCTGCTGTAACTATGTGTGCCTGTCCTGGAACTTCTCCTTATCCCAATATTGCTGAAGTATCTGAATAGTGAATTCTCACTGTGTACAGAATAGGCCAGGGAGAGTGGCCATAATTTTAACCTTCTGTTTTGCAGCCAAAAAGACTCTCTTAGGGCTGGGCTGAAAATTCAATATCTTTTATTGACTTTTAGCAAAATAGTCAAATGATGATATAATCTTATCATCATATCATTGTACAAATGTATAGTATGTCATCATTAATGATTCAGAGCAAATTGTAATGAGAAACTAACACTTTATATTTATACATGTATTGAGTCATTGTTTTAAATTTTAAATTTAAATTTTCAATGTGATTTTGCCATATTGTGATATATATAAATATTACCCAATCATAATATCAGTCGAGTAAATCTGCAGATTTAAGCATACTAAAATACCCGACTTTTTAATGCAAATTACCCCAAGTTGACGTAATCCTATGGTAATACAATGGGCTAAACAGTTGACTAATTTTTTAGTTCAATTAATTCACTGATATAAAAATGATTATTAATCCGTGATTACATAAGCAATACTAAGTAAGAGTATTTGCCATTCTATATGCTATTTTAGATCTAAAATGTGATCGATTTGTTGATTAATATTGAATAGTTGCAGCAGTTAGATATTGGTAATATTATAATTGCTATGAAGTAAGCAGTCATTATAATCATTTCAAATCATTATAATTTATATTTCAATAATCAACACTTAATTTGGATTTCAGGTCAGGTCAGATCTAAATGTTATCACATGAATGTCATGCTCAAGTTATAACAACGCACTATTTTGATGTTTCACGCCTTAAAATTCCCAGTTCATTCACGCACACACTCCGTTTCTCTCCTCCCCACAGGCTGATAGACGCACGCACTCTCACACACACACACACACACACACACACACACACACACACACACACACACACACACTAACTAACTAATGGCAACCGCAATCAATCGCTGTTCGGCACCGTCGCTTCCCGTTAGGCTACTGATGGACTGACCCACATCTGTTCATGCACCTCGGTTCCCGTGAATGTATGCCAGTTTTAATCTTAAATTCAACCAGCCGATTTTCTGTGTAACGTTAGGTGCTTAACAAATTAATCAGCACGCCGGATTACAACCAATATAAATTATCTGGTCAAAAAAAAGCTTTAAAGTTACCCAGCAACAGGAAAATATTGAATGTTTAAGGCAGGTTTCGTCTACGGAGAGTCCGTCTATTATCCTTAGCTGGGGGTCCGCAACAACTGACCACTTTGGTTAGCTAGCTTATGTCCAGTGCTCGAGTTCTTAGTTTGGACAAATGAGACTACAGTCAACAGAATTTGCCACGTTTTACCATTTAGATAAAAGCAGTCATTAGTTGTTGTAAAAAGTACCATCAGACCCTCACCAGCACTTGTAATATTAGAAGAAATCAGCCCGTCCGCATGTCCCGTTAGATACTCCTATTAGCTCTTCCATCCTGTGTCCCCCAGCCCGTCTGGCCACTCCGGGGAACAAGCCTTTGAGGACGGGGACACGCCCATCGGCCAATCAAATGGCCAAGAAGGGGATTTAACTCATGATGGGCGTTCCACTCGAACAATGGTATCGTTTGAACGGAATGAGTGACAGAGTTACTCACCAGCTCGAAAGCAGTATTGTAAATAAGGGAGGCGGGGCTACGGTTGGGCGTTGCTAAAGAGCTTATGACGGCTTTTTTTTTTTTTTGGCAATTGGGTCCCATTCCTTGTCAAAATGATTAAGGCTTTCAACTCATTTTAGGGTCTGTAGGGATTTTGTATACATGATGAAGACCTATTTGACTGATTGTAAGCTATAAAGGTTTTAAGGGGTTAAAAACATGCTTCAGGCAATGATGCTGAGAATGAGCCGAGATAGTATTGTATAACAGATTGAAATAGCTGGGCCAGCATCCTGCAGGAAGAGGTTCAATAAGAAGACCTGCTATACTTAGATCTGTGCTTTACTCTCCGAGGTGTGATTGAAGACAAAAACAGTCTGAGGGAGATGACAGTCATCAAAGCATAGAATGGGAGAAGAGAGTAGTATTTAGACTGTAGACTGGGTCCATTAGAAAGTGAAAGGGAGTTTCATTATTGAAAATGCACTTCTATTCCTGGACAAGGGGGAAAGCCACAGCCTGCATTTGTTTTACAGCTGTCAGTTCAACATATATAATTGATTTAGCCATGAATGCCAAAGCACACACGTACAGTGTGTGACTATGTTATAAGAAGGGGCAGTTTAGACAAACGACTAACATGGCATATTTGGACTTTGCAATTCTGTGCATCCGAAAAAATACTGTAATTTCATAAACATGCGGAAACAATTAGTTATTCTGATAATAAATTATATAAATATTCTCTTACAGATTCTGTTTTGCTGCTTTTTTATTACTGTTATTTCAATATTTGTAGATTTGAGACTGTTGTTTAGAAACCAAATTGTATTGGCCTTTAACCATTTTTTTGTTGTTTGTCATGTTCTACAGACAAACTGATGATCAAGATTCATCAAATAACTGTCAGATCAATCAATAATAAAAAACAAAACAATATATCTATATGCCACTATAAGTAAAGGACAATAAGGTATCTAAAATACTGTGAAAATGTATTAACACGCACAGACACACACACACACAGTGTTGTTAAAAGTGCAAAGATTGATGGCGAAAGAGGTGCAAAAGGGAAACACTTGCATACGTTTGCATCACTCATCAGCTGCTTGCACATATACACAATTAACAATAGCAAAGTTTTTACTTTTATTGTCAGGATAGTTGCTTCATATGTAAAATATTTCAATACAGTACAATGCATGTTCCACAGGCCATCCTCCATGCGATTGGTTGGTTTGTCATCATGTTCTAAGGCTTGCCCACAGCATACAGCAGCTGCTTCGCCACACTTGCCATGAAAACAAAACCATGAAAATTGATTAAATTATAAACTACTAAAAATTATTTTTTTGTCCTTTCTGAACAAAAATCCTCATCTCCACAGCAGTGGGGGCTCCTCCAGCAACATCCTACCAGCATGCTTCACAGCAGCACAGTTCAGTCCTCAGCTGAGGCATCACAGGGGCACACACACAAAATAAACAGACAGACAGGAGGACAGTTGGACAGGGGATATCTGTCACTGCTGGCAGTCACATAGCTTTCAGTCTCATCCAAGTTTCAACAAGAAGAGGGTAACTGGGTAGATGAGGGTCTGGAGACAGGTGGAGAAGAAAAGAGCAGGAGATGACACAGCAGATTAACACGTGTCACCCTCCAAACCAAGCCATCTTCTCACGGCTAGTTTCATTATGTATGAGTAACAGAACAAGGTTGGATTTCACCATAATATCCATTCTTCTCATTCTCCCGCCTTGTGTTTCATCCATCAGGTTTTGCTCTCCAGCGGTGTTTTTAATACTGGGGTTATGGGTGTGCCATCTTGAAGTGTAGATTGCTGTAATTCTGACCTAACAGACTGCTGCAGAGAAAGTGCCCTCTGTCGGGTGGAGCGGGGTTGTTGTGTTGCCTTGGACATCCCACATCCCTCAGTACATTGGTTCAGGTGGGCATGGTGCAGGCTTTGTATGCGTTTATATATGTGTGTATAAGTGTATGTACGTATGTATGTGTGTGTGTGGGGGCGGAAAGGGGGGGTCTCAGTAGCGGTGGGTCTGGTGGGAGTACTGGGGCGGCTGTTGGGAGGTAGAGGAGTATCCCATGCTGCTTTGGGGCAGTGATGTGCTTGGTCCAGGGTTCTGATAGGCAGCATGTGGATTGGAGCGCTGCAGGGAGGAAAAAAAAATAAGAAGATATTCATTAAATCCTTTCAACTACACTCCTTGTTTCAGTATCAAAACTTTAATGCCTTCTTGGTTCCCAGGTTTATTAGGCAGATATGCCAAGCTTACATGAGAGAGCTATATTTTTGCCAAAAAAAGAGGGAGGAGAGACCTACCTGGTAGTCTGAGGTCATGATGAGGCCACCTGAGGTAGTGGTGGGTGGGACAACCCGCACTTTCTTCAGAGGCGGGCCCTGGGCATGGCTGTTGTCAGGGTTGCCAGTGTGCCCCGCCCCATTCGTGTGGTTGTTTCCCTGTTGCTGTTGCTGGTTTTTCTAATAGTAAAAAAATAAATAGACGCGTACGTTGTATTGTATGTGTACATTTACTACCTCTTTGCAATGTTTCCCTTTACCTTTTTTGTATATATTCTTGAAATAGGCATGCTGTACGTCTGCAGTGAGAGAGTATGTCGCACATTTCTTACTTTGTCTGCCTTGTCCTCTGGCTCTTCCTCTGTCAGGAACTCCCTCTTGGGGTAGGGAATCTGGCAGCCTGCAAACACACTGGAGAAAAAAATGCAAAGAGGCTTGTCAACTTCAAAGATTCATTCCCATGACTCAAAGCTAATTAGCTAGGGGACCTGTTCAACATGGTAGCGACCCTAGGATCATGTGACTCAAGCCAAGGACTAGCACAAGATAAATCAACTGGATACAGACTTTGAGTATGGGTGTGTGTATATGTGTGCAGTGACTTACTCAGATGTGGGCAGGGGCTCCTCCAAAAATAGGGGTCCTGCATGGCCTGTTCAGACGTGATTCTACGGATGGGGTCCATGGTCAACAGCTTTTGCAGCTTAAATGAATTGCACACAATGTCAGCCTCAAACAAGAATACAGTAATAGATGTGGCATAATGACAAAGCATGCTTCATTTATCATTGAAATCCAAACTAAAGCCTCTATTGTAATTGTACCATAATGTCTATAAGTTATGGAAATTCCATGCAATTGCCGTATTACCGAGGCATTTTGACTCACCAAGTGAAATGCTTTGCTGTCTGGCTTGACTTTATGTTTTTCCATGTACTTTATAAGGCTGCAGTTTGTGTATCTGTGATAGAGAGCAAATTACATGGTTAAGTAAGAATTGTGTACGATGATCAAAAATGTCTTTTTACCAGCAGACATAGCACTTGGATTTGCTCTAACTTTGTTTTTGATCTTTTAGAAAACTAGGACAGTGGTACTCTGCAGACTCACGTGTTCCTTCTAAAGTCTTTCATCAGCGTGGAGTGTTCGGGCATCTTTTTGATGTCCTCCCAGTCTTTATCTGTCAAACGAGGGAAAACAGGATTATACCATGTCACATCCTCCTCCCTTGAAGAACAGATTATTTAAATTGAATAGTCTGGATTATAATTGTTTTCAGTACAAATGCTCATATTCCCCCACAACAACTGCATGTTACATCAAGGGCATATTGAGCTTTGATTGTGACTTACAGATTAAAATCTGTTGAGATATATATATATATATATATATATATATATATATATATATATATATATATATATATATATATATATATATATATATATATATATATATATATATATATATATATATATATATATATATATATATATATACTGAAAATGAAGTTAAATTTCCCCCGAAGCAAAATTAGTTCAGCTTGATTGTCCTGCAGAATCAAAACAAAAATCCATTTGACAGACTAGTGAATTACAGAACTAGAGCAGTAGAGATGGTAGAAGGAAGGAAAAAAGGATCAGAAGCAGCTTAAGTGAACTGGAAAAAATAGGCCCAAATGTAGCCCTGCAAGTAAAAGTTTGTGGGCTTCATCTATTGTGTCAGTGAATTGGTGTTCAGAGCCAACAGACCACAGTACAGCCTAAAGAATAAAGGAAGCTTGAAAACAGACCAAACAAATAATCTGCCTCTCCTAGGAACGAAAGATGCTTATCCTTCTACAGCATTTTTCCATTATAAAAAAAAAAAAATAAAATAAACTGCAGCTTTGACACTTTGGTGTAATACTAGCTAAATGACATTTTATATGTGTACATTGTTTGTAATCAGAAGTACTTATTTCACTTAATGTCACAAGCAATACATCCCATTTTGAAGCAATTATTTCCAGTATTTCCTGCCCAAAGTCTGGCAGCACTAGACTCTCACCAGCAGGGAAGCCCATGACGTTAAAGATGCGGTCCAGTTGGTCGTGGTGGTAAGGGTTACTGGTCTTGATGTCCTCTTGGCGACAATGGAATATGGGCTCAGATGTCAGCAGCTCCGCGAAGATGCAGCCAATTGCCCAGATGTCTGAGAGAAAAGCAGAGCACACACTAACTTCCACTGTCACTAAAGTCAGTAGAACTAGTTGCACATGTTCACATGTGGGAAGTGGCACAGACAGATGGGGTTGCACAATGCTCACCAATGGCTTTGGTGTAGTGACGAGCTCCCAGCAATAGCTCAGGTGCTCTGTACCAGAAGGTGACCACGACAGGGTCGAGATCGGCTAAAGGCTTCAGCGGTGAATTGAAGAGACGGGCAAACCCCATGTCCGCTGCAGAATAGACATTACAGTCAGTAAAGTAGTAGCAAACAAAAAGTGAACTTTAAACATTCAAAAAAGGAGATATTATACATACCAATCTTTACTCTACCCCTCTCTGGCCCTTCCCCCATCACTAAAATGTTAGCTGGTTTCTGAGGAAAAAAGATGGATACACAATTTTTTAACATGCTTCAACAACCCAAACGTTTACAGTAAAATCACTGAGATTAAATCAGCTTTGTCTGGCACAGTTTTTGAGCTCATGATTTATGCAATGTTCACCACTTTAAACAGAAGTCTTTCACAAAGAATTAAATTTCATGCCTGTTTCACGATCACACCGGAAACAAAGTATGACGGAAAACCACAATCGACAATCAGGCCTCAAATAAATAATAATAACTACATCACATTTTCAGTACTTTCCAGCAGTATATAACAATAATTCCTAACTATATAATATACATTTTTGTATTAATTAATTAAATTAATGCAACCAGGATAAGTGACATTAAATGAGCGGATGGATTAAACAATTTAAATTTTTACTAAAATCAACACTTGTTATAATGAGACAATGAGCTTCCTTCTGATAGCGCTGACTGAGCCTCCTGTGCACAAAATCCATTGTCCTCCCATTACCCCTTTTAGTTTATGTGTAATTTAATACCAACAATCAGATACAATTTTTTTATAATTAACATTAACATGCTTTTTTAAATTAAAATTAAGGCTTTTTTAATCAATGTAATTTTTTCTTAATGTTGAGGTAACAGAATACAATGCTTTTTCAGGCTTTTCATGAATGTGGTGTAATCCAAACTCTTTTTATACTGCCCTCTAGTGGACATGATGTACACACGTCATCCCACAAGAGTGGAGGGCTACCATTTCCATCTCACTGTGGATGTAAACGGCAGATAATGTGGCTTTCCAATCAAACAAGTAAAACTAGTTAAAAACCTGAGACAAATATTTTAAATTCTTAATTACAGAACAAAATGCAACACTAGAAACCTTCAGAAGACAACTACTGCAACTCTTTTGCAACGATTTTGTGTAATAAACTTTCACCCAAACATAGAATATTTTAGAAAATTTGTACACAATTTGTACAAATGCATGCTAATCTTGGTCGACTTAAAAAAGGGCTCTAAGCAATGTTGGGTGCCGTTATTTCTTGTTCACTCGCCCCTCTCTCATCCTCATCCCATTAGTCGTTGTCTAGGACAACTCTCCTCCAACTAACTACCCTCTTCACGCTTCTCTCTCCTCCACTCAACACAACACCCTTCATGTGCATGTGCACCAACCCCCTAACCCACACCCCCAAATCCTTATAGTCAGTTATTGTCCAGAAAACTGATTTGTTTTGTGGTGCATGTTGGCAAAGTTGTTTTTTTGTTGCCGTTTGTGGAGCCTGGGCTGTCTACAGAGGCCACTGTTGTTGTTTTTTTACAGTGTGTTCAGGGGACAGGCAGCTCCCGGATAGCGAGGACATGTTTGCTGTTTGTGACAAAAAATGTTGTAGCCTAAAAAACGTGTGACATCGCTTAGAGCACCTTTAAACCTGTTAAATCATTAATCTAAAAAAACATTCAAAATGTGAAAATAGGTAGAGCAATAACTCAAAACATGCTTCACATGCCTCAGACTGATTCTCTGCTCAATAACAATTTTCTACTCTCTCATCAACTGCTGACTTGTTTTCCCTTCTACCAAAATATTTTCTCTCTTCCCCTCCTCTCCTCCCCTTTTCCTCTCTGCCCTCCTCAATCCTCTTACAAGGTCTCTGTGGAGGACCCAGTTGGCGTGGAGGTAATGGATGCCATCCAGGATCTGGTAGAGCAGAGACTTGACCATTCCTCTGGGCAGCTGAAGTGGCTTCTTGTTGGCCTTGGATGCTCTGTGGAATTTAATAATGTGCTACAGAAAGACAAAATAACAGTAATTGTGGTGTGCATGCGAATGTGCTGACTAAACTCCATAATTTTGTGTGCTTTTCCACATTTGTATGGTCCAAACTGTTAAGTTTATGCTACAGGCAAGATGAGTAAGGCTGGTGTGTGTGGCATGTGTTTCCACTTCCTTAGTAGGGGAATGTGAGTGTGCGGCTTTGTAGCAGAAAATGGCATTTTAACTCAGTTCTGATACCCTGCCAAGTGTAATGCAGCAGAGTTTTGAGTACCAAATGTTAAGACTTCTTGGTGTATGCGTGTGTTAATGAGACTTAGCAATGCACAATTTTGAGTTCTTTTCCTTATGGTAAATGTCGGCGGTTGTGTTCCTAAACAAATACATATAACCTACATAAACTCACACCAATGGGGGAGAATCTGCAGAATGTGAATGTGCGTTGGTCTAAAATTATTAATGAAATTATTATAAATGTATGATACAGAAACGATCTATATGCATTCCCAGTCATATTGGCATATTCGGTGGACAATGTTGCAATATGTTTGATAAGTCATACCATGTAGCTCCAGTGTGTGTTGTGTATGCGTGCATTTTACCCAGAGATCATGTTCGGCGTAGTCAAACAGCAGCCATACTTTACGGTCTGCATGTGACAGGAACACTTTCTGCAGTGAGATGACGTTGGGGTGCTTCAGCTCCCGCAGCAGCTGCAATATACAAACCCACTCAGAGGACCGACCGGCAGAACTCAAGAATGACAAAATACCATTTTGTTTTAGTTAATGCTGCTATTAAAGACTAAAAGTGGGGAAATTACTTTACTCAAATTCAATACATAATACCAACAAGGACAAACACAATATCACCTGCACAACTGAATGCATTACAATAAAAATGACTTGCAACTATTAACACATTTTTTGAAGCATATGTTTGAGGTACTAAGGACATAGTTGATATTAATAATATTGTCTAGCCTTCGTATGACTTACATTAATGTCTATTTTATTGTTCTGTGACTCCTTCTGACTCTTTTGTTTTATGTTTGTTGTTACTTTCCAAAAGCTATTTTGTGAAGGTGATTCAGTTATTACATAAGCCACCTAGGAATGGCAAGAGGGTTTGAACAGAGACCTAACAAAGGACAGAGTAAGCCAGGCAGTTCTTACTGCAATCTCTCTGCAGGCTGACATGGAGATGCCAGTGCCTTCAATCTGCTTGAGGGCGTAGTCCTTATCATCCTTCCTACAAACAGAGAGAAACAACATCAACACCAGACCAGATTGGGGGCCCCCTGAGAGCTGTCTGCACAGAAACATAAAGGGGGGCACTTGGCAGCTGGCACAGGGACTCTGAGAAGAGGCCGAGATGCATTACCCCCAGATTTGTGTAATCAAGCTCACCTCTGAAGCTCAAAACAATACGGGGGGAAGAGGAAACAGGTCCTGTCTGGCAGCTGGCTAGGGACAAACAGAGCACTAGGACTGGCTTTCACTTGAATAAATTGGTTATAACCCCTCCCTCCCCCGTCCTGAATCATCTTATAAACCCATGTTTTGCATTTCCTCAGGCCTCATCCAATTGCTGCAGCACAAACTATCTCACATAGTCTAATAAACAGCTACCTCTTTAAACACTTTAGGGCTATTTTGTATGATTCTGGCTGCGAGTATGTCCAAGCTACGATAATGGGCCTAGTACGGGCCTTGTGGCTCAAGCTGCCTGTTGCTCTCCTCGGCTCTGGTCCACACACATGTAACGGTTTCATGGATTATATTAGAAACAGTTGGGAGAAGGTAAACATGTACAAGGTTTAGAAATGAAGGTGTGTTCTTATGGTTTAGGTGCTGACCACGAACCACAGAGTATACAAAGTCCGGGTCCAACCAGGACCTTACTTGCATGTCATTCCCCATCTTCCACTCCCACTATTTCATGACATCTCTCCACTGTTAACTAAAAGGCAAAAAGCCACAGAATGCACAACAAAATTGAATGAAGGTAGGCTGAAATTAAGAGTAATACGGACAAAAAAGCATATAATCAACATGGACCAAAATGTAGGCATGTTAGAGAACATGATTTATCACATACACGACTAGTAAACACTGCTTTAGTTGACAAAAGACATGTTCGATTCCTTTACAAATTAACGATTTTTAATCATTCTCACAAAGCCATTTGGGAGATGGCAAAACTCATAGGTTGGTGTTAAGATATTTTCCTTGGGCATTATAAAAGCAAACCCCTCCCTTTAAAAAAAGACCACTGACACCTTACCAAAATGACTGCACATGCACCTGCTCCATTCACCTCATCACCTGCCAAGGCTCTTAAGTTTACAAAATAAAAAAATGCCTTATGTTGAGCAACAACAAATGACAAAATATATGCTTCAGAAATGTTTAACAAAACATCACCACATTCACAATGGTAAACCTGTTAGTGATATACACGAACAAAAAGTACAACACCCTGAGAGGGCAGGTAATTGCAATAAATGTATGTATTACTCCACATACGTAGATCTCTAGCTATGCCTTAAATAGGCCTAACAGTGGCACACCAGCTTTGAAGAGAAAATAAAAGAGAGATGCAATAAAAATGTATTTGAGAGGAGGAGGAGGAGGGGGGAGGGGGGCTGGCAAAGGGTTCACTGGTTAGAGGCCTTGCTGGTCACCAACTCACCCATCTTTTCTCTTCGCCTTGTATACATGACCATAGGTGCCTCGTCCCACTTTGCATCCTTCGTACTCAAACAGGTCTTCGACACGCTCTCTTTCGCCGGTCAGCTTCACTTTAAAATCATAGTCCATTTTCACCACTGTTTGGGCTCAATATATCCCCTCCTTGCTTTTTTAAAGCGTCGCTTGGGAGGCAACTAGGCTACTTCAACGAGCTCGATTTAGTAATTCGGCTAGTTGCCGTCCCCAGCGTGGCCCTTTCTTGTTTCAGCCCAGCTTCCACATCGAGTTTTTGGGTTAGATTGTTTGTACCAGATGGGATGTGCGGTGCCCGTTGATAATCCGGATAAAAAACGAGCCCGAAATATATTCCTTTCTCTTGTTGCTGCGTTTCTCTCAGCCGGTATCTGCTCCAAACAGACTCACTTCACTCGGTAACGACGCCGTATTCGGGCTTGGCACTGTCGCAAAACGTCGTAAAGACAGTTCTGCAGCCGAGAAAGAGCTTAGGGAAAATTGGACTACACTCTTAATACATCCATGACTATACCACGTGAAATTCACACTATAATAATTGATGAATTGATAGATGATGTATAAGTTTTTTCAGCCGTATGTTGAAAACATATTGTTGCCTATTAGTGCTATAATACAATCATTTTGGTACGCATAACATAAGAAGTAGCCAACATTCTAGTATGATACTAAAAATACAGTGGATGGATGCCCTCTGCTCCTAATGCTTAAAATGGGTTAAATGCAGATAACTGATTTCACTGCGTTGTGCTGTGTACGATTGTATGACTATACATTATGCTTAAATTTGAAATTTTGCATTGCATGTTGTAGTGGCCTTGTCTACTCCATAGTATACCAGCGCAGCAGCATTATATCTTTATAAAACGGCAGTAAATAAAAGTTGCACTGTTTGACTTTGAAACGTAGTATAGTTTCGCAAAAGGGAACACATAACTAGAGTACATTTGTTGCTCTCAGTGTACTCTTTATTGGTCAACAAACATTGAGCTATGTTGCAGATGTTGCGTTACCTAGGAACTAATGTAGCCAAGGAGGTTGTTTTTGACGGACGATCTAATGTAGCACTACTGGTCCCATCTTGGTTTGTGAGAGAAGGGAGAGCAAAGCAAACCGTCCATATTATCGCTGCTTTGTCAGGTAGTAAACTCATTTTAATGTCATTGTCATCTCTTGTAAAACTATGCTAGGGTTAAGTGTTAACTTCCGTATACATCAACAGCTTCATTAAACAGTTTGTCACATTTATATCTGAAGAGTTTATTCAGCCTCAGAGCTCACCTAGCTAACACTAGTGTCGACGGACTGCTATTCGCTAACGTTAGATGTGCTAAATTGCTAGTGCTCGGTTAGCAACTAAAGCGTTGCGCATTCAAAATGACACTCCGCAGGCTTGAAAGGTCCATAACTAAGTGTTGTGTTTGGGTGGACACGCAGTTAATCATTGTCAAGCATTAACATCTCGTTTATCTAATTCTGTCAGGTAGCTGGCAACATTCTTTGTCTTTCCTTCTTTGCCCTGCGTTTACATGGACAAGACCTCCGTTTAGTTGATCGTGGCCCTCCTTTGTAGAGCAGTGATTGGACGTTTAGCGTGTCCGTCAATAACACTAGGCCTGGTGATTGGTGACCAACCAGGATGACAACGCCAGTTTTGTTGGTTTATTCCGTGGCCTTCCGTAGACTGTTGTAACTTGGCTAACATTAGCTCACATGAAGACTACGTTGTTATTAGGATCATGATTGTTTGTTCCTTACATTGAATGAATTGAGCATTTATCCACATGCTAAATTGCATTCATTTACGGCGCTAGTCTCCGGACTAAACGTTAGCAAGAATACTCAGTCTCTTGCTGGTGGAGTCTTTCGATAGAAAATGGATGGCGTTGTCTTAACTCTTCATTGGCTAGCTATTATTAATTGTAAGGCTTTGGTAATCGAACAAATCTAACTTGCATTTGTTTTTGGCTCTAGTATTTACCAAAACCCAGTATGAGTTATAGAGCCGAGGAAAGCATATGCTCTTTATCTTTCCAAAAGATAATCAAATAGTGGCTTAGTAAGTTGATCAACATATTATAATCACAAATAAGCATGTCCACTTGTGAACAGTGGAATTGCAAAGGTTCATCAATTGACTTTAGGCCTTATTTTATGAATGCTAAAATGTAAAGCTATAGCTTTAAATGACATTCCACCCTTTAATAACACCCTCACTCATCTGTCTTCCAGCACTTTTCACGGTGATGGACCCTCCTAGTGGGGGAGACGAACGGCGGAGGCAGGCAGAGCGTCTTCGTCGGGAGGAAGCATACTATCACTTCATTAATGAATTGAGTGAAGAGGAGTACCGCCTAATGAGAGACAACAACTTGCTTGGCACTCCTGGTGAGGACAGACACACCTTGTTATGTTAACACACTGATTGTTGTTATTCAAACAGATGAAATTAACAACGAATACAGTATGTCACAATGTACGATAGCAATAATCTGCTCTCACTATATTAGCAGGGCTAATTCTTTGTGACCTATTGCTGCAGACGGCATATCACAGCCCGCATGTTCATGTTTCACAGGGGAGGTGACTGCTGAGGAGCTTCGGCAGCGGCTTGATGGAGCAAAAGAGCGCATGTCATCTCAGCCCCTTACTGAGCAGCGCTCACAGACTACTGATTCTGGAGAACAGCAGGGCAGTAGTGGGGAGGGAGAGGAGAGAAGAGCTGGAGGGAGACGAGGAGCAGGTAGGGACGAGGGTGAGGGATTTGTCTCTATCTGATCTTTCCAAATTTGGCTTTCACTAGTCTTAATTAAAAAAATAAGTAAAAAAACAATAACATGACAAAAAGCTCTCATCATAAATTCTTTGAAACTGGATCCTTATAAAGAAAAAGGGATGCAAATTAAGAGTTTTTTTAGCCGACCCTCATTAACTGATCATTAACTGTTAACAGACAAGTAGGCAACAGAGTCTCAGTTCACCCAAACCTGGGAAGGCTCAGACATACTTACCGCATTATGCAAACTTGTTCTGGTCGTGCAGCCACGATCTGCGGTGCATTGTCGCATGCAGTCATTTTCCCGAAACAAGTACACAGTGGTCCACAACGTTTATGTCTGAGCCTTTATCTACCGCATCAACCTGCAAGGTTGTAAAATGAGTTGTCAGCTGTGTGTCTGCCTGACTTACTCTGGCATATGTATAGGACGGCCAGTTTAACCTGCCTGTCCTCAGCGATGTAGTTTGATGTATCACGTAGGTCTCTGTTGTAAGCAACGTCCAGCAGTGAGCTACAAGCACACAAAAAAGAGCAGCTTAAAATGCAACTTGCTAAATCTATTTCTTAACTAGCAGTTAAGAAATAGATTTTACATCATGCAAAATCGTGAGATAACATTTTTATTTGATAGTTTGATGGTGTTCATTGGTCAAAAATGTTATTGTCGGTTAACGTGCCTTTAAATAAATTAACATTTTTCATACATTATTTAGAACAAATATTGATGCTAGGTTTAAACAAGGTTGCAGTTAGGGCTGAAACGATTCCTCCAGTTATTTTATTACTGAAAATCATTGTGGCAAAGAAGGCTTTGTATAATTAATTTAACTAAATATATACAGCCTACTGCAGGGCTTAATGCTAACTTTCTAAAGTGGTTGCTGGCTTAGCATCCAGGCATCAGCTCTTGGTTGCCAAAATTGACAATACGGTTGCCATGTTTTAAACTGCCTATGTAACTATACCACACATTTTAATAATGAAACAATGAGAGAATGGCTTGCTATATAATTTCCCATTCCTTTAAAATGGAGGCGCAATGGATCACACAACTCACGGTTTGAGTAACTGATCTGATCAATTTTCAGATTATCACAAAATATGGGGGCAATTTAAATGATATAATAAATATAATAAAAATGTTATAACAATAACTTTTAACAATAGTTACTTCTTACCCCAATAAATTGTTGTTAAAAGACAAAAAGAGATGAGAAAATAATATTTTACAATAACTTTGAATCCACCCCAAGGTTTACCAGTTTTAAGTAAACACAACATTTAGTCCCGTCTGTGTTGTTTTTCTGACAACAGCAATGACCAAGTGCTAGTTTGTGTCTTTTAGCTTATAGCTTTAGCGGCAGACGGTTGTACGTCCCGCTGTTGAATCCTCTACAGTGAAATACATTCACACTTTTCCACCGTTTAGCTGTCAGCATTTGAACCATGTTGTTGTAGCTAATGGTATGCTAACGTTACCTGCTGCCAAGTGTAACGTGTTATTAGTGTTTACTAGCTTGACATGCAGCAACGTTTCTGTTGCCTCTAACGTCTATTTCAGAGCATCAGAGAGCAGGGCAGACAATTAGATGGCACCGAAATCTGCGTTGCTATTCTGTCCGGTAGATACCGGGCACAGGTACCATATTAACACCGGATTTTAACATGGGCCGTTAACTTGAACAGAAAACTGCGTTGCCTGTATGTTTTCACGGCAAATGCACATTCATAAATCCCAGGCAGTGTCCTCATTTAGGATCCTGGTGCCCTGAGGCTAGGATTTCCTCCTGGCCTGGTGTATCCGGTACCTTATTCCTGACCTCAACAGAGAGAAATGGCTGTTACCTGGGTGGTTTGGATCTTAAATTATTCTTCTAGTCTTTTTTTGCAGCGCCTGTGTAAATATCCTTTAAGCAGGGTAGGGCACCAACTATTGTATGTTCAGCCACATTAACCACTTATTTATTATTGCTTTTTATGAAAGAAAAAGTATGTCTTATCAGATTACTCAATTAATCGATGGAATAATCGGTAGAATGCTCAACTACTAAAATAATCAATAGCTGCAGCCCTAATTGCAACACAACTTTGTTTGTTTGTTTGTGATTCTGGTTTAGTCTGGCAGCAAATGAGTAAGGTATGAAACAGACCAGACCAGCAAATTGCAATCTTTCACTAGGGTTTCCTTTTACAAGAGAAGATTTTGGGATGAATACATGTTAGTTTACAGACTTACCCATGTTTGTTTTTTACAGGGGGCCCAGAGCCCGGAGCAGAAACTTCTAATGGTGACTCATTACTGGAGTGGCTTAACACTTTCAGACGCACTGGTAATGCCACCCGCAGTGGGCAGAGTGGCAACCAAACATGGCGTGCGGTCAGTCGGACCAACCCTAACAGTGGAGAATTCCGCTTTAGCCTGGAGATCAACATTAACCATGATCAGCCAGAGCCGGGTGAGCATAATGACACTGCAGAGCTGCCAGTGACTGCCCCAAACACAATTTCACCTTCTGTACGTACTGCTTCCTCTTACTCCAACCCTCGCCCTTCAACCACGCCAAGGCCAGTCCCATACCCCACCCCCCGCCCAGCCCTCAGCAGGAGGATGCAGACAAGGCGCACACGCAGCAGCACTACCACTCTTTCTATGAGCCCCCCTGCACTTTCAGCACCAGTGGCCACCCCAGCTGATGCTCAGAGGAGAAATGCCACTTTGCACTCTTTAGCACCACCTCTTACTGTTCCTAACCCTCCTCTTGATCATACTACCCCTTCCCAACATCCACCCCTGAATGTAGAAGTAGAGCGGGGCAGTGATGATATGTCTGCTTCTATAGACTGTCCTCGTGTGTCGACACAGTCTGGGTCTCATGCCCCAACAGGACACGAATCACGTGGCAGTAGGACTCGATCCCGTGGTCGTGCACGCAGGGCTGCAGCAAGGGGTGGGGTTTCATCCCGCTTGTCAAGGCGCAGCCGTTCCCCTTTGCACAGAATACCTGTTGCCAGTACCACTCCACCATCAAGCAGTGGTGTCAGTGGCTCTAACATCCACTCTCCTGAACCAGGCAATGGCACAAGCTCTGTTTCCATGGAGACCGGGGAGGCTGTTTCAGAACCTGCAGCTCTAACAGAGCCAGCTGTAGAGACAGTAGAACGCGAAAGTGAATCGCATGTAGTAGGATCAGGAAGTTCTGCGGTGCGACGGCACCCAACCATCATGTTGGACCTGCAGGTGAGAAGGATCCGACCTGGTGAAAACCGCGATCGGGACAGCATTGCCAACAGAACACGTTCTCGTGCCCGGGTTGCTGAGAATACTGTCACGTTTGAAAGTGACAGTGGTGGATTTAGACGCACCATCTCCCGCTCTGAGCGAGCTGGGATCCGCACCTATGTGAGCACTATCCGTATTCCACTTAGGCGCATCAGTGAGACAGGCCTGGGGGAGCCCAACTCCACCGCTCTGCGTTCCATCTTGCGCCAGATCATGACCGGATTTGGGGAGCTGAGTTCCCTAATGGAGACAGAGGCAGATTCTGAAACTGTTGCACCTATACTCACAGACGCTAGTGTTTCAAATAGTAGCACGAGCCCACCCGCTCGTCTTCATACAAATGAAAGTGAAGCGGGCCATGTTGGTACAGGTGGGGTAGATCAGGAGAGGATGGGGCTGGTGGGTAGTGAGGAAGACCAGGGTGGACAGGCTAGGCTCGGAGGAGGGGTACTAAGCACCACAGAGGGACGAGCGACCAGCAGAGACACCAACAACCTGGTAGAAAATGGTACTCTACCCATCCTGCGGCTGGCACACTTCTTCTTGCTCAATGACGAGGAGGATGATGAACACCCAAGGGGCCTGACCAAAGAGCAGATTGACAATCTATCCACGCGTACCTATGGACAGGCAAACCTGGAGGGGGAGATGGGTCGTGCGTGCAGTGTTTGCATCAATGAATATGCCCAGGGCAACAAGCTGCGCCGCCTGCCCTGCTCCCACGAGTTTCACATCCACTGCATTGACCGCTGGCTCTCTGAAAACAACACCTGCCCCATCTGCAGGCAGCCCATACTCGCAGTGCATCATGACTGACCCATTTGCTCACAAACACAACTATCAAGTTCCTGGCTGGCTGAACTGAGCAGACCCAAGTGGGCTTTGCATGTACATAGAGCTTTCATGGTTTAATTTCTTTGAAAATATCCATTGTGTTGAAGAAGGTTGAACCAAAAGTGCGGAAATGGAAACTATAAATGCAGATAAATAACAAAACTTTATTTTTTTAGACTGTGTTCAGCAACCTATTACTGTTTTATTTCCTTCTTTCTATGACCTCTTTCACTGGTCTGTCACTAAGCTTAAGAAGCCCATGTCAATGGATGGCATTAATGCTTAAGGAGCTCCTGTAGCTGCTGCTGACTAGTCTCACTTTAACTCTTTAATGTCTGATACATGTGACGTCTCTTTGTCACAACTGGATTACACAAATCACTTCTAGACTTGATTTATTCCGTATAAGCTGTAAATAACTCACTACTGCTTGTATTTAAGGGTTTTGAAGCAAGCCGCTCCTCACATGCCATCTGTTTAAAATGGAAGCAATTTTAACACTGACCATTTTAAAGCTTCAACATTCATTTTAAAGTGTCCCTTTACAGTTGGTAAAGAATTGTATGATTTATTAGGATGTGTGTGAGCTATGTATTTAATTTTGAAATAAGTTTTATTCTGTATGTCTAGTAGAATTTGTTTAAGCCCTTTTCATACACTTGTTCCATATAATTGCAATACAGAATTCATCCATAAAAGTCACCCACTAAAATACACCACTTTGAAATCTTACACATTACACAAATGAGCAGCACAATTCAAATGAAATGCAAAAGGCATGTGATAATCAGGAATTCAGAGATGTAATTTAATATGAGTTGTGCAGTACAGAGAGAAAATACAGTATTGTTTGTTTTGCTGTTCATTGATGTTTACATTGTCATGCCTGATTATCATCTCTACTTAAAAACAAAGTCTTGTTTACCCTGAAATTATTGTTTCCTCTTGGTTCCTGTTGCCATTTCATGCCTGACAGACACCCTGGTTCCTGTGTCATGAAGATGCATTGAGTAGTTAGCCTGGAGCATGGAATTAAAAAAGAAAAATAGATTTTCAGGAGTGTTTACAGTTGTCCAGCTAACTCCCCAAATCCTTCTTTGTGAGATAGGTGCAGGGAAATTGTTGTTTGGAGCATTTTCTGCAGCTCTGGCTCCAAAACTTAATTTCCTGTCAGTGCAATGGTTGCAGTCTATTTCATTGCCAGTGCAACACCTGAATTGAGGCAGTGTTAGTATGATAATCCTGTACACTCTTTATGGTTTGTCTTTACATTACATGTGCAGATATTGGCATTTCTAGTGTAGCACAAGCACAATTATTTAGCTTAATCACCTAGGCAGTGTGTTGCCACCACGGTCACTTTGTACATCAACAGTACATAGGAATTACTACATCTCTGCAGTTAATATGTCACTAATAAAACTGCGGGAATTATGCAGTGTAGTATGTGGGAGTGGGGTTAGTTTGTATGGTTTAATTGCGTGTGCATGTGAGTTTGTGCGGGTTCTGAAGGAAAGGGCAAGTGTCCCAGTAAACCTGGTTCTCAGAAGGCTTCTGTTCAGCTTATGTCCAGCTTGAGAGTTAGAGGGTTGTGGCCATTGAGTTCAGAAGTGAATATTTATTCTGTTCCTATTTAATAAGATGGAAATCAACTTTTGAAATATAAATATGTATTATGTTACAATGTGATGAGAGTAAACAGTTAAGATAAATATGTTACTATGTAATAAAATTAAGACATGGGTTTTCTTCTCTGCTCCTTAACAATGGAATAAAACGCAGCTTTGTTATGCCTGGAAATCTAGTGGATATACTGTTGTGTGTGCGCACACGTCATAGATTTGCAGTGCGCGTGAAGTTGTGTGTCTATGGTTTTTAGCGACAGATGTCAACGGCTAATCGTCCTAGCGACCTTTTAGCGACTTTTATTTAGCGTAGCTAGCCATATTGCGAAAAAAAATGTCATTTGAACAAACCAATTTTACGTAATACAAGTGGATTATGCTGCTTTGCATGCGTGATTTTAAACGTACGTCGCCGTAAAACTCGCCTTTTACACATTCTGAGGATTTAGCTAGCTAGCTAAATCCTCAGAATGTGTAGCTAACCTAAATTAACGTCAAAGTTCTTCCTTTGATGCTCTCTCATGCCCATCAAGGTTAGGTTAACCTCAAGGGTTACTAACGTTGGAAGCCAGCTATTATTCCTCTCACAATTGACATGTTTCTGTTGGTTCTATATTTCAGCTTCCTCCAAGGTAATTTTTTTTTTTTTTTTTATAAAACCTGCAATACGAAAATCTTTGACGCTACATCAGTGCTTGTAACTTTGTTAATTTAGCTCTTATGTTTTTGATAAAATCTTCCACAAACATATCAGTTGTAACCATAGAATGTATATTAATAAATATTAATTATTAATAATTATTAGTCTATGGTTGTAACCTTGTAGGCTACTTTGCGCCCAGAAGCCGGTCCACTGCGCGTCCCCATAGCTCAACTCAAATGAGGTTTTGCAGTTAGGCAGTTGTCCTTCAAAATAAGGGTTTAAAGCTGTCTTATGGGCATATGACTTACTTTTGAACTCATAGACTGTTAACTCATGATAAAAGTATGTGCACTCTATGGTTGAACTCACGTGTGAAACTGATGGTTCAATTAATTATTTGGTTTTTAAAATCAGAGAATATTGTAAAATTATCTTTACAATTTTCTGAACCCTAAATTGACCTATTGTTTTGTTCTACGCATTGTCGACCCCCAAAAAAAATATATAATTTACAATAATATAATGACAATGCTCACAATGAATAGGTTGAAAACATGGAACCTATCATTCTATATTTATATTTAGGCTGGAAAGAGTAATGTTTGGAGTCTTTATTACGTACTTTATTTCGAAAATAGTGACCGGAAGTAGCATATTCTTTATTCCGCCTGCCTCGGTCTGGCTCTTTCTTTAACTGTCTATGGTCACGCTCGATGCTGCCTAATGCTCCCCCCCTCTCCGCGGTCCAGCCGAGAAATAATGGTCCATGAGCAGCAGCGGCCGCAGCCTGAGCACATAGCAGCATTCCCCTGCTCTCGGTGAGCCATGAGCATGCCACCGCTCCGGCCTCCTCGTCCAAGCTTCATCGACAATCGTTTACCACCAGCAATATGTATTTCAACCGGAGGGCCAAGAAGATACACAGTGAGGGAGGTAAGCTAAAATACAAAAAAACAAACAAACACCGTATTTAATTTTTGGTCAGTCGAGGTTTGGCTCGCCGCCTAATTAACTAATCTTTCACCGTAAAATCTTATTTGTCGGGTTTATTTCAGTGTTGATAACAGGCCTGTAATTATAGAGGATATAGCGGCCTATATGTACTGGTGCGTATCTGATATGTGCTTAGCATAGTAACGGGATCGGTGTTGTCCGAGACTGCGACATGCATGTGGCGTTATTTGCTGTATCGGTATTTATCCTCCAGTCTCGCTCGTTTTTTTGGTACCAGTTGGGGATGCAAGGGCAAGCAGACTGCAGGTGCCTGCTTCAGGTAGCGTCGTCTTTCCTGTACAGCCTATGCATTTATTATATAGGCCTATAGTAAGTGGAGGGATCTGTGCTGTGCCTTAACATTACGAAAAGATAACATGTATTCGTGATAGGATGAATGTGCGTCTTTTGTGTCTTTTCCATGGCATCATTGGTATTATATAATGTTGTAGCAACAGCCTTATGTATTTAGACTTCCTGAATCGCATCATATGGGACATTTTCGTATGGATTGTCTCGCCTTAGTCATGCCATATTTAAATATCATAAGGAATATACTTTTTTTTAAATTTCAAAAGTCAAACCCAAGCTCATTTCAAACAGTCCAAGAGCATCTTATTACTTCACAGACTTAAAAATTAACGTGACCTTCTAATGAGCGCTCCTTATTCTGAAACCATCCAGAAATGAATCTGACCTGACCCAAATGACATTCACATCCAGAGCCTGTATCACCACTCTTTCCACACTCATGTGATGGAAAGAGATGGTGAACGAACCAAGGCTGTTGATTTAAATAAATCCCCAATGACAAACTGTACAGTGAAAGCTCTCGTATTTTTTTGGGAGAAATGCCTCAGATTCTCCTCAGAGTAGGATTTGGAGAGGGGATGGGAATGTTTAAACACAAGGCTGCATCCTACAATTTAGCACATGGCAAACAGAGATCGGATTGTCCTGGAAGAGAGGAGCATGTGTTTGGCTGATCCAGTGGCTTTTAATAGTGACTGACACACATTGTCGTGGCTGCTTTGCTGCAGATTCCAGAAATAGAAATCAGGTAAATTGTGAGCAGAGATGAGCGCCAACTGGGCCACACTGTCTTCAGGGCAGGGTTTCCCAAATACAGTATGTATTTGTTGATCTTTTGACACTGGGGCAGCACATTTTGACCAGAAGACAGGCCTTCACAGAACTAGTTTGAAAAGGTAGAAGCATACGTTTTTGACAGTATAGTGGAAAAAAAAGTACATAAGTCTTGCTTTTAGCTATTATATTTGTATTTTTTTGTTAATGTCAGAAAAACACAAATATGAAGACTAATAAAAATACTGTCAGATGGCCTCACAAATGAGCCACCTCGCTGTTGTCAGTTTGTTTTACATGTCTATTATGCAATATTGACCTATCTGAGCTTCTGTTATAATTTTCCCTAGTTTTCTTCTTGTTTGTACCAGATCAATTAATGTGGGACATTCAGTATCTCTAGTGGACGCTTTTGGGGTTTATGCAGGTCTAAAAGTTGTATAATAGTTTATTAACCAGTGTCATATTGAAAGCATGGGTGGGTAAACAGGATGGATGTGGAGGGTTACTGCAGTATGAGTGTCAGACTCAGTATGTACATGTGTTTCCTCCTGGATTTGCATTGCTGCCTTTACTGTAATCTAATAGAGCCTGACCTCTTGATTCTTTGCTCCAATTAGCTGACATATCCCTGGGGATGACGTCTACAGCTACCAGTCTGTCACATTTACTTGAAAAACTCCAATCACATCCACCCACAGAGTAGTATTTGTATTTGTTTGTATTTAAGAAGACTATAAATAGTAGGTGATACAAACTACAACATTAGAGTATTTTGTCATGTTTCTAATGGCACCTTCAACACACAAGTAGACCACTCACAAACACATAGAGCCCTTCTCACATTAGTTGAGAAAGCACATTGTATCTCAGAAAAAAGGTATTTTAGCATTCTGTTCTATTATGTAGCTAAACAAAGGATTTATATTTAAATGTAAGGGCACATCTTGTCCCTGTGTTGATTGTGTGTAGTTTTATGCAAGTCATGCAGCTCAGCCAACTGTCGTCAAAACGTCTGTTTTGAAAAGATAATGACTGGTTGTCATGGCTGCCAAACTACTGAAGATGCCATTTGGGAGGTAGAGAGGCCTAATTAATTGCAGCAATTATGCATTTACATAAGTTGGACACAGGGGGGCACTCCTGCACAAGCTACAAGGTTTTGGTCAAGTCCATGTCTGTGAGCATCTCTTCAGGCCTACAGGCAGGCATGAATCCCAGCTTACTATTAATGCTTCCAGCGACTGCCACATACAAACACATTTACAGTTTTGTTGTTGTGTGCCACAGTGTGCGGTATGTTTATATTGACTTCTTGTCTTGTGTGTGTTATTTTCTCCTGCTACGGCCTCTCTGGTGCCCACAGAGCAGTTAGTGTTGACCACCATTAGGCAGGAGGCTTCTGAACTGCAGGACCCAGGCGAGGGCGCCAGCGCTACCATGCGTGTCTGCCTCACAGACAGGTTTGACAAAAGTGAGTTTGCTCGAATTAGACTGGATGACGCCCCATTTGTGTCCAGAGTCCCAAGGTGCATGTGGCCAAGCGGCCAACAATTAGGAGCAGGTGTTTCCCAACCCCCGGCCCTCAAGAGCTACATTGTCTGGTTACTTACGTCTCTGGTTCTTATCTGAAAAGGTTAAGACATGATATTTCTGCTGTGGATCCTGACTAATCTGTAGCTCAGTGGGGCCTGGAGTGATGAATGCTGAACAGGCATTGAACCTTTCACTGCATGTGCTTGTAGAAAGTGCAGTCGCCACTCATGTCAGACCATGCTGATGAAGACAGATGGATATGCACTGGGGTCTTCAAGCAAAACTTTCAATGTGAACACATGCATGCTGCTGAACACAGCACATGCTTTTGTGGACCTGGCATACCTGAATAGAGCATGTACATGAACACTGCTGCATCTGTGTATGACACATATGTGACTGAGCTGGATTTAGAGAGGAAACGGGGTAGTAGCAGCATGTTGCCTTGCATGTTTTTTGGCAGTAAAATATGAATGTTCACCTGTTTGTGTGTGCATGTGTGTGTGTGTGTGCGCGTGTGTGACGGAGTGCTCAGAAAACTGTCAATGTGAGTGTGTATGTGCATATGCATACATTAATGTAGTGTGTGTTTGTGTGCGTGCTGCAGTGTCACCTGTAGGATTATCAGGTTATGGATTAGCAGCAGGTGAAGTTGCAGAGCAGACACAGAGGGGATTACCATGCTTGTTCAATCGGCTCGTAAGAGGCTTTCTTGCCTTACTTCCTACTCTGTTACGGTGGTATATGGACCCACTGGGTCTGCTTGAGGCTAGGTCAACCAGGACCTGCAAATGCTTGAGGCTAGGTCAACCAGGACCTGCAAATGCTTGAGGCTAGGTCAACCAGGACCTGCAAATCGGGCCTGCGGGTCACCTAGGAGACCAGGACAGCCATGGGACGTAGGGTTCATCCAGACAGACGACGCTCTGTTGGTAATGCTTTTCTGACAACACAGCAGGGTTGTGGCCTGGACAGAAGCATGTGGGGAAAGATAATTTATTCTTTTAATTGGCCATGTTTCCAAATGAGGAAAACAAAAGTATATGCAAGATACTCTGATTTTTGCATGCTTAATTCAGCTCTCTGCTGTGTTTAGAAGATGTGAAGTGCATCTCTATTAGACATGATTTAATTAAACATGAAGCTTCTCCACAAGTTATATTTGTGCCATTGAAAACACAATTCTGGCGGTTGCGCTACTCAACACAGTTTTTGACGAAGACACCATGATAGTGACTAGTGATAGTTTCTTGAGTGAAGCCTAGGGCACAGCACCAAGGCAGAGCGTCTGGTGAAATATGCTCTGCCATACTGGAAAATGTAGATGAATTATGCAGTCTGTCTTCGTCCATTATTCAGTAGACTAGCCTGCTTTTAACAGTGAAACTTTGGCTCCAGGCCAGGGCAACTTTGGCTCAGACCAAAACCAAAAGTTAATACTCTATATTAAGATACTATAAAGCTTGTGATTAGTGACATCTTCTTTCAATGACATACATGATGGATTTAATTGTCTGCATTTTCAGACTGCATTGCCCTTGTTCTGCTTACTGAAACAGGTGATTTTATCTGCCCACTGTGTAAAATTTGTTTGGTTTAATAGGCTTCTAATGACTAGTATTCATGTTAGAGAGATAGTAAAGGGGCTACATATGGATGGAAGTTTGGCTAATTAATGCATTAGATTGTTTTTAGGAAAGGTAATGCTTTTTGCTTTGACCTCACCAACCAAATGGGTAGCTGGTAGTCTTGCTAGCAGGGTATGAGATCAGTGTTTATTGTAGGCAGATCAGTCTAGTCTTACCTGTTCTGACCGCAGGTTATCAGATCTATGGTACCTGTACAGCTAGCCTGGGTTCTTCATGTGTAATTGACCTGGCTGTGCTCTGCTGGGGTTTGCTGCTGACTCATTGGTGGCAAATCAGTAATGAGTTACGGAGGTGACTGCGCCTCTACTCCATCAGGGATGAGTAACTGAGGCATTGATCTTTTCAGAAATGAATCACAGCTGAAGTGGGCTGCTGAGAAATTGATCTGCTTTGAAAGGTAGAGCCTAGAGAGGGTGAGTAGTACAATTTTTAAAGAGCTCTGTACGAACAGAAGTAAGCAACAAAATATAGAAAAAGTAGTCAGCTCATTAGGCAAGAGAAAAAAGTTTAAAAGTAAAGAGGACTGCTTTCTGACAGAAAAAGAAAAATGACATTACAGGTAACAATGTGCATTGCCCTTCACTACCTTTTAACCTTGTATCATCCTAATCATTTCCTTACAATCACTTGCTATCTTGATTGACCCCAGTGCCATTTGCAGTGTGTGCTGAGCTGTGATTGTGACTTATAGCTCTGTAGGTCCATAGGTAATAGCCTAGTCAGAGACATGGAGATGAGGGATAGGCTGCTTATTATCATTTTGCTTGGATCGACTTTGACCCAGGCTCTTTGCTTTGTGCAGACACTTTGTGGGCTGTTGTGGGTTCTTTAACAGCATTCTTAAGATCTCATGCAGGTTTCTTTTGCAGTGGTATAATGGCAATGGAGGATACTACAATACAAAACCTAAAAGTATACCTCCTAATAATGCAAAAACCAAATAAATGCCTCCTATTTAAATTTAATTTAAATTAGTAATGTAATTAGCATAGCTGTTTCCTGTAAACACACATCCTAATGTCTCTTTAAATAGAAAAATGTAAATATGATGTGTTAATACTAGTGATAATCCAGTAGATACGCCTGACTGGTTTTTGTCAGGGTGGTTTTACAATTCCTTGCCAACTTGAGAATAATAAGCTTGAGTGTAATATAATGATATTTTGGTTATTGATGAGGGGAAAACATTACCCGCATTGTAGTGCCTTAGAAATAGAGTTTCAGTACTGTGGAAATTCAATCTGCTAAACCCTGACAGTGCTTATTTGTTTCTAAATTATTTATTCAATTAGCCTGTTGTTGTTTTAACGTACAGCCTCATTCACAGAAAGACACACACACAATACACAGTTGCCAAGAACTGAAACAACTATCCCACACAAAAAAATAAAGCCTACAATAATCCCATAATACAGCTCACTATATTTTAACAGCTAAGCACTGCAGGCACACTTTAAGGGTTTGTGGGGATAGAATTATCAGAATGAGTGGTTTACCTGTGGGTTTTCAGATAAATGCATCTAGACAATATTCTTATATTTTATCTCATTACTGGAGATGCATTATGAAACAAACTAATGAGAAAGATGTAAAGAAAACCTGAAGTGAGTGAACACTGTTGTTGCGAAGGCATCACAGTGGAGGGGAAGCGACATGAAGTGATCTCCTGATGGATGGTTCCTGCTTTAGGGGACGTTATTTGACCCATCTGCCTGACCACAAGAACTTAAGGCGATACCGGGCTTCTGGCCCTTTAAAAGTGGAGTCCCGGCTTTGCCCCTCCGCAGCACTGAAGGAGCTCCATATGGCTTCCTCTTGTTGTCTGCACTGGCAGCAGTGAGTCGCTCAGTCGGAATCAAATTAGAGGGAGGAGATCGTTCAAATCGCGCCCGATAAAGGCTTCTTGAGGCGGCAGGTGGCCAGATGACACGGCTGCGGAGCTTAGCGTGCCAGTATCTTTCACCAGGGCCGGGAGCTTCCTCTGCAGCAAGGCCGAAGGAGGAGAGAGGAGGCACGGGCGTGCTGCTGCATCTGTCCTCGCCCAGGTTCGCCGTTGTTGTACCAGCTGAGTAAACTGTGGCGTCCAGACCTGTTTTCATTGCTCTCACTAACCCCACAATGTCCCTGCAGAACTATATATACACATTATTCCGTCATTAGGCGCACTCGAGGAAGAAAAATGCCCCGCTCCTGGAGCTCATGCGGGGGTGAATGAGCGGAGATCACGACGCTTTAAAATGGTTGGAGATGACAAAGCCAGGCGGGCTGGGAGGCAGGGAGTGTGCAGGAGAAGCGTGTTGCATCCTATTCTGTCACTTTTGGGTGTGATCATTTTTTTTTTTTTTTGCCTTAATGACAGCCAGGATGTGCGCCGGGTCTCCTCTGTGTTACATGTGGACAAGTTGACGTGCTGATAAAACAGACAAACTCTGTGTGTTTGTTCGCCATTGTGCATCCCTCAGCATATCCATTATACGCGGGGGGTCCCGTGGGCGTCGCGAAACGCTCATGTGCATTGACGGTACCTGCATAATAATACTGAAAGACAAGGGGGTGTTTATAACGGGAAACGTCATTGAATCGAGCCCGGCTTCAGCAGACATCAGCATACAGTAGCCTCAAGTACTAATTGGTCGCCTTCGCTTTTGAACCGTAAACCGCGTCTCCCGTCTGTCTCTGTGTATTTCTCTCTCTCTCCCTCCGTCTCTCTCTCTATCTCTGTCTCACTGCCTTGCACTCACTCACTCAGCCTCGCCTCTCTCCCATCAATCCTACGGTGCAGGAGCTGCTTGCTCGTCCAGCGGTTACCGCAAGGCAGATGATGAGATGTCCGGGACCACTTCCCAGGCAGATCCCATAGACGCCACCGCGCGGACGGTGCTGCTCAACCGGCCACAGAATACCAAGTTCTGCGACAACCATGTCAGGTAGGTGTCACTCTGGGCTTTTACCGACAGCACGTTTTATCGTGATGCATGTTGTGTGGCTTGTATCATGCACTGATTTGTACGGTGTGTACACTGGAAGTGAAATAGTTCCTGATGAACAGCCAGTAGAAAGAGTAGCTCAAAAGTAATGTTTTAATTGTTTTCCAGAAGCTTATTAACATAGCAGAGTATACAAATCACCAGATTTATGAAACTTTTGGTAATCTTATCTGATACTTTTTGTTTATTTTTGTGTACTTGGAGGGAGATATATTTACTTTAATACAAGTTGTTTGCATGCCTGAGGACAGGGTTCAGGGTCCGCTTGTAGGGATTCTGTGTTTTGCTAATGGACACTTCATCATGATGGGTATTTGCTTAGAAGGGCTTTACACCCATGTTTTCAGGTTAAAGGACAGCCTGTTTAGCCATGTCTTTCTTTCTGGCATGCCATATGCGTAGTAGTAGACTTTGGACCACTGATAATTTGTTTTTTTGTCTCATCTCCCTCTTAAACATATACCTTTCTTTTATTTTTGCTTTAATTATAGTAACTTAAAAGAAAAACAATATGTTTATAAGCTTTAGTTTTACAATTAGTGCAATTTTACAGGTACAACTCTATTGATAAGGCTATTTAATAACTCACCTATTAAGTTGCAGCTCGGCAGCGGCCTGACGGGAGAGGCTGATGTATGTCCCTGTCTGTAGTCTATTTGAGAATATCAGTGTTGAAACGTGCTTGGCTTAACAACTTAACATGACTGTGTTGCTTAATCAATATGTCCTAATTAATATTTAAGGCTGGCAATGAAAGTAAAGTAACTACACTTGCAGCCATTTACATACGTTTCAGAAAGTGCCCTAGCTGTGTCTGATTTCTCAGACTTTGGAGGTGTCATTTTTGTGGTCATGACCTGTTGTGGTTTGAAGTGGAGTACAAATCTTGGACCACACTAAGAGTATCATATATGTTGCAGTGTTATATATTTCATATATTGTAATGTGTCTTGGTGGCCCCCCTGTGGTTCCACCATGACCGTCGGAGTGAATTTCCTGCTTGTATGTTAATCTGTCATGTGCAACGACATGTACTGAAGTCTCAGTTATAAGTATCATCCCAGCTATCATCTGCACATTTTATGGGTTCTGTTGTGGTTGTACATACAAAGTCGCAGGCATGTATTGGAGTTTGAATTAGGCAGATGGCAATTTAATTTGTCCCTTGTCTGACCTTTTATTATTCCTATATAACTCTGCCTGGCGCCATAGGGAGCACTGGGCTCATGCTCTGTGAATTGAAGACTTGTCAGTTGATATTCAGTGGTCTGCCGTTACTGTTGTGAGATTTAATTTTACTTTTAAAAGAGCCTATTTCAGCTCTACGAATAAGATTAAGGACAGTGCTCCCTGGCTCACCTGATTGGATCACATGTGGTGTTCTGCCCCTCACTTTATGCTGATTGGAGAGTCAAGAGCACTCTGATGTCCCTGTGTTTCTGTAATTCTTTAGTCAATGTTTGAAAGGTTCAATAGCATTATTGATTTTTCTGAGATTAAGGCCTTGTAGCTTTTATCTGTGTACTCGCCTCTTCCTCACTCCCTAGGTACTTTCTACTTCCATATTTCATTGTATGCAGTTGTGTTTACACTGAGCATTAGTGCTGCTCTCCTGTGCATAGATGCAGCAAAGTAACCTGCTCTATTATTCTTTGGAAAAGACATGAAATAATGTAAGTAAATAATGATTAGCTGAATCACACGTTCCATTCTAATATACATCAAACATTAAATCAAACTTGTTGTAGAAATTAAAACTGGCAATTACTTAACAAACAATTGTATTTTCAACAAATCTACCTGCCAGTTTATTGCTTGTGTTCTTCCACTTGGAAGGATGACTCCTCTCTGACTTCAGCCCAGTGTTTTCTTTTGGCCTGTAATATAGGAAGAACAGTGACCTTTTTTAATAAAAAAAACATGACAGCAGCAGGGGAGCCTCACCCCTGCAGCTAACAGCTGCTAACACCATCAGCAACATCTATAGTATGGTGTGTGTGTGGCTGTGGCTGTGTGTGTCTGTGTAGGATATCAATTGTCTTTGATTAGATTAAGGCATCTTTATCTACTGGATCATAGGTGTAGTATCACTAACTCAAGAGGTATCCAGAGCATTAGGGTCAGGAGACTGACTGACTCTCTCTCTCTGTGTGTGTGTGTGTGTGTGTGTGTGTGTGTGTGTGTGTGTGTGTGTGTGTGTGACAGACTAACAGCTGTTGCTACTCTGTTTGGTGTGTAATGTCCTGCTCTTTGTAGTTTTGTGTCTGTGTGAGTGAGGCAGACGGAAAAAGTGGTTACGGCTGTTAAGGAAAAACACAGGAGCAGCACAACTCATTCTTATACGTGAAGAAGGTTCAGGAGATTAATGACTTACACAGAAGCATTTAATGAACACTTAATTGAGGAGACAGTTAGGCAGGCAGTACAGTTTACCCACAATGTTTATTGTGCAGTGCCATCCCAACTCTCTAAAGTTCCCGTCTTCTTAAAGGTGTATTCATACTCATACTGGAGGTGTTACGTTTAGCTGAACCTTAAACAAAGATACTAAAGCCTAGTTCAGCCTATCGCGCTCTCTCTGGAAAGTATGCTAAAGTGTGGCTGGCCCACTAACCTCCAAAAGGAGACAGTCCTGAGACAAAACATTCCCTTATCATGTAGCTGCCTACGTTGACACCTTGAATCAGTAGTTAGACAAACTATTATACAGGAAGAGGTTTGGTGGTTAACAGGAAGAGGTTTGATGGTTAGAGACTGGCCAAATATTCTGGTTGCCTGTCCTGTGACCAATGAATGACTCAATGTTGTCTAAGCTTTCCCTTTTCCACAACATGGTGTTTCTGGAAATTCCACCACAACGGGTTAATCTCCTAAGAGATTCGGATCTGTGATGGAGGTTATTTTTTCCCACTCAGTGCATGCAGTTGATGCACATACAAAAACACACAATATCCATTACACAAATGTCTTTGCAGAAGCTCCTACTGTTCACCGAGAGCATAAAAGAAAAAAACAAGGCAGGCCTTGACTTGAAGGTTAACTTTTTTTTATTTATTTTTTTTAGCCTCTCTAAAAGCTCTTACAGTAGTTCCTGGCAATAACAAGGCTAATCAATACAGTTGTCTGATCAATGCAATTGATTGACAGACAAGTTGAGGTGCCCACGGTTGCTTGCACCTATTTTATGGGATGCTGGCTCTAAATTTAGATTGCTGGATTTAAAGTATTGGTCTATTTATAGGTGTGATGTGTGTGCACCCCATAATGGCTCCGTTTGCACTCTCTGACCATTTGAGTGTTTCTAATCGATTTTTAGGTACTGCAATATTAAAACCTAAATGGAGTAATTTAAGGTAATGCTGTTTGAGCTTGTCAGGCGAAAACTATCATTAGCACACAATTTATTCATGAATTCCTATTTTTGCTAATGCACTCCCTGACTCTGCCTCAATTTACCTCAAGTTTCCTTTCTTCTTGTCTTCTTCTGCAGTACCACCAAGTATGGGGTTCTCACCTTCCTGCCCCGGTTCCTGTATGAGCAGATCCGACGGGCTGCCAACGCCTTTTTCCTGTTCATCGCACTCATGCAGGTAAACCCCAGGCACAAAACATTTACAACAGTGATCAGCGCTGTAGGCTCAACATGTTTGGTTTAAGTTGAATTGATTATGTGGCTCACACAGGCATTATATGACACATCATGAAAAGTCTGTTCTAAAACATTTCAGGACTCCCACAGGCCCAGCTATGTTTGAAATACCGAGTTATGGATATGGCAAAAGTTAAGATTTTGGTACTTTTTTTCCAGAAAGATTGAAGTAAAGTACAAGATAAATATGAATCATGAATATTTCACAAAAGTGTCACATCATAGGCTGTGTCACAATGAATATATCAATATTAGATTATACTAATTGACTCATTTGCAAAACATGAATAAGACATTTTTATTCATCATTTTCCTTACAACATGTTTAGTCCTATGGCAACTTCTAGACTGTTAAACAGCCCCCTCAAAGATGCATTATACATTACACTCACTATACTCCACTGCCTGGTCTAATGTTTATCTGCGCCATCACAGTATCGGTTCATAATGGGTGCTTTGTGCTATTAAACATTCCCTATCAGCAATGATTTCTGAGTGCTGCCTCTCTTGACTCTTACTAGCAAATCCCTGATGTATCACCGACCGGACGCTACACCACACTGGTCCCACTCATCTTCATCCTCACTGTAGCCGGGATCAAAGAGATGATAGAGGACTATGTGAGTACCACAGTACTACCTGCTATTATGGGCTGATTTTACTACTTTTTTTTTGTTTTGTTTTACCTTTTTTAAAGTGTAGGAGATAGAAAAATAATATGGGTATCTTAAAAGCTAATACATCTTTATCTGTATCTTTACAGAAAAGACACAAAGCAGACAACACAGTAAACAAGAAGAAGACAACAGGTATCATCTGTGTGTCTGTGCTTGGTAATGTACATCAACTGTTGGTGCGCTTTTTCCATGAGTGTGCTTGCGTCTATTTGTGTGGGTTTTGTTTTTCTTTCATGGCTGAGTGAATGGCTGTTGTCTGTCACTCACTATAGTGCAGGCCCCAGACAAAATGTTTAGTTGCTATGAATACTGAATGAGTGCTGCTCTATAGGCTGACTGATGGCTGTGTTGTCCTTGTCTCTCAGTGCTGCGCACCGGAGCCTGGCAGACGATCATCTGGAAACAGGTATCCCAATCATCACAGACTTCATCTTTGTTGCTCTGTCACTCATCACTACTGTGCTTTGCCTTTTCTCTCTAGCTCGCTTAGTTAGTACAATTTAATTTAACATACTTTATTGGCATGAATGATGTAAAATAATACTGTAAGAAGTGCAAGTTTAAAAGATACATTTCTTCTGAAAATAGAAAATAATAGTATGTAAATTAGCAAACTAAACTACTTTAAGAAAAAACATTCAAACAATAATGTAGATATAAGATAATGCAATTAGGCTGCATTTGCAGGGACAGTCATAAAACAGCGGTCTTGTTTTTTAAATTGGGGATTAACATAAAATCTTTTGGCATGTTATATTATTAAATGGTTACATTTGTCTTAGTCTCACCTCTGTGAAGTTATTCCATATTTTCTCCTCTTTTGGTTTCCAGGATTTCTTGTGGCTAGACTGTAGTCTTTCAGTCTGTTTGGTCAGGATCGGTCTATACTTTGGTTTCCTGACAGTAGAAAGATCCACTTAGTATTTATAATGTTTTAGGGCCAGATAACAAGTGAGTTAGTGGGTAAGTTTTTTTTTTTCTTCAATATTCCACTTAAGCAGGTCTTGTTTGTTAGATAATTAGGTTTTCTGCAGTTCATCTGAACCAATGAGTCTGTCTTTTTCACACAAAGCTTTTTCTTCCAGTGCAATCTCTGCCAAGTTAAAGTTGCCTAAACAAAATAAACCCTCAGTACAATACATGTTCACAGTATGTTCTTGTATAACAAATGCACAACTATTTATTTGGGATTTGGTCTTCAACTTGAATGTACTCATTAACACCAGTCCAGCTGTGTACAGTACAGTCTTGTTCCAGCAGATCAAATCAAATGTAGTGTAGAGTAGGAATGTAGCCCTTTGTTATTCAGGGTGAAAAAGGTGAAGGAATTTGTTCCAGCTGCCCTGCTAACTCAATTATTTTCATGTTAAAGAGAGGTGGTGACAAGTAGTTCCCTTGAAATGCTCAATTCTCTTGAATGGAGAACCCTAAAAGTGTCATTGGTATTATTTACCAGTTTTTTTTAAATGTACTATTTAAAAGTTACAGATTTGTAAAGTTAATATTGAGTGGCTTCTTTTTTCTCTGCTCCTTCTCTCTCTTTATCTACATGCTTGCACTCTTCACAATTCATTCCGGTCTGCCTCTGTTGCAGCCTAATCAAGAGTTAATGCTTTGCACCGCTGTGCTCACTGTCTCTTTTGCTCAAAGTCCTCTCTCTCTCTCTCTCTCTCTCTCTCTCTCTCTATTGGCTGCCTCTCAGTTGGTCACTAATTAACCAACCTCATGTTTCCTCTCTCTGTCTCCCTCCCTTACCTCTCCTATTACCCTTTACCCTCTGCCCTTAACACCCCTCTTCTTCTTTCTCCCCACCTTTTCCTTCTCATGCTGTTGCACTGCTGCATCCTGTCCACAAGGTGGCAGTAGGAGACATAGTGAAGGTGACCAATGGCCAGCATCTCCCGGCTGACATGGTTATTGTGTCCTCCAGGTCAGACGTTCGTGTGTATGAGTGTGTGTTTGTGTTTGTCAGCACATATAATTTGTGTACATTTGTCTGTATATATGTTTTTAATCATTTGTTTTATACTACTTTTAGGACTGCAACTCATGATTATTTTCATTATCAATCAATCTGTCGATTAGTCTGTTGATAATCATTTAGTATATAAAATGTAATGATAAAATGTAATCTCAAATTGTGGGAATCTAAAGTAGTGTATTAAAATTGATCAACAGTCTAAACATCCAAAGTGTTCATGTCAATACCATCATCATCATGTAAAGGAAGCAAATATTTATTTTTGAAAAGCAAATATGTAATAATGATGTTAATAAAGTTATTATTAAAAAGACAATTTCTTAATTGATTATTAAATAATTAGAATTGTCACTGATTGATTTCCTGACGATTATTGGATTATTGGATTTTGATGCATCTTTTCCACAGCGAGCCACAGGCCATGTGTTACACTGAGACCTCCAACCTGGATGGAGAAACCAACCTGAAGATCAGACAGGTAATACACAAAAGCATAGCTGTTAGTTTGTCAGATTTCTCTCTTTCTGAATTCTGCACTTGGTCAGCAAGGAACTTCATATTAAGGTTTTAATAGAGAGTATGTGTTATTAAAAACATCTAATGTTACAGTTAAGATGCAAATGAACAAATTAATAAAAGAAAAATGTTGGCACTTACTAGGGGGTGACCTCTAGTTCACCTAGTTGTTTTTAACTGATTTTGTGTAAAGCACTTTGAATTGCCCTGTTGCTTAAATGTGCTCTATAAATAAAGCTGCCTTGCCTTGCCTTGCCTAGTAAGAGCTATCGCCCCATGTTGGCTGAGTCCTGCAGTGGCGCGGGTTTGAATCCAACCCTTTGCTGCGTGTCATTCTCCATCTCTCTCCCCCTTTCATGCCTATCCTCTATCTCTATGTAATAAAGGGAAAAGCCCCCCAAAAATCTTTAAAAAAATACTTATATATGTTGGCATTGGCTTTAAGAACTCTAGATCAAGTGAAACCATACTTCCTAACATTTGCATCCGAACAGGTCATACATAAGATCTCATGTTTCATGCAGTTCTCTTTGTAGCCTCTATTTTTATTAGTCTTTGTTGTGCTTTATGAACATTGCTTTTCTGTAATGTACTTTGTGGAAATCCTGTTTGGTAAAAAGTGCTCCCTCAACAAACTTTCCTTATT
This sequence comes from Percina caprodes, assembly GCA_013375575.1. Lineage (NCBI taxonomy): Eukaryota > Metazoa > Chordata > Actinopteri > Perciformes > Percidae > Percina > Percina caprodes. The sequence goes on from JABXJD010000131.1 coordinate 900,938, forward strand.
TTTTTCCAGGGTCTCTCACTCACAGCTGCTTTTCAGACCCTGGAGGATTTGGTTGCGCTGTCTGGTCGTTTGGAGTGCGAAGGCCCAAACAGACACCTGTATGACTTCACTGGCACACTGCGGCTGGAGAACCAGAAGTGAGACACACACACGCAGTTGATCAGTTATTGACTGATTGCAAGTGTATTTACAGTATAATGTGCAAAACGTTTTTGTTTTATTTTAAATTGTTAATCAGTAGTATTCAGAATCAGCTTTATTTGCCAGGTATGAGGACACATACGAGGAATTTTTCTTTGGAGCATCGTTGCTCACACTGTGCTTACACACAAAACAACCAAAACAAAAATATACACACTAATATATACATACTCTAAACAGAACAATATAGAAGCATGATACTGGGATAAATAGTATGTTATTTTATGAACATTATGGACAGTTCTGAAATAGGAAATAGAATGATGAATAAATAACAAATAAGAGAGATGTGAGAATGGGAATGATGAGTAAATAGTAAATAATAAGTGAGATATGAGAATGATGAATAAATAGTAAATAAGTGTAATAATAAGTGGAACCAGTAAACAGGTGCTGTAGAGACAGTGATTACCGGGTTATTGACTAGAATTGAACCTGACACTTTGGGTAAGAAGTCAGCTGTTCATCAGAGAAATGGCTTGTGGGTAGAAACTGTTCCTGAGTCTATTGGTTTTGGCGTATAGTGCTCTGTAGCGCCTACCAGAGGGAAGAAGCTGGAAGAGGTTGTGTCCGGGGTGAGATGGGTCTGCAGTGATGGTTCCTGCACGTTTCCTGACTCTGGATGTGTATAAGTCATGAACGGAGGGCAGGTTGGCACCGATGATCTTTTCTGCTGTCCTAACTGTCCGTTCAGTTAGTATCTTTGTATAAAACAGACCTGGCCAAGACAGCAGGATAAAGCTATACATATCATAGATTTTATAGTCTTATCCAGCAGAAAAGAGACACAATTTAAAAGTCACCTAGAAAAGTGAAGGCTGTCATAGTGAAACATTTTCTTTCTTGATGAAATAAAATTCACCAAGGGTTTTATAAAGTATACATTTTCAGTCAAATAAAGTAAAATTTGAGAAGTGAACTTTGACTCACAAATGTTGGTCTCCCTAAATTTGCATTAATTTCTCATGTTTTGTTGCTGATTACCTCCTTTTGTTCTACTCAGTCCAGCTCCCCTGGGTCCAGACCAGGTGTTGCTACGCGGCGCCCAGCTCAGAAACACGCAATGGGTTGTGGGAATTGTTGTCTACACCGGCCATGACTCCAAACTGATGCAGGTAAACTCAGTGGCCCTCATTTATACCAGCGCAGAAATCCTCTTACAACAGGCTTCACGTGGGATTCATGAAACATTCGTATCACACTAATCAGAACATAAGCATGATCGTTCACTGATAAATGCAGCGGCTGGAAACGATCGTAATTTAAATATCACGCCCCAATATATTCTCAGTTTTGAGGCCTTGCCCATACTATTTACAACTTGGCCAGACATAGTCCGGCTAAGAAGTGGCACTTTTCAGAGGTGGAGATTGAAACCCTGACATCTCAGTTTAATTTACAATAACATGTGTCCAATTTGGCAGCCTAAAAACTGATATTAGGTTGTAGGAAGAAAGCGTAATAGAAAGAGATCACTGATGCGGTCAACAGTGTTGTCGTATTAAATCAGACTCCAGCTGAAGTTTATTTAATTTATACATCCTTGATATATGTATACTCCTTATAGTATTATATAGGCTTAGATTGCAATCTCTTAGGCCTACATGTAGGTGTACCTATATTTAAACAAACACACGGTAGCAGAGTTTATGCAGTGTTTTTTTTATTTTACGTGTTTTTTTTTTTTTCATGAGTCAGAGCCAGGCAACAGCTGTGAGGAAGAGTGCGTGTCCTCCGCCCCCCGTGCTGGACCACCACCCCGACCCTGTCTCCTGACAGCAGAGGGGCCGGAAAAACAAGCCGAAATATGTCGGTCACTGGCAGAAAGAAATTTTTCCCTTATGTCCATTAGCGACACTTTTAAAAAAACAAACAAAAACCTGAAGAATAAATAAAAATTTTGTGCAACGTCATGTTTCCTGTATTGAATATCATTTGTCAGATTTTAAACTGTTGGAGCACATCCAAGTCCCAGTGTTTGGATTGCTGACACTCTTCTGCCAAAACTGATTTTGTAATTGTGTATGACAAATTGAATTAGTTAAGCAAAAGTGTTTTAAAGGCTGCTACAAGTGGATATCTTCCCAGAAAATCTATTGTAACTCAATGAAACTGTGCCATCACCCAGCAGCATTTTGATGTGAGTGTCTTTGTGTTCACCTGCTAGAACTCCACCAAGGCACCACTGAAACGCTCTAATGTGGAGCGAGTGACCAACATGCAGATCCTGGTCTTGTTTGGTATCCTGTTGGTCATGGCCCTGATCAGCTCTGTGGGCGCCGCCATCTGGAACAAAGAACATACTGAAGAGTCCTGCTGGTACCTGTCCCGGGCTGGTGAGAATACACACAAATGTACCACATCACAACCTGTAACTTAAGTCTTTGTTAGGAATTGGGATGAATACACAATTTAAGGGTCAGTAAATGAGTGAATATTATGTGTTTATGCAGGTGACATCTCCACTAACTTTGCATATAACCTGCTGACTTTCATCATCCTGTACAACAACCTGATCCCCATCAGCCTGCTGGTCACTCTGGAAGTGGTCAAGTTCACACAGGCCCTCTTCATCAACTGGGTATGGTCCATGTGTGTTTGGTAACGCATGTTTTCAAATTAACTTACTGTAAGTAGTCAAATATTCCTGATCACTTTGTTTGCTTTTTGTTTCCCCCCCCAGGATGAAGAGATGTACTACGCAGAGACAGACACACCGGCTGTGGCTCGAACGTCCAATCTTAATGAGGAACTGGGCCAGGTCAGTTCCTATCCCTCCTCATAATCAGTGGCTTTAGGATGGAAAGATAAAAGTATATATAACTTTGTCTGTTCACACAGAAACAGATTTTCTTGCATTCTCTGCTCCAACAATCAACAGATAATAGATTAAAAAACACATTAAAAAAATATCTGTCTTTGTCTTTTCCATCATCCATTGTCTGTCTTTACCAGGTGAAGTATCTCTTTTCCGACAAGACAGGAACACTCACCTGTAACGTCATGCACTTCAAGAAATGTACCATTGCGGGAATTACATATGGGTCAGTCATCTTTTTTTTGTAAATTCAATTTTGCCTCTTAGCTTTACCTGTGAAAGAAGCCACCTACTAAAAGAAAATGAGCGCAGAATGTCGCTGAATGCACTTTAGCACTGAGTAACCTTTTTAATCTCTAATTGTTTATCTAAACCATCATCTTAGACTAACTTGTAATGACAAATAAGCTGGTATTAATTCAGTTGATTGAACTCTTGCATGCTTGATCAAGTGAACTAACCAACTCACTGACTGATTGATTCCTTTTCCAATACAACCATAATCATCACGGCAGCCACTTCCCTGATCTTGACTGCGATCGTTCAATGGAGGACTTCAGGTTAGGGACCTTCTTATCTGTCTTCCCCCATCTGATATTCTTTTCTCCATTTTAGGGTCTGCATGGTTTGAGAAATCAATGTACTGTGGAGAGTATGTGTTGATCAGAAAAAAATATACAGAAAGTTGACAAAACTCATTCTCAAATGCTATTTGAATTCCAACAATAATATGTCTACACAATATTAGAATAGAATTAGAATAACTCCTGCCATAAATTTATTTTTCTTGTCTTACAGCAACCTGCCGCCCGCCAGCAATAACTCTACAGAGTTTGATGACCCAACACTTGTCCAAAACATTGAGACCCACGTAGGTGTCACTGAAGCGTTTCTTATATATTTTTGCTGTTAAGGATGCTGTTAAGAACCGTGTGTGTGTTTTCTCAGCCTACATCCCCTCAGATCTGTGAGTTCCTGACAATGATGGCAGTGTGCCACACCGTGGTCCCAGAGAGAGAGGAAGACCAGCTCATTTACCAGGCCTCTTCGCCAGATGAAGGAGCGCTTGTCAAAGGGGCCAAAGGGCTCGGCTTTGTTTTCACTGCAAGAACCCCGCATTCAGTCATAATTGAAGCTGTAAGTGTGTATCTGTGTGTTTTTCCTGAGCTGCATTTTGCAAAGTTAGGAGCTGACATTTTGTTGTTTATTTCAGAGAGAAAAAGAGATGAGCTACGAGCTATTGAACGTGCTAGAGTTTTCCAGGTAATACTCCCATATATGTTCTTCACAGCCAGTAAATAACTTTGATACATAAGACTGTTGTGTGTTTTGAAACTGCACCTACTGCTTCCTTCACAGTAACCGCAAACGCATGTCTGTGGTGGTCAGAACCCCCAATGGGAAACTACGGCTGTACTGCAAAGGAGCTGTATGTTTATCTCAATATAACTGTAGTTCAGCACTTTAAATGTCTTTTGAACTTTTTTCATTAATGCTTATTTTGTTGTTTTGCAGGATAATGTAATTTTTGAACGTCTGACTGAGGCATCCCAGTACAAAGAATTAACTCTTGCTCATCTGGAACAGTTTGCTACTGAAGGTAAAAAAAAGAAAAAGAAAAAAAGAGAGAGTAAGCCATAGTTTCTTTGTTTAAAACACTTGTTTTTTTCACTAGAAATCCATTTATCTTCATTACTCTTTTACTCTGACTTAACTTTACCTTTATTGCCTGCATTAGTATTATAAGCCTAGCTAGCCTAACCAGCCGAGACCTGGTGGCTAACCGTAGCACGCTAGCATACTAGCTTGTTCTCAATGGAAAAACACCGCTACAACACACACAAGTTCACCATAATCTACAAAAGAACTACTTACATGTCCCTGTTCTGCAGGTATTCCATAAGTGTGCCCTCGTTTAGAAGAAATCTCCCAGCTAATCCTGCCTAGTATTGACCAAAGTGGGAGAAAGAGTTATCTAGCTGATGTGATCTTACCTGCACATGTGCGACTCCCAACAAAGATAGTATAGATAGTCTCACTCTGTAGAAAAATAAGTGAGATGTCTCACTCTGTAGCTAAAACAGAGACCCAAAGACACTGGATCTGCAGCAATGTACAACAAAAATATGGTGTTTTTTGAAAATTAAACCATGTAAACCTATTCTGGGAACCTGAAATGAGCATAATATGGGCGCTTTAAAATGAATCAGAACTATCCTTCCAGAGACTACATCCATGCTAATAAGTTTACGTTTTAAAACGCATAACATTTTCTACGTTTACGCCTAGCTCCCACTACTACTCTGGTTATATTTTAGTCTGGACAGGCAGAAACGGACACCTTTTTTTTTTTTATAAGAAAAGAAAATGATGATACAGAAATTCACATTCGCTCCTTGATTGGGTTTTATCAGTCACAACGTGTCCTTGCCTTTTTTCATCACGCTGCTATCATGTGACCCTTTTCATGGAGAAAACAAACATACCAGTGTTTATTTTATACATTGATGACGAATTAAAGCCATTGCTGACCTTGTTGTTTATTCTAGCAGCTGTTGTGCAGTGTAATTCTTCGTTTTATAATGCTGCTACTGCCTACATGCGCAAGAGGTGAGCGATAATTGGAGCGTGTATCATCCTTACACGCGCATGCCAGTGTACGTGAATGGTCTGTGAAAGGTGCTGTTGGGCATGTTAGTATGGATGGAGATTAGTTCTGAAACGGTGCGCTTGTGAGAACAGAGATCATTTTTTTTCTTTTAAAATCCTGTTTTATAGTAGCCTCTTTCCTTCCATTTTATAGTAGTTTCCTCCATTCTATTTGCTTCTAAGTGTTCCAACTACTTACTCCCAGTTAGAAAGGTAATCTATTCTACATGACACCACCACTGATCACATTGATCGTCCTATTCTCCTCCCTTCCATCCAGGGCTGAGGACTCTGTGTTTTGCCTATGTGGACCTGGAGGAAGATGCCTACCAGGAGTGGCTGAAGGAATACAATCGTATCAGTACTGTGCTCAAAGACCGCGCTCTGAAACTAGAAGAGTGTTATGAACTACTGGAAAAGGTAAACACACCATCTCTTTCACTATAGTTATGTGTATTGTTGATCTCCAACTTTATGTGAGATTTCTTGAAATAAAAGCACAGCCCTGAAAATTCTTCAAGTCATAACATTTTTCCTGATACAGACCCTCACACAGTCACACTTCATGTTTGCCAGCAGGTGGCAGAGTGGCTCCATTGGTTCCCAAACGTCAACAAACACAGTGCTCCTCCATTACTCATTACATGTGTAAATCACAATACCTAGTCAGATTTCCCTTTTTTTTTAAAAGGATGACATTGTGGAAATATTGTATTGGTTGATCAGAAAGATGGCTCTGAGTGGGGAATAAGACAAAGTAACAAAGATTTCATATGATAGGATTTTCAGAAGAAAGTTAATACTAATAGGTGGGAAAACCAAGGATTTAGAGTAGCGCGTCTAGGTGAGAAAAGTAAGTGAAGAGGGGAAAAAAGAGGAAGCAGGAGGAGGGTAGCTCAGACTGGGAGACCACAAGGGTAATTACCTGCACCAGCCTGCCAAAAGCCCCATAAAACTGGAGTCAACAACACAGTAGTGTTAACTTGTGTGTCTGTGCGAGCGTTTGTGTGTGTGTCCAAGTGTGTCTAATGAGGGTACACATGCATTTTAAATGCTGAACAAATTAAAGCGAGGTGGAGAAAAGTAATGGGTTACTTCTTGGCACGAAGACAGAGTTGGTACAGAGGTCTAATGTGAGCTGCTGTACCAACTGAACTGAACTTGCTGGCATCATTAGCCTCTTTCCGACCAGGTAGTTACAGGGACACCGTTATAGGAATTGTCCACTTCTAAACAGTTCTACTAAATACTCTCCCCCAAAACAAAGAGCATTACTGGCCAAGCGACAAGCTAGTGGCCCTGACAGGCGCTACTTGGCTGTCACATAACTTTATGGAGCATCTCAAGTCCAAAAACTTTTAAGCAAATTGTCCATTGGGCAACGATTTTTGCAATACTGCCTATATTTGAAATCTAAACAGTTCATTTCTTGCCTAAAACGTTCTTAGAAGTGAATTTAATGATGAATAAGATGGCGAAAATTAGGGCTGCACGATTATGGTCAAAATGATAATCACGATTATTTTGATCAATATTGAGATCATGATTAATTATCATGATATTTGTTGATTTTAATACAAATACTTTAATACAGGTTTGCCTCTCATGCTTAACAATATACAGCTGTGTTAATAACAATTAAAACTGGACAAATGTCAGAAGTGCGGACTGGCGCTATTGCCACTTTGTCTCTTCATGTTGCTATGGAGCCGTGTGTGAGCGAATGGGGGCGGTGCTGCGTAGAGAGTAAGAGGAGAGATACAAGCACAGGCACGGCTTTATAGAAGAAATAGGTCATGTAACACAAAATTAAATCATATCAACATTTGGTGCACCGGTGCGACATAGGAAAAATGTAAGTTGCACCCTAGAGCCCCATGAGCTAACAGACACAAACTAGCACTGGTCACTGCTGTTGTCTGAAAAACAACACAGACTGGACAAAATCTTGCATTTAGTAAACCGGTCAATCTTGTGACCAACGTATGACGGCTGCTATCTGTTGTGGAATTTTCCTCACGTTACTCTATCCTCTGTGACTGTCTACATCTAGAAACTAAGCTGCGCGGTGGAGGGAACAACTCTGACTGGCACATGATCAGACACTGGTTTATGGAGCAGTAGATTGGCTTTGCAAAAACACCCGGAGTGTTCTATGAACGGAATGACGCATTTAAAATATCGCTTGATCACGCAAATTTGAGCGTGGGAAGTCAAAATGGTGATGAAAATTTGATTAATTGTGCAGCCCTAGCAAAAATTGTTGTTGGTCTGTCTGTACCGGAGACCTGACTCTCGGTTGACCAAGGTTGCGGAAAAGGGAACAGCGAAAAGACCCTGCCCTGAAGTAGGTGCTGGAAGAGTCACAGGAACTGTGGTCAGAGGAATTTAAAAATCCCCAAATTGGTCCAGTCGGAACACAAGAAAAAAAGGGTTCTAGGAATGTTATGTTTTAGGAACTGCAAGTCTTACCCTCTAACCACAGTACATACTGTATGGATGATGTCACATACATACTAACATACTCGCACACAGGCTGTTGAAGTTTGGCTGATTTTTTAAAAAAATTTTTGCCTAAATGATTTATTTTAACCTACTCCTTTGGGCCATATTTTGTTCTCACTGTCCTTTTGAATCTTACTTCTCAAATTATCTTGATCTGTCTATCTGTTCTGCCAACAGAATTTACTGCTGTTGGGTGCCACAGCCATAGAGGACCGTCTGCAGGCTGGCGTGCCAGAGACCATCGCCACTCTGATGAGGGCCGACATCAAGATCTGGGTCCTTACTGGAGACAAGCAGGAGACTGCCATCAACATAGGTGAGAGGAAAACACTTAACTATAAACACTATGGCCAAAATGTCATTAGGACAGTTCTGCCACAAGCAGATGGAAAAGAAGAGCTGTGAGGATGCTTTTAGTGAAGTATGTGCCAGTAATGTAGGCAAATTGAGGTGATAGTGACCCTTGTGAAAGTCCCCTTGTCACTGCAGCCTGTTATGCAGCAACATAGGGAACTGTATGTATTGTGGAGTTTATTGAATCATGGCTAGAAGAATAACAGCCATTATGTGGGCTGTGAAATGCCAAACATGTCTCCAATCCCTAAGTGATATGTTCCAGTGGTCAGTGTGCGCAGGGTAGAAGGGCTTAAATCTGCACAGAAATGACATTTGTGCATTTGATTTCTCTTGGCAGTTGTGGAGGATGTTTGTGGCAGATGTCCACAAAAGCAACACTTACAAATAAAAAACAAAATTTGGTTTAAAAGTTTGGACACCCTCTGAGACTGAACTCTACAAATTGTTTGTTTTCCACACCTTAATATGATTGAACTGCTCTTTACACCTTTTATTAGTATTGAGAATAATTGTGAGTGAGTGGTTTTGCTGTGTTTAGTTGCTGCATGATGTAGTTGAACTATGCATAAGTGACTACAATAGAGATATGATGATGGCTGGAGGCTGATGGAGGAGAATGGAGTCAGATAGCTGTGTGAGAGAATGTATCAGAACATGAGACCCATTTTTCACCTGTGTTTTGGGTTTGAGTACATCTAATCTCTCTCCCATCCCCCATTCTCTACCTTCCACTATCTGTTTCTCAGGTTACTCCTGCCGTCTGGTGACACACCACATGTCCCTCATCATTGTCAATGAGGACTCTCTGGATGTGAGTAGACCTTCCTCTTCCTACTGCAGACCTCCTTCATTCACGTCTGTTTACACTTTGTACAGTATTGGGACTGTTTGTACAGGAGGGAGAGGGTTATGTGGTGGGGTCTTAAGCAGGTTACTGTGGGAACTAGGGTGTGGTCCACATCCAGATTGGTGGGTGGGGCTCTTTGTTTGCTCACAGGTGCAGGTAATTAAAGTCTCTGGTGTCCCTTTTGGAGAAAGGGATAAAAAGAAACAAGTAGTGAGCTATCACTTCTTTCCCTCTCTCTTCCTTTTTTCTTCTCTTTCACAACATTCACATACAGTACATGGCTATTAATGTCAAACAGTATTCCCACACTATGTGTGTCTCTTTAACTAACCTATTTCTAGCTAGATGCCAGCACGGTGCACAGACTGTATATATGTTGACATGTATGTATGTATGTTCCTGTTGCTTTTTTGTGAGATCTGAGATCTTTAAATAAGATTTCACAAAGTTATGTGTCTTTGCGTTCAGGTGTCATGTGTGACTGCTTAACCAGAGTGGCTTGATTACTGTCATGTGCCTCTGTGTCAATCTCTTTTACACACTCACACACTCTCCCTGACTCCCACGTCTGTGCCTACACTCAAATACACGTACTGTACACATACAATCACAGTGTGTTCACTTTTACAAAGTTTGTTTATATGTGAGACTGGGGAGATTATGCCTCATAAAGTTTTAGTGTCGGAACTGTGTGTGTGTGCTTGTGTGTGTATTTGTTTATGGGTGCCTGTTTGTGGGCCCAAAGAGGGATTTTATTAGTCTATGGCATGATCAACACGACCTTAGAGAACTCTGTGGTATACATTGCATCCAATTGGAATCTGTGTGATGCATCAAAGTGGTGTCTGGCTGGTCAAAAGCCAGACAGCGTTCAAGGCCACTTAGATGCTGAGTAAACTGAGCTGGACAGGGTGAACATTGAATGTCAGGGTAATACAGGTACTTTAGCCTGGGAATTGTCCATGGCATAGACAATTATGTGATTAGTACAAAAGGGTGAAAGCTAATACAGTTAGCACTGTAAGTGCACTCGATCTTAATAAGGTTTAGAAAATTTAGTTAGCAGCCTGTCTTCCATGTTTTATCACATACTGTACTGATCCACTAAAATGTTGTCTGATTGCTGTCTGGTCAATATAGTTTGGGTTGGAGGGTAAAACATTTGGCCTTAACAGGTGATGACATCAAAAAGTTGTTTATTTTATTTTATTTCTTTTATGTATTTGATATCTATAAGCTGTAATTGCAACCACAGGGAATGTTATACCTACCTTCCTTTGGGAAATTCTTCTACAAAAATTATAAATTGGTGTAGGTAGATCCAGTAGCACATAAAACAAGAGGTTTCTGTTACAACAGTCAGTATTCTTTTTAGCACAGTGCTGCTGAGGAAGGTCTGGCTACTTCACACAGCATTACAGGATGGGAGAAAAATGTGCTCTGGTTTATGGGCGTGTCTTTAAACCGATCTCAATCATCTTGGGTGGTGCTAAGCGCCAGACGGAGCCCTGGTGCCGCTGCAAAATATCCTCGAGAAGGAACTTGTTTTGATGGAACATGTACTGTACGTTCAAAAGTTGTTTTAGTCGTGCAGTAGAAAACTCTGATTGAACAGATAGTCTAGCTAGCTGTCTGGATTTACCCTGCAGAGATCTGAGGAGCAGTTAACCATAGTCCTCATAAATCCACCGGAGTTTAAAATTTAAACAAAAAAAAGCAGAAGGTGACAGACACTCGGCCAAAAAGGCATACATCTGGCGGAATATTCAGCAGGAACGGACCAATCCCAGAAGTGGAACGTCGTGGATATAGACTACATTCACTATTACTGAATTATTCTTACGTGATTTTTTTTAATTAATTTTTTTTGTGGTGCAGTTTTAGTATTTTCTCATGTAAATACAGACAGAGACTTTCGGTTCAGTACACTCCATTTAGCAGCAACTCAAAACTACTTGGTGGATTAGGGATCCATCTTTTAGCTGGAAAGCCTGGCCTCAATACAAAGAAATGGCAAACGTCCACCCCGCTGTGTCCTTGAGCACGTTTTTATGTTTGTACCAGCTCAGGGTTAATATCACTCAAGGAGTTCTGTTGTTAAATAGTTGTACTAACACCTTTCTGTATGGCACTAAGAGACAGGAACGAGGAGAGGGACAGCTGTTCCTGAAACATAAACCATGTGTCATGAGTCATCTACAGTATGCTTCAGAGCCCAGTGCATTTGTAGCACACTTTCAAGTGGGTGTAAATGCAACAGCAAACATGAGACAGAATAAGCAACATAAAACTGCTGCAACAAAATCCAATAAAATATGAGAATAATGAATGCTGGCATTTCAAAGACAATCAAATATTTGTCAGATCAGATATCCAATATCCTCTTCCTTTAAAAACACACATCTAGAGCTTTGATATTTGGACAGATGAATGTAAGAGAAGAAACATTCTCATATTTAGCATGCTTGTGTGTGCATGTGGTGTCACAGTCATGCTTGTCAATCAAAACAACTTCAGAGAGCTCTGGTTGGGACTGGACACACTCTTCAGTACAATGCTTATCTCGCACTTAAAATAACTTGCACTGGTTCAGCTTCTATATGCTGGTGGGCCATGTGAAACCTGCATGTGAGCGAAAACAGAACCTGCTTATCAAAATCTCACGTCGAGGTGAAACGTCTTGCCCTTATTTTAAAAAAATGTGTCCCGACTTTTCACTCTCTATCGCACCCTCTTATTGCGGTTATCAGTGTGAAGGCTGATCTGTGCAGTGGATCTTGCATTTGCCTACAACCTCCACGTTTGTCAGCACCCTCTGTATGCACCAAATGTTTGTGTGTGTGTGTGTGTGTGTGTGTGTGTGTGTGTCTGCCTGTCTGTCTGTCTGTCTGTCTGTCTTCAGAGGAAGAGCATGAACAAGCAAAAAAATGTGTGTTTATCTTAGTGGAAGCGCAGGAGTGTGTTCATGAATAAAAACGAGGGGTGTTTATTGTGCTTCATGAATGAGATAGACAATCTGGATAGAGAAGGGGGAGGAAAAAGGGGGGCCAAGCCATGTGAGGGCGATGAGTGAGTGGTAATGCAATCTCCTTTTGCTGCTCCGCCTCATCAAAACAAACCCTGTGAGCAATGCCTCCTGGGTAAACGGTTTGCGACCAATGAAGCTGTGACAAGCGCCATCTGTCACCTTCAGATCACATGCCACACACAGACTCACACAAATCTTTGCCCTGTCTCCTTCTGTTTAGTCAGTACTGAAGTACACAAGCATACACATGTAATGTCTCCTTTTTTCTTTTTTACTTTTGTCTGAATCTGACACACACACACACACTCTCACACACTCATTCATTCTCTCTTTCTCTATTTACTTTAGATGCAGTAGTACATGAGACTGATCAGCTTGTTAGTTCTGAATATACATACATACTCACTAACTTTCCCACAATCCCCCTCTCCCAGTCATGCTGCCTGCAGTACAACTCTTAAACAAACAACATTTCTCATCTGCTCATTAATCATCTTTACACACACACACACACACACACACACACACACGTTGTGCCTCAACTTGCAAGCTCTATTGTTCTGGCTTTTTTCAATTTTTAATAGTTTTTCAACATCAGGCCTCCCACTGTTAAAGTCCACGTGTGTTTCTATTTTTCTGTGTGTGTGTTTCTGGCTCAGGGAGCAGAGGATGTGGATGTTTGCACAGATGCACTGTGTGATAATTAAATGGTATATTAAATCTCAGTGGTGACAGAATCTGCACTTCAGATAAGAGCATGTCTTTCTCCGCCTTCTTTTCACTCCACAGCGTGCGCGCTCTCTCCCCCGCCCCGGGGTCTAGTTAACGCTCCTTGTCCTTCCCCGTTCCCCTGTTCTTTGTACCTTTTCCCATTTATCTTATTTTGCTTAGTGCTTTTTTGCATATCTTAAACTCTATGTACATTTGCCACGATGGCACTAGCAATTGAGCTCTCTTTGAATGGAGAGGGTGGCCTGGATCAGATCAACATTTGGCTTTCCCCATTGTGTGTGTGTGTGTGTGTGTGTAAATGATGATGATAAATGGGTGGAAATGCGTGCATATATATATATATATATATATATATATATATATATATATATATATATATATATATATATATATATATATATATATATATATATATATATATATATATGCACATATTTCTGCCCAATTTGAGCTCCGATGCATATGAAAAATAAACATTTAGTTTGGAACATAAAAATGTTTGCTAATGAGATCTGTTATATTTCAACTGGTGCAATCAAAGAGTTAAGCAATCTTTTCCTCTAAGGTCTCCAGAAATAGCAGGTAATTTAGCGTGAGAAAGAATAAAGTTACATAGTAATGGATTTTTCTTTGGTCCCATGTTTGTTCTCTTTGAGGGTGTTAACAGATCATAGTGGACCTTTTGTGAGCTTTCTTTTTATGTTGAGACACGGTTCTTATAGGAATACAGTTAGGTCTGGACTTGCTGTACTTGAGTAAATGGTTGCCTAGCTTTAAGAGCTAACTAGTGTTTGTACCTTAGTTACCTTTTTAATCTTCTATAGCTCCCTGCAGACTTAGCCTGGTTATTATCCTGGGTTATCTTAGCCGCCGTTAAAGCATTGACTGGACCTGCTGTGACAAGTCACTGTGTTGTATTAGCAGCTCACTACTAGGCTGGTGAACAGTTTGCATTTACTTGTTTAAGGCTCTCTCCTCTAGGGCCTTTTTATAATGTCCATTTTTATGCACAACTAGCAACAAAGCCATAATTATATTCCTCTAAATAACTCATACAGTCTGTGAAATTTGAAACTGTCCCCTCCGACATCTGCTCATATCATATTGGAAAGAGCTTTACAGAATCAAGACCCATGCAGAAAGTTGTGCAAGACTTTAAGCATCAACACACCAAATATGTGAAGTACAGTGTTTTTATACAATCATTAGTGCGGTTTACTTTGTATTTCGCCGCTAATGTTTTGTATGTCATTCCTCTGTGATAAGGTAAGGACAAGCCGGAAAAGGTTCTTATTTTTTTTTTTTTGTCCGATTCTCTTCTCTCACACGTGCTCGGCATGTACACATACACGCAACCCCAGTGCACTTACATGCAAACAGACACACTCATACATGCACACACATGTATTACTCCTCTGTAAACACACACACACACACACACACACACACACACACACACACACACACACACACAGACAGTTTGAGTTTCAGGACTCTGACAACCTGTAATCTCCTTTAATCCTTTCATTATGTTTTTGTTTTCCTTTCCGCTGTTTGGGGAAAAAGGTGAATGCAAACAGGAATTCCGGCATACAAAGAAAAACACACAGCCTTAGGCTGAGAAAACAAGAGCAGGGAGTTTTTGGGAAGAGGAGGGACACTTGTGTGTATGTGTGCATCTCTATTTGGCAAGAAGAGAGACCACATTGTTCTTATGATTATGTTACATACACATGTATGTGTGCGTGTATGTGTGCATGTGTGCGTGCTTGCTGTGTTGTCTCTTGCACATGTTGACCTGTGGACATAGGGCTCGTCTCTCTGCGGGTCACTGGACTCTCTCAGTTCTGATGGCCGCCAGTAACCCACTGTGAGAGAGACTGTGTAGATTCTAAACACAGCCACATTTCAGTCACATCAAATGTTTGTGCACTTTTGTGTCTAGAGTTTGGTCTTGTGTATCTGATTGCCATGTGTTTAGTTGGATTGCCCAAACAATTTCTGTCAGGGGGCATTTCATTTTGCGTCATTCCTTGTTTAAGTGTTTAAACATAAGCTGTATCTACAGTATTGAATAGCACTTGATGGATAAAACATCTGCTTAGTGTTGGAGTTACTTTAATAGGTTTTAACCTGAATTCACCAGGTGGTAGCCTTAATGTAAAAAAACTTAACAGCTGGAACTGTTAAGTCCTGTTAACCTTGTTTTTCACTGTTCTTACATGGTTTAATGACAATTCATAATTGAAAGCTAAAAGTTGTTCCTTTTTAATTTCTTATTCGATAATCAGCAGAACTTCTGTTTTACATATTGTGTGTGTGTGTGTGTGTGTGTGTGTGTGTGTGTGTGTGTGTGTGTGTGTGTGTGTGTGTGTGTGTGTGTGTGTGTGTGTGTGTGTGTGTGTGTGTGTGTGTGTGTGTGTGTGTGTGTGTGTGTGTGTGTGTGTGTGTGTGTGTGTGTGTGTGTGTGTGTGTGTGTGTGTGTGTGAGAGAGATGGCTAAAACATCTGCTTAGTGTTGGTGTTAATTTAATAGGCTTTAACCTGAATTCACCACATGATCGCCTTAAAGATCGCCAACACTAGAGAACTTTTCCCGCTTCTGTCCTCCTACAGGTTGGAGGCGGAATTGTCCCATTATGTCTCACTTGAACTGAAGGTCCGCAATCCGATCTGGCAAACTTGCATAGTGTGGTAATAGCCGGTAGAGAGCTGCAAAGCAAATGCAGAAGTGCTGTTCACCCTGTTACTATTTGATGAACCACTTGAATGATTTTAGAACCATTATTTTAAGTTACAAAAAATTTTCTAGTGTTGCTTTAAGGTAAAGAGCTTTTAGAAACATGAAGTCACAGCTGGAACTGTTAAGTCCTGTTAGCCTTATTTTTTTCATAATTGAATCTTGTGTGTGTGTGTGTGTGTGTGTGTGTGTGTGTGTGTGCGCCTAGTAGCATGCCTGCTTCTCCACATGGAATTCATTACAACACTGTGGGATGTTTATTTTCTCTATTAATCCTTGTTCCTCTATTATCGAGCTCAGTCAAAACTGCCCCCAAACTTCTGCACTGCAAACAAGCTGGCATATACATAAACACACACACACACTTACATTTTGCTGTTCAACATGAATGATGCATTTTACACCACCACGATATTAGTCCAGCTCATTTCTTTTTTTTTTTCTTTTTTTTTTTCTTCCTCCTAATTGTGTGTTCTTTTGCATATTTTCTCTCTGTGGTGTGTTTTCAGATTTGATGTCATGGTTCAATATGCCCCTGGGACCTTGTAGCATCAACGTGTTGTGATGATGTCTGGAACAACTGTGAACTTTATATTGGCATTCTTTATTGTTTAGTGTACACAGACGCAAATTCTTTTCCCAGATGAAAGCATCTCGTTCAACCAGGAGCATATGTCTTCCATTTACTGGCAGTGGTTTTGACCTTTCAACAAATTGTCTGCGTGTTTTGATGTGTGTGATTTGTATTTTCACCATTTATATTTCCACAAAAACATAAAACCTGAAAATGCCATCACTTGAAAGGGCCGCTGCCGGTTTGCATCACAAAAACATAATTTTTCAGGGTGAGATTTAGATTTATGATTGGTTAGGGTGCAGATAAGGATTGTTAGTGGTTAGTTCAGGGTTTGAGGTTCGTGGTTTGGTTTTCACTGTAAGCCAACAGCATTTTCTGATCCATCCTAATGAACACTGACGTGTTGTATGGTATGTTGCTGACTTAAACCAACTGTAGAAAAAATGTTGAAGTTAAAAGCGTGTCAGTAAAAGCATGTCGATGTGTGAAACTGTCAAACTAGTCTCTGAAGCTTAGTGTTTTGGGGGGGAGAATGTAGAATATCTAGTCAATCTTCCTTTAAAGATCTAAGAAAGAATCCAAACCCTCCTCTCTGTGTCTCTGTCTTCTCGCAGGCTACTCGTGCCACTCTGACAGCTCACTGTTCGTCCCTGGGTGACTCTCTAAGGAAGGAAAATGAGCTGGCGCTGATCATCGATGGTCAGACGCTGAAATACGCACTCTCCTTCGAGCTTCGCCAAGCCTTCCTTGACTTGGCGTTGTCCTGCAAGGCTGTCATCTGCTGCCGGTAGGGAAGACTCATTCATCACATGCATACAAATGCAAAACTTTGGTTATTACAGAGTATCTTCACAGGTCTTAAAAGCAGGAAGAGTTAGGAATTCTGAATTTTCAAAAGACAAAAATATTAAAATTCAGTCCTTTTACCTTGGGTCTATCTTGACCAAAAACAAATTTTAATCTGTTGAAAGATAAAGCACTCCTGAACCTATACCCAAGGTTTTCTTTAATTCTACTCAGACATGACAAGAATGACCACAAATGGGCTTCCTCAGGCAAAGGTGAGGTTGTGAGCTGTGATGACACCTTGGTCATCATCTATGAAATTAATCCTGCTTGATTGTATGTTGAAGAGAAGGTTGGTGAAAGTGTGTGTCATTGTGGTTCAAA
This sequence comes from Percina caprodes, assembly GCA_013375575.1. NCBI lineage: Eukaryota > Metazoa > Chordata > Actinopteri > Perciformes > Percidae > Percina > Percina caprodes. Next base: position 918,561 of record JABXJD010000131.1, read on the forward strand.
TCCTCAAACTGCTCATTCTAATAAAGTAAGCCAATCAGCAACTGGAGGCACTTATAAAAAAAAAAAATGCGCACACAAAAAAAAGATCCATTGAGTCTCACCATATACCGATTAATTCCCATGTCAGTGTGTGTGCAGGCCTGTATACCTGCGTGCATGTATATAAAGATTGTCGGTTGCACACTGTCAGCAAATTAACAAAAATGATAAAAGCCAGGAGTAATGTAATACACTACGCCGCTTGGAAATGTCAAAGCAATGACTCACTTACTGTTGGCACCCCAGGAATGGGCACCAACGCACAGACATTGCCATTATACTTTTCCATTCATACAAAGTGCACTCTGTTCATAGAATGTTTACTGCTTCTTCCCTTTTTTGGTCATGTTCCACTCGGCATCATCTGTGATGTTTAACAAAAGAGTTTCCACTCTCCTATGTGTGTGATTGCATGTGTGTGTGTGTGTGTGTGTGTGTGTGTGTGCGTGTGCGTGTGTGCAGCCAGGAGGGAAGTACTGTAATTGACTCTCCCTTGCATATCCAGGCCATATCCGGACTCAGCTCTCACAGGCCTTGCAAACAGCCTCCAGCTTCCTTTCGTCTATCCTTCACTCCATTGCTCTCTTTATGTGCACACCTCTCCTTCGCTACTTCTTCCTCCCCTTCACATCTCTCTCACTACCCAGGTTAGGGCTGGGTATCCAACATCAAATAGTCTGATTCAAAGGGAGTTCCTGATTTAAATCAAAATGTTGCCAATTTTAAAATGCATGCAAAAGAGAAAACTTAAGGTACTCTGCCAAAGAGGAGCATGGTGGACTTTGGTTAAAAAGCCTTCATTAGATACATAGCTTATTCATAAATAAGGTCTTCATCAGGGTGCTCCTCTACGCATTCTCACATTTTGAAAGTTTTAACCCTTTTTCGATAAGAGTACCAGCATTACTTTATATGCATCAGAAGTCTTACCCTTTTAAACAAAACATTTTGGATTTTTTTGGCCATGTTTTATACTAGCAGTTAGTTATTGTACAGCTGCTTGTGTTTGGACAATAATTAACATTTAAGAGACTTAGCTCCACAAAGGGTTTTGTAGGAAAAAAAACTTTTATATTTATCAAAGTAAAAGATCCGGAACATACTTGACTCTGCTAGATATTGGTATTTTGTTCTGTAGGTTTGTGGTTCCCAAGGATTTTGTTGCTCAGATTCTTTAATTTGAATATTTATCAAACTGAACCAAAACAAAGATTAGAGAAAAGTTGAATCTCAAGATGTCTTGGGAGGTCCCGAGCCTCATGTTGGGAGCCACTGCTATTGGCAATTCCTGTTGTGAGTGTGGCACAATACTGCTAATAAGGCGCATGTACATAATAAGCTGTAGATTTGACTTTTAAGACTAAGACTGTATGTTCTCTATTAAAAAGAGTGAGTTCTCAAGGGATGTTAACACAGCCTTGAATTCCTTACTACTGAAAAAAGATAAGGATCCTACAGAGTGTTCTGAGTCTTAACTGGACGCATCTCCTCCTCTCTATTTCCAGTCTTTAGATCTTCTCCTGCACTATTTGTCCTCTCTCTAAAGCCACTGGCTCAAGCCATTCGCCAATCGATTAGGAACTCACCAATATGCATTTGTAGTACACAGCATCATTTCTCACTATTTGCAGACAATGTTTTGGTCTTTTTAGAGAACCCCTCTCAGTCTCTTCCTCACCTTTTAATCATTATGCGAGGAGTATGGAAACTTATCAGGCTTTAAAATTAACTGGTCAAAATCTGCACTACTTCATTTAAATTATTCTGCCCGCAACTCAACCATCTCTGCCGACATCCCAATTGTTAAGCAGTTTAAATATTTAGGCATTGAGGTCTTCCCCTGCTTAAACCAGATCATTAAACATAACTATTCTGTTGCTCTGAACAGTGTTTTGAAGGATATGGAAAAATGGATGGGTCTCCCGATATCGATTCAAGCCCATATCTCAGTGGTTAAAATTAATGTTTTACCCAGGGTCAATTTTGTGAGCTCTATTCTACCTCTCTCCCCTCCTGCTGGCTATTGGCGTAAATTACAATCAGCAGTATCAAAATGTATCTGGAAAGGCAAGTTCCCAACTTCAGACATTATTTCTGGTCCTTTGGTGTTAAGACCTCTTCTCACTTGGTTTAACCCAGATGTTTCTGTTTGCTGGCGTACCTTAGAAAGATGACAGAGAAAACTTGGAGATTAGTTAATACAAACTGCCATATAGCTCGTAACTGGCACACTTTTCCCCCATTATTTAATAATACAGCACTCCAGATTGGTGGGAGGCCGATAACAGCTCCTCAGTGGGAACAAAGGGGAGTTCATTGTCTAAAAGACATTTTTGGTGAGGTTGGCTTGTTACCTTTTTCTGACTTACAAAATGCAATCAGTCTGCCACGCTCCTCTTTTTTCTTTTACCTGCAGTTAAGGTCGGCACTCAAGGCATGCGGTGTCCCTTAACAGAGGCCTTTGCCCATCCATCCTATTCGGAAGTTATTTACTGTGATGGTATCCAGGCTTTATCAGTTCTTGGTGATATCTGTCCGCTCTGCCCTTCCTATTGAGAAGATCTGGGCACACAATTGCCCAGGCCTCACTCTCGACTGGCATAATGCATGGTCTAACATTCCAGAAGTATCTCGTAATCCAGATCATCAGCAGATTCACTACAATTTCATACAAAGGACATATCTCACCCTGTGAAAATGCATCACATGAAAATAATTAACAGTCCTTTATACACTTTCTACCCAATTAATGCTCAAGGTACATTTCTTCATATGTTCTGGGAGTGTTCTCCTGTTGGTCAGTTCTGGAACAATATTGCATCCAAATTTCCACCTTGATTAATGTTACTAAATTTTGATTATGAATGACTTGTGAGCCTTCCAGCTTTCTAAAGCTCAAAAACGTGCTGTGTTTGCTGGACTTGCAGCTGCTAAGAGGGTGATTGCAACCCGTTGGAAGCCACCTCATGACTTATCGGTTTGTTCATGGATCCTTTCTTTTTTGGATGTCACGTACATGGAACTTTCAACGGCTCATGTGCGTGGAGCCCCGGGGAAGACTTTGGACACTTGGCACAGCATTGCTGAGTCCTTGAAGGCAATTGTCTGTGTCTGTGTCTGTGTCTGTGTGTGTGTGCGTGTGCGTGTGCGTGTGCGTCAAGTGCACTAGTACGCATGGCTTCCTGACTTCACTGTGCGTTTGTTTATAGGAGGACTTAGCGGCTGCTTATTTTCTGCTCAGTTCCACCACAAAGATCACTTGGAGCCTTTCATCTCTTCCAATGCCACTTTACACAATTCCAGGCAGTGTTTAGAGGAAAGGTAGAGTGAGAGAGAGAGATAAAGAGCGATTTGTGGTCAGAGGCCAAGAGACGCACAGGCAGGCAGACACACACACACACACTCACTCCAGACGCAGAATCGGGAAACACAAAGAGCAGAGGTTGATCCCATCCTTCTGCGACAACTACAGAGGCCAAGACTCTTTAAGTTTTTTGTGCGTGCGTGCGTGTGTGTGTCTGCACATGCCTATGTATGAATACTAAGCAGAACACCCAGCTCTGTGATTTCAGCTTGACCAGGACTTCTTATGTGTTCATAGGAGATTGTGTGTGTGTGTGTGTGTGTGTGTGTGTGTGTGTGTGTGTGTGTGTGTGTGTGTGTGTGTGTGTGTGTGTGTGTGTGTGTGTGTGTGTGTGTGTGTGTGTGTGTGTGTGTGTGTGTGTGTGTGTGTGTGTGTGTGTGTGTGTGTGTGTGTATACATCTGCTCATAATTTAATTTTGTTATATCTTTATCAAAGCATCATGCTGCATTCTGTTTCCATGTGACTGCTCATGCTGCTGCACATAATCAGATTTTGTAATATCATTATCTGAGCACTGACGTACACAGTGGGGATTTGATAGAAGACTTAAGTTAGAGCTGTACTTAACACTTGCAGAGAAACCGTCATTGTGAAAGTGACTCCTCCTCTTTTTAGGAACAGTTTGAATTATTGTCCACAAGAAAAAATAACCCAGTGTTGATACTCAAATTACTTTCACCTAATTCATCACTGAGGCTTGGGTAATTACTATATTCAGGGAAATGTAATGTAACTATTTTACTAATAGACACCATGTTTTATATCAAAACAAATATGTCATCTTATGGTAATGTTTTTGTCTCATACTGCTCATCTGCCCCTACAGTTGCAAGTCCTGTACTGTGGGAAATATAACTTGCTTTGTTATTCAAGGTTAATCCTAGTCCCAGTATCAGTTTTCTCCCATGTCCCCACCTTTTGTAGATATATTTGTTTTCACAGTACAGGTTGCAGGTAGTAAGAACAAGACTCACTTAAGCTGTGTGCATGTGAATGACAGGCAGTAGGAACGCCTCCTCATACAAAGCATGTTTTGAAAGCCGAGATGAGGACAAATTTCCTGATATCTCCCCCCCCAAAAAAAAGCAATTATCCAGAGCTGAACTATAACTTTTCAACTACAAATGCACATGAAAAGCAGGATTGTATAAATATCTTAATAGCTTGGCAAAAAAGAAACCCTTCTTTGCTCGTCACTGCTTCACAAAATGAACAATGTGAGCCGATCAAAACCTCCAGAGTAGATTGTGGTACTGTTTCCAAAGTCAAGAATGAACTTTGACTCAATTTTGAACCCTAGCATGGATGATAAGTCCTTTACCTGCTCAGAAAAGAATGATGGAAGAAATTAAAGAGGGGGGAAAAACACTTCCAAAACCTCTTCAGTTAAACCAAACTAGAAAACCAATACAACAGAGGGCATCAGTTGGAGCTGTTTTCTCATTTGTCCGCAGGTGTAACACATGGCAACATTAAATGAAAGAATATCCACAGTACTTCAGCAAATGCAGCATAACATCTCACTATCGTCTCTCAGTGGCCCCGAGGGAAACGTCTGTAATCGAGCCTCCCTTCCCTGGGTCCTTCATTGTCACTGAAGAGACAGAACTGGTTGTGGACAGAAGGATCAGTGATACAGGTCAAGAGGGTGGAGTACCTTTGGAAGCTCTCTGAACATAGATATAAATATATATATACACACACACACACACACACACACACTCACGTGTATGCAGATGTGCATGAACAAACACCGCTGTAAACACACACGCGTGCGTGCATGCATGTGCAAATCGTTCTTCTCCCTTTCAATTGTTTCCCACTCCGAGGTTTTCAGGCTTTATTCTTTCCTAATTGCAAGCATCTTTGTTTATTTCCCATCCATCTCAAAATGTATTTCTTCTTTTCTTTCTTTCTCACACTATTCTTTTATTTTCCCTAGTGCAGCTGTGTACACATAATCCAACCATCTCTGTCTATCGCTTTCTATTGTTTCTGCAGAGTGTCTCCGCTGCAGAAGTCTGAGATTGTGGATATGGTGAAGAAACACGTTAAAGCCATCACGCTGGCGATAGGCGACGGTGCCAACGATGTGGGCATGATTCAGACGGCTCATGTTGGAGTGGGGATCAGTGGCAATGAGGGCATGCAGGCCACCAATTCTTCAGACTACTCCATAGCACAGGTAGGATGCAGACATGGCATGGTGACATGCAGAAACAGTCATTCATGCTTGGTTAGGGTTGTACAGATATGTTAGAGGCTTTATATGAACGTAGGTAATGCAGTCATGCTTGGTTGTTCACCCTGCTCAAGTGTCTTAAGGCAAGACACTAAATTCTTATCCGCTCACTCTTCAGCTGATCCTGATCTTTGACCACCCTGGAGGGGGACAACTGAAATGAGAATTTACAGAGGTCACTCTGAGTCATGTAATCAATGCAAACGAACAGCTCATAACAAGTGTTTCTATTCTTACAACAAAACAAAGAAGTCCGGAAAGTCCACAAAAAAATCAAAACATCTGTTGGCTCTTAGCAGTGTCAGAGAGTGGTCATTTTTTCATTGCTAAAACATATTTAATGTTAAAATGTAAACACAAATCAATTGTAAAGAGTAAACATTTAGAAAAAAATGTATTTTGCTCGAGGCATTATTGTCCCCTTTTCTCCAAATTTCTCAATTTAAAAAAAAAAAAAAAAAAGAGTGTCAGACTAAAAGCTCCCATTAGTGCTGAGAACATTAGTTGATTATTTAATTTGACAGGAAAATAATTGAAATTCTGATGGTTGTTTAATCATTTAAATAATGTATTAATGAAGAATGTGAATTAAATATCTTAGGATTTTGCACTGTTGGTCAGACAAAACAAGTTGTTTTGAAGATGTCGCTATGGGCTCTGGGAAATTGGGATTTTCACTATTTTCTGACATATATAGAATAAACTACCATACTAAACAACAGACAATATAATAATAATATTACAGATACATTATTGAAAGATTAATTCATAACTAAATATTTCTTATTTTCAACCCTAGTTACCATTATCTAGCCGTAGTGACAACTTAATGCAAACGTCAACTGGAAGAAATGAACCAGAGGGTTCTCGTAATTACTGAGGAGTCTTATCTTTTCTTTCTCTGTCTCACACAAACACATTCTGTCACTTTCACTGTTTGTGTTGTTTATCTTTCAGCCTGTGGGCATCTTGCACAACTTATCTGTATCATTGGGCTGCCTCTTTCTTGTCTCCCAGTCACATTGTTAATATTCTCTCTGTTCCCTTTCTATCTTAAATTTTCTTATTTAACTCTCTTCTTTGTTTTAATTCCCTGATTGGTAGTTCTCCTACCTAGAGAAGCTGCTATTGGTCCATGGGGCGTGGAGCTACAACCGTGTCACCAAGTGCATCCTCTACTGTTTCTATAAGAATGTGGTCCTCTACATTATAGAGGTAGGAGCTTCACCACCACACCCTCTCTGTTTCTCTCTCTCTCTCACACACACACACACACACCCCCCCCACAGTAGCATTAACATTAATAGAGACATTTTGCAGCTGTTTGTCGACATGGCTGACAGTGATGGAAGAGGTGCCCTTCTGGTGTCTGTTTTCTGTCTCTTTTGCACACACACAAAAAAACGTGTTTAGATCAGCAGTGACGAGACCTTGGCTCCAAGGGTCAACTGTGTGTGTGTGTGTGTGTGTGTGTGTGTGTGTGTGTGTGTGTGTGTGTGTGTGTGTGTGTGTGTGTGTGTGTGTGTGTGTGTGTGTGTGTGTGTGTGTGTGTGTGTGTGTGTGTGTGTGTGTGTGTGTGTGTGTGTGTGTGTGTGTGTGTGTGTGTGTGTGTGTGTGTGTGTGTGTGTGTGTGTGTGTGTGTGTGTGTGTGTGTGTGTGTGTGTGTGTGTGTGTGTGTGTGTGTGTGTGTGTGTGTGTGTGTGCGCTGAAGGGGCACACCGCAGCCCTGGCCTGCTTGTTATGAGGGGTATGTGTCAGCTGTGCTCTACCCCATGCTCAACCCTCTGTCTCACATTAAAGATGCCAGCAGGTGCAGGTCCTCATTGGAGACTACTGTCCCGCTCACACCACCACTGTGTGTGTGTGTGTATATATATATATATATATATATATATATATATATATATATATATATATATATATATATATATATATATATATATATATATATATATATATATATATATATATATATATATATATATATATATATATATATACTACCGTTCAAAAGTTTGGGGTCACATTGAAATGTCCTTATTTTTGAAGGAAAAGCACTGTACTTTTCAATGAAGATAACTTTAAACTAGTCTTAACTTTGAAGAAATACACTCTATACATTGCTAATGTGGTAAATGACTATTCTAGCTGCAAATGTCTGGTTTTTGGTGCAATATGTACATAGGTGTATAGAGGCCCATTTCCAGCAACTATCACTCCAGTGTTCTAATGGTACAATGTGTTTGCTCATTGGCTCAGAAGGCTAATTGATGATTAGAAAACCCTTGTGCAATCATGTTCACACATCTGAAAACAGTTTAGGTCGTTACAGAAGCTACAAAACTGACCTTCCTTTGAGCAGATTGAGTTTCTGGAGCATCACATTTGTGGGGTCAATTAAACGCTCAAAATGGCCAGAAAAAGAGAACTTTCATCTGAAACTCGACAGTCTATTCTTGTCCTTTGAAATGAAGGCTATTCCATGCGAGACAATGCTAAGAAATTGAAGATTTCCTACAACGGTGTGTACTACTCAGAGTCAGAGGACAGCACAAACAGGCTCTAACCAGAGTAGAAAAAGAAGTGGGAGGCCGCATTGCACAACTGCGCAAGAAGATAAGTACATTAGAGTCTCTAGTTTGAGAAACAGACGCCTCACAGGTCCCCAACTGGCATCTTCATTAAATAGTACCCGCAAAACACCAGTGTCAACATGTACAGTGAAGAGGCGGCTGCGGGATTCTGGGCTTCAGGGCAGAGTGGCAAAGACAAAGCCATATCTGAGACTGGCCAATAAAAGAAAAAGATTAAGATGGGCAAAAGAACACAGACATTGGACAGAGGAAGACTGGAAAAAAAGTGTTGTGGATGGATGAATCCAAGTTTGAGGTGTTTGGATCACAAAGAAGAACGTTTGTGAGACGCAGAACAAATGAAAAGATGCTGGAAGAATGCCTGACGCCATCTGTTAAGCATGGTGGAGGTAATATGATGGTCTGGGGTTGCTTTGTTGCTGATAAGGTGGGAGATTTGTACAGGGTAAAAGGGATTCTGAATAAGGAAGGCTATCACTCCATTTTGCAACGCCATGCCATACCCAGTGGACAGCGCTTGATTGGAGCCAATTTCATCCTACAACAGGACAATGACCCTAAACACACCTCCAAATTGTGCAAGAACTATTTAGAGCAGAAGCAGGCAGCTGGTATTCTATCGGTAATGGAGTGGCCAGCGCAGTCACCAGATCTGAACCCCATTGAGCTGTTGTGGGAGCAGCTTGACCGTATGGTGTGTGTGTGTATGTATGTATGTATGTATGTGTATATATATATATATATATATATATATATATATATATATATATATATATATATATATATATATATATATATATATATATATATATATATATATATATATATATATGATTATCTCACATGATTGGCTCTCTGCAGGGCACACTAGGCCAAAGGTGAGAGAGAGAGAGAGATAACCCCCAAGGCTGTATGCCCCAGGAATGCTGCAATGCTGCAACTCCCACCAGCGGCCCCAAACATCTTCTCTATCTGCCCTTCAGATCAGCCTACGTCTGCCCTGTTTGTATGAAGGCGTTATTAAAGGTTTCCCCTGTACCAGAGTCATATTTAGACACTGTGTTTTCAGTAAATTAAGTTCTATAAAATAAGAACGTGGTTTCAGAGGCCGCCACAACCTGCATGAGGAATGCATTCAAAACTTCATGCCAGAAGACTTAATGGAGCTACAGGAAGTGCAACTACTGTAATAGCATATTTTTTTGCCAGATGAAATATTGTGCTAAGGAAACATTACTGTAAACACATTGGACCACCATCTGTTTTGCCTCTCACATCAGTGGTATTGTTGTTAGCTCTTGTGTTTCTCCTATAAAGTTCTATTAAACCCCACTTATTTCTATCCTTATTCACTTCTTTTCTTCAAGATGTTAACGGAAGAGGATAAAATGTTGAAAACAATTAAAAATACACAGACATTTATGAAGAACGAGTACTATTTTCCAGATCTCTGACTTGAATTCACCAACAGAAATCACCTATAGTGAGGATGTTTTTACAGAAGGAATGTTTGCTCTCTTCATATTTTGTGCTATATAGTGATGTAACAAAAAGTAAACTATGATAGACCTTCACTCACATACCTGGATGTTACCTCATGAAGGTAACAGAAATGTCATAACTAAAATAAAAGGGACTCGCAGTATGAAGGAGTTTTGGTTTCCTCTGGCACTATAAAGTAAAAAATGATTTAAAAAAATGATGTAAATTGTTTTTCTTATGTGATTATATCATTTTGTAAACAGAGGCACACATTTTGCCAACTCCCCCTGCTGTTTCCACTATCAGTACCTCCCTAAGGCAGATTTACCCTCTGCTATTGTTTTTCTCATCCCTCTCTCTTTGTGTCCCAGCTCTGGTTTGCCTTTGTGAACGGGTTCTCTGGCCAGATCCTTTTTGAGCGCTGGTGTATAGGCCTCTACAACGTGGTGAGTACCTGACCTCACTGCCTCTCCAACTCCCTATTTTCCATTTCTCCACTCTCTACCTAAGTCTTACCCTCTCCTGTTTTACTAAGTCTCTTGCTCTACCTATCTAATAGATCTATACTTTGTCTGCTTATCACTGCTCTTTCTGAATTCCAGACACATTTGTATGCATGTCTGTGAGTTTTTTTCTGTGTATGTCTGAATGCAGTTGCCTTCAAGCTCCCCGCTTTTAAAATATTATGAAGTTCCTTTTATGCCACTGCTGATATGAACACTGATTGTCCAGTGAGTCAAAGTGTATACACGCTGCTCTGTCATCTTGATGCAGATATTTACTGCACTGCCTCCGTTCACTCTGGGGATATTTGACCGACCGTGCAGTCAGCAGAACATGCTCCGTTTCCCACAGCTCTACCGAATCACCCAGAATGCTGAGGGCTTCAACACCAAGGTACATGCGCACACGCGCACACACACACACACACACACACACACACACACGCACAAGCACACCATGTGTTGCATCTTAAGTCAAAGCTAAGCACTCTGCATTTGACTTGTCATGCCTTGTGGCTCATCTGTGGGATTGACGAGTGATGCCTGCTGTTTGTTTGGGACGCCGGTGGGTAAACAAGAGTGGCATGGAGACCGGGATGTTTCCATGGCAACTCCTAATAAGATTCATAGGGCCAGAATAAGGAAGTCTTTCATTTTAGAGAGTACACCAGCAACCCAGCCTACTGTATGTGTGGGAGCGTGTGTTACTGTGTGCATGTGCACAGTTCAGGAGAGCACTTTTGATGGCAAGCACACAGTGGAAGTTGTGTGTTACTGTGAGGAATTGCTGTTTTTGCATGTTTTTATGTGGTGGCATATACTGTATGTGCTTTCACTCACTGATATTTCTCACTCTTTTCTCCTGTCTATCTCTCCCTCTGTTTTTCAGGTGTTTTGGGGTCACTGTATCAATGCACTGATTCATTCAATTATTCTCTTTTGGTTTCCGCTTAAAATGTTAGAACATGGTAAGTGACATGCCCGAGTAACTCATCTACATTCCCATAATTCCGGCTGGTAGCCCTTTGTCATTAGGTGTGTGTGTGTGTGTGTGTGTGTGTGTGTGTGTGTGTGTGTGTTCCCCACAGACTCGTCGTTCAGTGACGGTCAGGGAAATGACTACCTGTTTGTTGGAAACATGGTCTACACTGTAAGCATCTTATTTGTATGTTTGATGTGTTTGTGTGTCTTTATGTTTACATAATATAATTCATAAGTCTTTTAGCATGCATTTTGCATATGCACAGTATTTGTTTACACACCAGCACTATGCTGCTTCCACAGAGATGTTATGAGTCTCCAGTCAATCTTGTCATGTCTAGCCATTCTGTCTCTTCTCAACACTCATCCATCTGTTCTCTATATTCACTTCTCTATCTTACACTCTCACTATCATTTTACTCCCTACATTCCCATGTAAATTTTAGTGGTCTTTATTTGTTATGTTACGTGTATATAGACTCCAGGGGGCTGTGGGGGTCCTGAGTTTTTTCACTGACATTGCTGAGTTTACTATATAACATTAATGTTTATTATCTCTATAGTCGCCAGCCAAGTAATCCTGTTTCTCTATATTTTTTTTTTTTATTTGCCCTCCCTCCTTCTCTTGTGTGTGTGTGTGTGTGTGTGTGTGTGTGTGTGTGTGTGTTTGTAGTATGTGGTAGTTACAGTATGTCTGAAAGCTGGAATAGAGACCACAGCTTGGACCAAGGTAAAAACATTAACACACTAATGTGCCACACCATATGTGCTGTATTTTACTCATTACCATTAATAAATTAAGAGGAGGGTGTCCACTCGGTGATGATTTCAGTATGAGGTTTTCATGGGGAAAGGATGTGGTGTACCGTGATCTTGTGGTGGATGGTCTGAGGTTCCCTAAACAGCAGTTGCTTACACCACCCACCAACCAGCTTTATCGCAACTGCATTTCTTTCCCGTTGCTCGTATTCAATATTTCAAACTTACAAAAACTCTCCATGTCTAAGTGTTCATAAATTAACACCTTTTAACCATTCAAGTCAGGCATATACTATGAACCAGCTACATGAACTGTTGAATAAAGTATGATTTAACAGATGAAACTTGCAAGGATTGAATGGACGCAGTTACTGCAGCAAAGGAGAAAAACAGACCAGAAAACAGTGAGATTCCCATCTGTTAAATGAAGTGTAAATACATAAAAGCTAAACAGATTTAATTCAACATAGTTAACCGGCCCAGGTTGAGTCCGACGTAGGGCCCACTGCTGCAGGTCTTCCACTCTCTCTTTTCCTTCTTTCTTCTCTATCTAAATAAAGCTTAAAAAGGCCCGTTTACTTTCAAATTATGCCACATACTAGATATAAGTCAGATGTCTTATGATGCAAAAATAGTATCAGATGACTGCAGTGTGTACAGCCCAAACTTCAACAGCTAGTACAGTGAACTTTGCCTCAGTAAAATATAGTAAAACAGTCAACTTAATTATGTTTTAAACAAGGAAATGTATGAACAAAGAATAATTAAACATAACTAAGAACCCACGTATTTGGTTCAAATGTTTTAGAACAAAGTCAGCAAAGATGGATGTAGACTTTAGGACAACAGTAGCCTTGATTTAGCTCATTTCTACTGTTGGAGAGAGTAAGAGAGATTGGCAGGATGGACAGAAGGGCGCTGACACTTTTGTCCATTCAGCTGTCCACACAACAGCCTGGCAGTAATGACGCAGGGTCTCACTGGAATTCACACAGTGTCCCCTTTCAGCAGATCACAGAGAGCAGGACGAAAATATGGGAAGGAGTGTAGGAAAGGTTGTGTATATTTGGATGAGCTGGATGTGAACTATTTGACCTCACGCTGTCTTCTTCTCCGTCTCTTAATCTCCGTCCTCTCTTGCACTCCCTCCACTTGTATCCTCTCTGTCTGTCTGTCTGTCTGTCTGTCTGTCTGTCTGTCTGTCTCTCTCTCTCTCTCTCTCTCTCTCTCTGTTGTAGTTTTCCCACCTGGCGGTATGGGGAAGCATGGCGCTTTGGATGGTCTTCTTTGCTGTCTACTCTGCCATGTGGCCCACCATCCCCATCGCCCCTGACATGCTTGGCCAGGCAAGTCCCTTCTCCACAAACACGTCACTCATTTCAGTAACGGGGTGAAAAGGGGTTAAAATAGCCCTACCCTCTACATCTCTTTTCTGCAACCTCCAACACTTGCCCCTCCCTTGTTCTTGGTTGCCAATACATGGCGCCTATCTGACTCACATCTTGGGTGTTCCACATCGGCACTGTTGGAGCCCCGGGGGAGATTTATGCCTTGCCAGCCCCTCTCACTAGGCTTCCTGCACCTGCTGCGTGTCACCCATTTTTTTTTACTGCACTCTGTGGAGGTGTTGACTCACGAGGGTGGGCTGCTGCTGGTGATGAGGATCCAGTGGGGGTGAGGAGAGTATAGATGGAGACCCCCTTGATTGAGAGATTTGTTTTAGAGTTTGGGGATCCGGTGGGGGTGAGCCAAGCTGCCCCACTGAGTGGGTACAGAGTCTTGGGAGGGGAAGGGAATAGGGCTGTCTAAACTCCCCTCGGCCCATTAATTCAATTTGTGTCAGAAATCAGGAATGCGGTCAAATATCTCTGCAGCTGTTCAGTCTAACTGGGGAATGGTCAGAGCCATTCAGTCCCCCAAACCTCCATTCTCTCTTCCCCCCCGTCCCCCCAACTACCCTATTACTTCTCTTATTTCCTCTGCTCCCACTATCTATATTTCCATCTGTCCATGGGAGACGGGGGATGGAAAAGAGCTGTATATTTCTGCTCAGAATAACTGTGGATGTAAGTCTGTACATGTGAGAATGAATGTGCTATGTGTGTCCAGCTATGCGTTATTTGTGTTGATTGTAAAGCCGTGGAGACAAATAGTATGTTTCTATGGATATAACAAAGCAGGGAAAATCATTTAGCATTCCTCCATCCTCATACTGTATAAAGACCATGTGATATAATGTGTGTCCAGTACTGTGGAAATGAACTGTGTGAAGGTGTTTGTCACACAGAAAGCCGTATGTCTGTGTCCAGTTGGATCATCTATGACTTGGATGTGATTCCAGGTGCTGTAGAGGATATTTCCTAATGGTTGTCCCATTCATTTTCCCCATTTCCTCTCCCTCTGGGAACCAAATTGTCTCTGTATATATGGAGCCAAGCAATGGAAACACATGGTATAGACTATACAGTAGTAGAAGTTAAGGAAGTTCTGGTGCATGAAGTGTTTGTGTCTGATGACTTAAATGTTAACGCCTAGATACAAAGACTTAGGCTTGTGAAACACTACAGAGCAGATAACTAAAGGCGGAAATATTGGGTAATAAAGAGAAAATGGAGGGATTTACATTAACAGGTGAGGACAAGCACCAGAAGATATAGTCACTAATAATGAAAGGAAGTTGTGAAAGGGTAAGATTGGAGCAAGCCACAGAAGAAACATGTGTAGGAGTAAGAGGCATGGAGACAGACAGACAGACAAATTGAGACACTGGTTAGATGCATGATTAATCCCTGGAGACAGACTGAAGAGGAGGGTCAAAGGTCTATGTGGCTGTTTGCAGCTGGACTTTAGAGACAGATGGGGGAGAGATATGTGGTTACTCACTAGCATTTTTACCTTTAAGCATAGAAGCATTGCGTTTCATCTGTGTTAAATCCAGTTTGTGCTGTAGATCCTGGTTGTGAGAAAGCTGTTAAAGATGCTTGACTAACATTGGAGCTATTCTCACTGTGCTGTGAATGGCTTTCAATGTGCTCTGTCTCACATTTCTCTTTGCCTTTTCCACATGTTTCACTCTGCTTGTTGCAGAGAAAAATGACTTAATACTCAATTTGAATTAATATACGAGCAAAATAAATGGAGCCTGTGTGTTGTCATTGCAGGCTGGCAAGGTGATGCAGTGCTGGCACTTCTGGCTGGGCCTGGTCCTGGTGCCTACTGCGTGTTTACTCAAAGACTACGCTTGGACCGCGTAAGTAGAACACATTTAATATAAATACATGGAAAATCCATACAGAGAGTATTTAACTTAACCGAGGCGTTTACATAACCCATATTGAGTCTATGTCAACACTTGTGCACACTTTATATTATGAATCACATGTGTATGCAAAGTAAAACACTCAAAGTTTCCCTCATGGGTCTGATGAGCTTATTTCTGCTTTGTAGCACACGTCGCACTGTGAGAAAGTCTTTGCTAGAGGAGGTGCAGGAGTTGGAAGCTCGGGCCGTAGACCCAGGGGCAGCTGTACTTCGGGATGCCAGCGGCCGCAGGTATACGGGGTACTAAAAAGCATCATGGGATGTCACCTACGTTCATATCCAGTTTTTTCCAATGTCATCAATTAGGGCTGCACGATTATGGCCAAAATGATAATCACGATTATTTTGATCAATATTGTTATCACGATTAATTATCACGTTTAATTGTTGATTTTAACCAAAACAAATTTCATAGTGACATAGAACACATCATAACTGCTTTCACACCGATATTGTGCTACATTCCTCTTATGTTGAAGCTGTATGTTGTCTAACATACAACTGCAACACATGTAAATGAAAATTGAAAATCTGAGAGAGACAGAGAATTTTTTTTTTAAATGTATCTCTGTGAAAGATCCTTCACTTGTTTTCAACAATAACTGATTAAAATAGCTAGGGAGAGAGGGGGAGTGCGATGGACGTACTCACAGAGTGACTGCTGATTCATTATGAATGGGTCCAGCAGGCCCCGTCTCACGCTATTACTCTATGAACTGAAGTTAGTTGCTTTCAGTAACTTCTGTGTTTTTTTGCCGTGGCGGCCGCAATAGCAGGGAGTTACCAGCTGTATAACAATATACAGCTGTGTTAATAACCCTGCTCTGTTTCTGTTAATGGGAGCCGTGGGGGCGGGGTTGCACGGAGAGTAAGAGGACAGATCCAAACACAAGCACGGCTTTACAGAAGAAATGGGTCATGTAACGCAACATTAAACCATATTGATTTACTTTGTTTGTGGAGAAACAGCGGATGCGAGGACATTAGGTGCACCGGTGCAACCTAGGAAAAATGTTAGGCGCACTTAGAGCCCTGTGAGCTAACAGACACTAACTAGCACTGGTCACTGCTGTTGTCTGAAAAAACAACACAGATTGGACAAAATGTTGCGTTTACTGGTAAACTGGTAAACGTTGTGACCAACGTATAACCGACTGCGATCTGTATGTTTCCTCACGTTACTCTATCCTCTGTGACTGTCTACATCTAGAAACTAAGCTGCGCGGTGGAGGGAACAACTCTGACTGGCACATGATCAGACAGTGGTTTACTGAGCGGTAGATTGGCTTTGCAAAAAAACTCAGAGCCTTCTATGAATGGAATGACGCATTTAAAATATTGCTCGATTATGCAAATTTGATCGTGGGAAGCCAAAATCGTGATTGTGATTAAAATTCGATTAATTGTGCAGCCCTATTATCAATCAGTTTAATCTATTGAGTTGTTTTTATTAAAAAGACTTTTTCAGTCTTTTATTTTAGGATGTTTTTTTTAAAGAATAATCCATTATTATCAATATTAACACTCTATGTAGATGTCCAGATTTAGTGTACAACTGTAATATACTCAGTATACCCACTTTATTGGGTACACCTGTAAAATGTAAAGCAATTCAATACAACAGCGCAGCCATAAATTCTACCTTTACAAAGATAATAGTTTTTATTGACACTGTCAGAGAGATTTTCAACTATGTTTGTTACTAAGATTGTAGTTTGCAGGGATGTTGAACTAGAATGCATTATATTCAGAGGTGTTTTTATGGTTTTCCCAATCCATTTACATATGTGAGCGAGGAGTGGTTTGGGAAACTCCACCACGAACTACAGCCGCAATAATAAACATAGTGAATTATCACATCTCTGAAGGTTTTAACAAAAACTGGGCAATCTATGCTTTGTAAAGGAAGAATATGTGGCAGAGGTGTTGTATTGAGTTGCATTAAATTGTATAGGTGTAACTAATAAAATGGCCAGGGAGTATATGTTTTTGTATGTGTGAAAATAAATGGCATTTCTAACTCCCCGGTGGCACCGTCCACAGGGCCGAAGCCAAGGCTGAGGTCCCGTAGAGCCAGAGCTGTCCCAGGCTCACGGAGGTAGTTTCTGGGTTTGCACTATCCCACTGTGTGAACTGTGACCTTGAATGACCTGTGTGCCCCACTGCAAGCTGCTTTGGACTGACCTTTGCTTATTTTCCATTAACTTAGTTCACACCTCTCTTTGGTTATCTTTTTCATGTCTCTCCTTTGTCTTCTGTGGATTGCTTTATAGATGGATCAATTTGAACTGCCGTACAGACCTGGTGTGTCTTCTGGATTCGTCTGTAGTTACCTCTCTGTGATTTAGTTGTGTGGTGTCACTAGAGCTGTGTTAGAAACGGTGCCATTGTGTAGTTTTGGAGACATTTTTTGAAGTTATAGATACAGTATGGATCATAGCGGTTTGGCTGTTTTTATCAGGGGGTGGTAAGAAGTACTTTACTAGTACTAGTATTTCCATTTGATGCTGCTTTATATTTCAAATTCACAACATTTCAGAGGGAAATAATGTTTTTTTTTTACTTCACTACATTTATTTGACAGCTTTAATTAATTTGTAGCTTCAGATTTCAGATTCAAAACATACTAAACACAAAAACATGAATTCTTTTTATAGCTCAAAAAACAATTAAATCGCACATAAAGTTAAAAAAACAATCAAATAATACAATTCATAGTACATAGTATAGTACATTATTGAATGCAGGACCTCTAACATAGTATTTTTGCATGGTGATAATTATATTTTTATTTTAATAAAGGATCAGAGTACTTTTTTCCTCCACTGTTTGCTAGTAAGGATTGCTAAGAGTTGTATACTAATCTGCTTCAGGGTCAGATGTGAGCGAGTCACCCGTATAAGCTGCTTTCTCTGAGCAGTTTGATCCTTTAAAAGAGGTAGCGGGGTCTGAGTTACGTTTTTAAAGGTGGGTAACCACACTGCTGCGCCTAACCCCTTTTCAAGGCCCTGTCCTGGACTGACCCAGCCTTTAAACCCAGGAAAGCAGGACTGGGTCCTTGTGCCCTCTCCATTTAGAATAAAAGAACTAAAGTAGCGGTACACAGAGAGCCAATGGAGCAAAAGGAAAAAGAGCACATCTGTACTTGCAGTTCCTGGGGTAGGATTGGGGAAGGAGTGGAAAGGTAGAGTACAGGAGTGCCTCGAGGGAAGAGTTCAAACGAAGCACATCCTTGGGCCTTTTTTTAATCTGATGTTAGCCAGAAAGAAACATTAGAGAAGGACAACTTGATGCATGAGCCTTTCATTTATTTGTCCAGCCACCATTTATTCTTTTATCATTCACTCGGCACTGTCATCTATCTAACAGACATCATTTTTGTTGGCCAAAAACTTCTTGAGCAAACTTTAGAGCCCCACAGTTTTTTCTTCTCTTTTTTGACACACACTCTAGTGAAGGTTCCCAACAGTCACATGCAGTATTAAGAATTTCCCAACTGCCTGATCCAAATTTTAACCTTGGGAAGGCTGGCTCTAGTCCATAACTACTCTGTTGATCATCACAAGTGCCAGGGAAACCCCTCCTGTGCGAATTTAAGGATCAATTGGCAGATAAATGTAGAAAATCTATTCTGTCAAAAAGAGACTTTTTGATTTGCCAATCACTAATACTGATGTCCTTGCATTTACATCCAATGCTTCTGCCTTATAACTTTAATGGCTGTAATGATGGTGATAAGAGTGGAGAGAGCTATCGTTTGTTTTGTGTGCATGTGTGCGTGCCTGAATTTGTGTGCAATATCTGGAAAGGGCTTAGTTATTTTTGGTCACAGGAGGAGAGGAGCCGTGACGGCGTGTGGTCTCCGAACAGAGGATCCAGTCTTTTTCTTGGAAGGGGGGAGAAGGAGAGGAGAGGAGTGTGGGAGGGAGCTGAGGAATAGTTTACTGTGGATGTACTGTTACCCTGCAGTCAGATTATGACTTTGTGTGTGTTAAATTATATCAGTATCCAATCCACTTCATAACGTCCTGGTTATAAATCCACTTAAATTTTGTTTGCTCTTTGTGTTTCTGTGAAAGACAAATGTACTTGGCCTTATATTCTTCAGTGTTTTGCACCAGGACAGTTAAAGGTTGACAACTGTCTTTGATCATCCTGCTGCCTTAAATCTGGGTGTAGTGAAGACATTATATTTTGACTTAAAAAGCAGCTTTACCTGCCACTGAAAGGAAAAAGATATATGAGCACTACTTTAAAAAATATTTCCCAGTAGCTTGAAATGGTGTTGTGCTGTAGTGTTTGTAGTCAAGAGTCTCTTTAATTACCAATTATTAAGTGGCTATGTGCCATCACTGTGGAGTAACTGATACTTCTTTTCTTTCTCTGCAGTCTAAACGAACGAGCCCATCTGCTGACAAGAGTATTTAGGAAAACGCCTTCAAGCGTAGGACGTTCAAACTCGGTGCAGCAGAATGTGTCGCGTGAGTGCCCTTTCACATACTGTAACATAGTCCTGCATTAATACAGGCCTTATTAGAGAGAATTGTGTTTTGGTTTTTCTCTTGTCCCTCTCACCACATTCATCTCATTCAACTTTTATGGTTGTAGTGTCTGCACAGCAATACAGGTGTTTCAACATTCATTTAATTGGGGTGGCAGTAGCTTTGGGGTGGCAGTAGCTCAGTCCGTAGGGAGTTGGGTTGGGAACTGTCCCCGTACGGACCAAAGTATGGTGGTGGACTGTAGCTGTAGAGGTGCCAGTTCACCTCCTGGGCACTGTCAAGGTGCTCTTGAGTAAGGCACCGAACCCCCAACTGCTCGGGGGCGCCTTTCCATGGGCAGTCCCCTCACTCTGACATCTCTCTGCATGTATAGGTACTGAGCATGTTTGTAATTCAGGCCTCTGTGTAATAACAACAGAGTGTAAATTGTAATTTCCCCTTGTGGGATTGATAAAGTATACATTGAACTGTTCTTATCCTCCTCTTGTCTCTTTCTGCAGATGGCTATGCCTTCTCTCAAGAGGAACATGGCGTGGTGTCCCAATCCCAGGTAGTGCGCTCCTACGACACCACCCGCCAACGCCCCAGCCTCTAGCCCTACCCCTGACCAATGCTTCTGCTCACCGTAGCATTGGTTATCAAGTTGACAGCGGAGACAGACTTATGTGATACCCTCACGCCACGTGACCAACCCCTGCTGTTGCCTTACTGGAACTATGACCTGACCCCTCGCCGGGGATGGGGTTAACGGTCAGGCGTGGTGACTGTTGCTGGCGCATAGAGGACTGACTGAATTGAGAGAACGGACCAGGCCGATGTAATGGAAAAAAAACATTCTTCAAACTCAAACAAGCTGCACAGGCATGAGCAATCATAACCACGCACAGACATGACAAGTCAAACTGTTACTCATATCTGTATATCCAACAGACTGGGTTTGCTTCATGCCACTGTGTGTTTATCCATGTGTTTGTGTGCGCGTGTGTGCATTCCTGTGCGTCTGTATCTGCCTGTGCATGGTATGCCTACACGCAATGGCGCTCCTGTGTTTGTGTGCATGTGTGTTGGCCCGTGTGTGTTCGCTTCCACGGTTCTCCCTCATCTCTCTCGTGAGGTGGGTTTAGCTTGTCTGTCATCACATGCCCATGTGGGAGGGGAGGAGACGTAAAAATAAACATACACACACACACACACACACATGCACTGATGAATTTCTTAAAAAGGGATGGAGGGAAGGAAAGACCAAGGTACGACGAAGCCCGAACCCCAGCTATAGCCCCCACACACACACACACACCCCCGCCCCATCGCAGCATCAAGCCTCACTGCCAAACACCACAGAGATGCCCCTGAGGCAGAACGCTCATGCCAAACTGGACCACCAACCTGCTGCAGCCCCGCCTACCCCACTGGGACTTCCTCTTGCTTATCGCTCCTTGTACCTTCATTTCTTCCTATCTCTCCATCTCCTAGCCGCTCTGCAGCCTCCACGTCTCTCCTATCTAGCACATCTCCTTGTCTTGGCCAGTTTTTATAAAATCCACTTTGTTTCCTGTTGTTTCTGACGGCTCCTGTGATTCCTGATGCCGCCTGTCGAGCATCGTCAGCTGACATAGAAGCAACGAGCCTGGCATTACAGCTTTCTCCTTCAGTTTAGCTGGCTTTCCATTCTTTACTGGACTGTTTTTTTTTTAATATTAAAGTGAACATTAATGTGTATGTGCTTATAATTTGTTTTCTCTCTTTTCATTAATGCCTGTTTTTTTACGCATATTTGGAGACATGTCTTAAGAGGGAATATTTTACTTGAACTAGTCCTAATAGGCATCCAAACAGAAGGGATCTGATTGAGACTCGCATGGATCATGTGTTTTTCTGTCTCTGGGATTTGTCTGAATGTAGAGTCCATTGTGTGTGTGCTCTGTCTTGAGGACACTCTGGTTCAGGAATGCAAGACTGAAAGGGTGGGAGAGAGGGGTTGTCCATCTGAGTCCTAATCATTAAATCTAATCAATCCATGGCCTGACTAAATGTCTCCGTCTCTTGACTGTAAGCTGTCTACTCCTTTAATCAGTTGGCTTTTTATGAGTCAAACTGTGGCTAGATGGTAGTAGGAAGAGTCGGGTTTACACTGTTTGGCTTAATTTGTACATAAAATGCATACAAACATTTCATACATTGCCAAGATCAAACCTTTCCCAAACTCAGGAGAGTCAGTAAAGATAGACCATTAGACGATTAATACAGGCCCTGGACACTGGAGTCCAACTGGAGCTCCCTTTTCCCACCAACCTCCCTGGATTTGGCCCAGCCCAAATCAACTTCAGCTGCTCCAGTATGGAGAATCCATCGGGCCAAGCAGGAGCCAGAGAGCCATTTATGCTTTTCAACTCATCCCCAACGACCTACTCCACTTTCCACATTACTGTAGATTTTGGAAGAGCCTGCCAAAACTACATCTCCACATAGTCATAGTTTGAAACTGCCCATTGTTGTTCTTTATTGTTGCTCCTCTCTGTGAGTCGAGTGATGTGACAGGTATTTGGTCTGTCCACAGTGGGTGGTAGAGCTGTCGGTGAATGTGTGTAATTAGGGTTTCTTATAGCTTAACAGTGAGTGTGTTTTTGTTTCAAGGGTATTAAGAATGGGAGACAGTTCTTTGTACAAAACCCATTCATCTCACAGATTAGTTTCTTTGTTAACCGTGTGTGTGTGTGTGTGTGTGTGTGTGTGTGTGTGTGTGTGTGTGTGTGTGTGTGTGTGTGTGTGTGTGTGTGTGTGTGTGTGTGTGTGTGTGTGTGTGTGTGTGTGTGTGTGTGTGTGTGTGTGTGTGTGTGTGTGTGTGTGTGTGTGTGTGTGTGTGTGTGTGTGTGTGTGTGTGTGTGTGTGTGTGTGTGTGTGTGTGTGTGTGTGTGTGTGTGTGTGTGTGTGTGTGTGTGAATATCTCACTCATCCAGAGGCAATGGAAACCAAGCCTTGCTAGAGTTGTTTATGACCGTAGAATGTGATAAAACACTGAAGCACTCAAAACACTAATTTCTGTTTAAAAGTTGTTTATTTTTTAGAATCCATATGAAAAATGTTACCCCTGCATCAAATTTCACCAATTTTCATACATAATTTTCCAGACTCTTTGACACACAAGCTGCCAATCATACGTATATATCTTACAGATGTGCTTGGGCGTACAGATGAGGTACACACAAACATACCAGTTTCAGTACTTTGGGACATCTCAGACTGCACGCTCAGTGGAGCGGCACATTCCTCAAGTTATATGTACTGAGTTACCAGGGACCCAGCTGCACAACAGTACGCAGAAAAAAGTAAATTTGACTTTTTTTTTCTTTTTTTTTAATTATGCAAAAAACACCATTTCTGTGCTGTTAAGTGGAAAATAATGAGTCAAAGCTGCCCTGGAGCTGCCTATGCCCTCAGCTTACTGTGGTAGTGTTAAATACACACACACCTCTCTCACAGGAGAGAAGTGAAGGGGGCAGTTTTCGCTGTATAATTAACTGTAATCTTCAGAGAACTGCCTCTCACTCCTTCTCTGTCACACTCTCACACTTCTCAGGTACATTAACTGCAAGCCTTGCCTGTGTGTTTCCGCTCAGGGCAGTTGGTGAAATTTTTTTTCCTTTTTGGAGGGGGGGGGGACTTTTTTTCTTTTTGGGTGGCAGGAGGGGGTTGTATAGCAGGGTGGAGCGTCACAGTCTATGTCCTGTGTTCACTTCATTAGAGTTTAAATGGTCTACAGGGAGATTGCGACTGCCTTTCACATTACACCACCTGCATTTCCCATTACACACATTCCTCCACACTAACTCACACATACAGTACAAACATCTTTTAACATGCTTTTTTTCCTCACAAACATACTGTACTGCATAAACCACTCACAAGCATTCACAAGTGCACATGGCATAAACCTTTTTGCTTGAATATTCACTTTTCATACAGTTCACTGCTATAAATCATTCAGTCATCACTCATTCCACCACATATAGGCCAACAAATCTTTTTCTTATTGTCAAATTCACGTACATGCATACACACACATAGTTTTATTTGAGCTGCAGGCTGCAGCGGGCTGTGCACAATCAACCATCTGGGCTGTATAACCCTCCTATATGCAGTTTTGTCTTTGCATCAAGACAGAAAATTGTTTATGCATCCATCATAGGCTGAGCTTAGCTCATTCCAACTTGCCAAGAGATCATATGACACGCTAAACAGACACACACACACACCACACACAATAGCAAGGCAGGCCCTGAGCCAGCAACAGCTTTGTGAGTCTGACTCCCTGCCTTTCTATTTTTCCACTCTGGCAGCGTCCCCTAAAGGTCCCTGGCGCAGCCCTCACAGGTTAAACTTCACAACAAAGTGGCAGAGTGGTCTGCAG
The DNA here is from genome assembly GCA_013375575.1 of Percina caprodes. Classification (NCBI taxonomy): domain Eukaryota; kingdom Metazoa; phylum Chordata; class Actinopteri; order Perciformes; family Percidae; genus Percina; species Percina caprodes. The sequence continues at coordinate 942,757 of JABXJD010000131.1, forward strand.
GTTGGCCCCTTATCATACAGTCACTGCAGGGTATTTCTGGTCACTGGTGACACTGGAGCCACCAATGGGAGGAGGGCAGGGAGACTGGAGGGGTCTGTATCCTCCCTGCGTAGGGTCCAGGAAGGTTGGGGCAGGGTGCGCGTAGCCAATGTACTGCGGGTGAAGAAACTGTCCCTGGTGAGGCATGATTTGTGTGGCCTGCTGGCAATTGAGTACGGAGAAGTTAGTGGGCATGTTGACGAAGACGCTGGCATCAGGGGGCAGGCAGCAGGAGGCCTGAGCCCGCATGAGCGGAGGGGGAGCAGGGCGGGGTGCAGCAGGCGGGGCAGAGGAGCTGGATGAGGTGGCTGTACTGGACTGCCGGGACGATGAACCCCTGGAGGTCCCCATGCTGGCCATCATAGGGATGGTTTCCAAGAAGCGACCGGCACCGGCCCCTCCTCCTGTTGCACCTCCTGATGACAGTTCCTGTTTTGGCCGGAGGCAGCGGCAGCAGCACACAGCAACCACAGAGCCCACCAGGATGAAAGCTACAAACACTGAGCCCACAATCAGGAACGGCACATAGATAGGCACTACAGAGAGAGAAGAAAATGACACATTTTCATTAAAAAAAAAACAGCTATCAGATCCCCTGACATCTAAGTTAAACATTAACGTTCAAAGCAGTAGTGCCACACACACACACGTGTCTTGCTTCCCTGCACAAGCAAAGCTCCTACATGTGAGTGGAGATTGGGTAAGACAGTGAAACAAAAGACTGAGCAGAGAGGAGTGTGTGGACTTGGGTAGGAGAATGAGAGGTACACTGGAACTAAGTCCCCAGGGAGTCCCAGGCTCTCATTAGCAGTTATTAACTTTGTTTTGATCTGCTTTAATCCTCAGCACCCTGCTGTTTCCCGAGCCTCCTCGCCCCTGCAGACCTCTGTGTGTGTGTGTGTGTGTGTGTGTGTGTGTGTGTGTGTGTGTGTGTGTGTGTGTGAGAGAGAGAGAGAGAGACATGCTTAGGCCCGGCTGCCAGCATGTATGTGACCCTTCTTTTTCTTCAGCTATTTATGACCAAACCTTTGAAAATGAGTTACTCAAGGTGAACTACAGTACTTGGCTTCTGCTTAAAGAAGGGTATTAAAGTTGACTGATTTAATGGGAGCTTATTCAGCCCTTAAATCCAAGGAATAGCAATTTCTTCTCGCTGACCTTTTTTTCCTTTTTGTTTAAAACAGCAAATCAGACTGGTAAGAAAGTACTTGTGTAACAGTTCCACCAATCACACTGTGCTCTTTGCTGGGTGAAATAGCAGAGGCATTATTAAACCGGTACAAATCTTGACATTTTTATATGTTAAGATTTCAGTTCCAGTTAGATATCTGTAAATTTGCTGAGTGAAAAGCAAGAGAAGCTCCAATAACAACTTTGAAACATGATCAACAATAACTTTCCTCAAGAAGAAATAACAGTTTTTGTTCTAATTTCACCTTTTGGCCGAACAGCAAGGGCACAGAGTGAATGTTTTTGGCAGAAACGGGGACAGGCGAGATGAGGTCACTTCTTAGGTGTTTTCCTCACTGGTTCATTCCCATGGCCACTCACACAAACACCTTACAGACACAATAATGACCATGTTACATTATAAGTGATTAGTTGTGTTTTATTGTTCCCACTGGGTGTAGTTATTTTCCGCTCTGAATGTGCCCATGTGTTATGAGGTGTAACTGTATGCCAAGGAGAGAGGTGGCAACTAGCTCCAGTTTCCTTTTGTCTCTTTGAAATACATCCATACCGCCTTGAGAAACTTTTCAAAATGCTCATCAAAAGTAGCAAGGTATTATAAGGATTACTGCATGGAACCTGTTAACAGCTGGGGGACATTCATTGGCTGAGGCGGTAAGTCCAGGTGACAAAAGACATAGGCCAGCAGCAGAAGAGGCCGAGACATAGTGACATGAAACAAACTAGGACCATGACCCATTTCCCTCTGTGTGTCAACTTCAGAGGCTGATGTAGTCTACCTCTCAGCTAAACACCTTCCAGTAAACAGGTTTTAACAGGAACTCTGTTATGGCAACATAAATAAGGGACATTTTTCCTGCACTTATATGGCCTCCACCTCAACATCTCTGCTTCCACTCGCTTTTTCTGCATGGCAGATGATTAGTAATTGCAGAATTTTTTCTCTTGTTTTACTTCATCTTCAACAGCTCATTTTGGGCTCCTTTCCAAAACACTGTACAGTAAAACAGTAATGGAGCCCCCCGCATCAATAAAGTTTTAGCAAATACAGTGGTGGAAGAAGTACTCAGATGTTTGTGCAGGTAAAAAATAATTACAAGTAAAAGTGAAATGTATTAAATGTATCAAAATAAAATAACTCAATATGCAGAAAAGGGTGCTAAGGGTCACAAGATAAATCTAGGTAGGAACAAAGAAAAAAGGCTGAAAGTCATGCATACAGCCATGCTAGCAGTTATCCGATTCTGTAGCCCATTAATGTTGCTGTGAGTTAAATGCTAATATCAACATGCTAACATGTTCACAATGACAATGCCAAGATGCTGATGTTTAGCAGGTGTAATGTTTACCATGTTCACCATTTTACTTTAGCATGTTAGCATGCTAAAATTTGCTACTTATTCAAATTACTGCTGAGGCTGAAGGAAATGTCATTACTACTGCAGATATTTGGCCATGAACCAAAGCACTATTGGACTATTTTAAACTTTAAGTTTATGACGGCACTAAGTAAAAAGTTATGGTTTTGCAATTTATCCCGAAGGGGACATGAATGTCTGTAGATTCATGCCACTAGTGGTTAAAAACTAGAGTAATTTGTAAAAAAAAAAAGAAGTTTGGACTTTTTTTTTAATGAAATGTTGGAAACGTGTAACTCTTTGGGCTTTAAATAGTTATATTTTTACCTTTTGCTAAGGTGTTATTGTCTCATCTTGTGCACATGGTGGTTGAAACCCTCCTATTGTTCCCTGTCACTCCTCCACACCTGTTGCTGCAGTTGAGCTGTGCAGCCTTGCCGCAGTAACAGCAGCTCCCTCTCTTAAGCTCTTGTTTTGGGCACAGTCTTTGTGGCTGTACTGGCTGGACTCTCCCTCATCTATCCCACGGGTATTCTCCTGTTCCTAAGTACCATATGTTCTTTCATGTTAAGCATATTAATAATTTCCTGCCTGTTATCCATTGACATTAAAGTGTTTATCTTACCTGGATGATTAATAGACTGCAAGCATTTGAAACATATATGAAGTGCACAAACCAAACTAGGCCATCCAATTTTCTTAGTGAGAAAAAAAGCTGCATTTCTTTATATTATGTTGGCTGGAGGCCACTGAATGAAATGTATATACCTCTTCCTGTAGTAATAAGGCATGATTGTCTTAGAAAATGACAGATTATAGCTGGAGGGCCAAAAGAGGGCATCCTATTCTCCAGGGAAACATGAACGAAGCCTGTGTTGCCTTTATCTCTGATGTCCAATATTTGCTCTAATTTTGTGGAGTGCTGTCATCTACGTTGATCTTTTATTCAAGATATGATGCAATATGGTAGATTAATTCATGGGCATGTAAACCATGATGAATGGGGAGCAAAGGTGGAGACAAAAGTTTGTATTTTTACCTAAGCAACTGTACAAATTGGAAACCATGGGTTATATTTTGTCTTAAGTTTTCGTAATGGTCCCTCTCTTAAATGCAGTATGTATGTATGTATGTATGTATGTATGTATGTATGTATGTATGTATGTATGTATGTATGTATGTATGTGAGTGTCTAGTTTGAAGCTTGTCTGAGTGTGAATCCCTTGAAAGCCTACAGACACCAGAGTGACTACAATGGGGGATTCCAGGAGGACAGGGGCTCATGATGATACATGATGAACGTGATTTCTTTTTTTTTTTTTTTTAAATGAGCAGAGCTGTCCAAGATCCGGTCAAGTCCAAACTTGATCACCGTGGGGACAGCGTGAGCTGAGCCAAGCCCCTCTTGCACTGTTATAGGCCAGAACAAACAGCTATTTATAAGTGCAGTATAGGCACAGTTTGCCATTTGTGAGTGCAGTTAACTGCTTTTTTGAAGGAGTCTGCTGCTGTCTACTGTGCAGCTGTCGTTGCCAACCAGGGCAGTCAGCAGATGAGCCTTAACAGGGAGATGCTGTCAAACTGTTTATGAGGGGAAACCAAACCTTGTAATAGGTCCTGCAATTTACAATATCAAATTTAAGACATCCTGTATCCAAGGCACATGGGCATGGCGTCAACACATTATATTAATTTGAGTCACTTTCAATTACAGTCATTTGGAATAAAATTTAAAAACTAAGGTTTAGCTAAGATTAACAACACTACACTGACCCCTGCGCTGAAGCAACAGGTCAATTAGTTTTAGTACCAGTTTTCCTCTGATATAAATCACAGTGAAGACTACAGGATTGTTGGGCTTTTACTGTGACAATCTCCATACTCCAAAACGACCCCCAAACATATAACAGCATCTATTTATGCATCATTCGTGTATGTTTATAAAATTTTGAATTGCCTTTGCCCTATTTTGCAATGTCTTTTGTTGTTTTAACTGGTATGTACATGTTTTCTTTTTTTAGGACTATGTAGGCTAACTGATTATGAACATACGTCATATTTGTGTTAGAAGTTGGTGAAACAATAGAAATTATGGCTTAATACCTGCACCGGAATCCTTGTTCTCCTTGCTCTCTGTCCCGGGCTCCTGAGCCTGCCGGTCGTTATCGCAGCTCCCCTGATCGAGCCGTGCCTCCGTGCTGGAGCAGCAGTAGCGCAGCTCGCATTTCCCGCAGCAGATGATCGAGTCCTCTCCATCGATCTTCTCCGGGCACTGGAACCCTTCTTTCCACGCGCCCTGGGAGTCGCGCCAGCCGTGGCAATACTCCCCACTGGCTTTCACGTCTATAATAACCAGGAGCAGAGTCACAATCGCGGTGACAGACATCGGGAAACCTCCTCCCCACATTGTCGGCCAGATGGCCCTCGGCCGCACGCTGGCGCACTAAATGCGATAGAGAGGCTTTCACTCTCGGCGTCACACCTGGTGCGGGGACTGATACGGTGTATCGGTGTGATACAGAGAGCTGAGGGGATGAAGTGAGGGAGCAATAAACCACTCAGAAGCTGTCATTTGTTAGAGAAATATCCGTGCGCAATTCAGAGCCAACGTCTCCAAAAGTGACTTAGTGTGACTTTGCAGTGTGGGTGATTATCCAATAGTTGTAGGAAAACAAAACCCAGAGTAGATGCTAGTGAAAGAAAAGCTGTAACAGAAATATCAGATTAGTTTAACTAATACTCCAGTTGTAAGCCTTAAGGTCTTGCTAAAATCCAGAATGGGAAGACTAAATGATCTCCTCTGGCACTGCAGCAAGGCTGTTCATGTCTCCTCACTCTTCAAATGCCTTTCCACAGGGATGCAGAGAAACCAACACATGTAGCCTGATCCATGATGCTGTCACTCCTGAGACCCCTCACCCTCAGCCCCGTGCGCAAACATAAGATTTCAAACTTCTGGGGCTTGGTCTGCATTGTTGGGCGTCAGAAGTCTGGACAGTGTATCCCGATTGAACTTAAGCGCGCAGAGTGTAGCCTATGCTTCTTAGCGTCAGAGAGGGGGGGCGTGTAAAAAGTCATATGCAAATACACATCCCTCTTAAATAAGTAATTAACCGTCGGAACTAGCAGTGGCAAGATGCAAACAATAAAATACAACTTCCGGTTGAAACCTTTAAAATAAAAGCTTATCGCAGAATACAATGTGTGCATGTTGAAATGTATGGAGTGGGCTACTTTTTTCAATTAATTAGAAGATAATCCAAGATAGACCATTATATTATTATTATTATTATTATTATTATTATTATATTTTATCTACCGGACCAGATCTCAGCCAAGACAGCTTTGAGATTTTTCAGCTCTATCGTTTTTGATTGACTACACCAGCTATCAACTATGAATGTATGTGCTGCCAATCACTTTCATGTGACACTGTTTAATGCATGCCCTCGTACTAAACTTTGACATCAACTATTACAATGTTTACTAAATTGTACATTTATTTTGAAAGGAAGCTACGCCATTTCCGGTTGCATCTCGTTGCTGACTTGACGCCACTTCTCTTATTCTACATCAGACATTAGATTGAAACAATTGCCCCAAAGTTCAGTTAAACTTTTCCAGGCTGATTTTGTTCTAGTTGTCTCCTGGTGAAAAGCAACAGGGAGTTTGGGTAGTTTAGCGCGTGCAGGCGTCTCTCCTCTGCCCACCAACGGGGATTTAAAGGTGACAGCGCCATCTAGTGGAGTTACCATATGCTTGCTGCTTTGCAAAAATCTGGTAATATTACTAAATAAACTCAATAAGTACACGTTTGTTTTACAAAGACTTGGTGGGTGTGCCAATATAATTATAAATGTTCGTGCATTCAACACAATATCCAGTGGTTTAATGTAGGCCTATTTACACAAGTGATGCACTAACCCTAACCCTTTATTCTAATAACTGCTGCACCAGTTTTAGAGGCAAATGTAGCCTACTTTTTACTCCACTACATAGCCTAAATTCTTAACGTTACCATCAGCTAAGCTACCTTGCAGATACAATTTTACAAAACCTACCATTTTAAATGATGCAAGAGAACAGGTAAACTATGTAGGCCTACACTTGCCTACATGTGCACAAGTAGTTAACATACTCTCCACCCCAGAAAGCTAAACCTAAAAAGCTGCAGCTATCTGTGTGTGTGCTTCCGTCTGTGTGTGACCCATCCTGCTCTTTCCTTAAAAAGCTTCCATATGGATGTATTTTAAAATTCTTCGTTTTTGTCATATAAAGAGGAGAGAGCATGATGCCTTCTATTACTAGATATAGATAAGTTTACCAGTACTAATTGGAAAGTACTAATCTGAACTAACGACATGATCACTGTCACTAGATAGAAAGAAAACATTGAATTTCACTCGGTGCTATTCACTGACAGTAAAAAAAAAAAAAGTCATTGTATGCACTGCTGCGCTGGCACTGCTGCGTTGCTAAATGGTAGCAACTCACCAGAGACTTCCCCAACTCTCTGCAATTCCTCATTTGCCCCCTCACATCTGGCAGGTTCAAAATTATACAGCCGCTGGCCTTTCCACCTCTTCCACATCCCAGTCAGTCGCCATAGTTCTAATACTATGGCTGAGGCTTCTTTCCCCAATGTGACGTCATCACTGAATTGAGTTAAAAACCCGCCAATACCAAAAATGACAACAAAAAACTGGCCTTTAACACTATTTGGAGACGTTTTTCAAAATTATGTACAATTATGTATTTTGAGTAATTTTTTTACCCAGTGATAACCTGCAAGTTATGAAAGGGGCGTGGTCTGTATACATGGGTGTGGATAGAGTATAGGGGGCAGCTCAATATCACATGTAGACCACACATTCTACGTTTCATGTAAATCTGAATGACTTTTGCCAAGATACAACCATTCCTGTTTCAACAGCCACTTACAGGAAGTTGGTCCTCTATAACTTGCATATTGTGTTAGCTATCAAAATTCTTTTGATAGATTTTTGTCACGAGGGTCCACTAAGTCTATATCCATGTTTTTGTACAGATTGGGCTCACAGCCCAAGAGGAGTTAGACAAAGTATGGTTCCCATGTGTCAAAGAAAAACATAAATAAAATAAAGACAAAATTCTAACAGCGGCATCTAATGGCCGATTCACTCAAGATTTGGCATGGATGCCCAAGCCTCTATGCAGAACAACTGTGTCATGTTTGGTGGCAATTGGAATAAATATTGGCCAGATACACAACTTCCTCTTTCAACAGTCCCAGACAGGATTAAGAGACAAAACAACAACAACAAAAGTTATAACAGCGCCATTTAACGGACGATTCACTCGAAATTTGGCATGGATGCTCAAGCCGCTATATGAAACAACTGTGTCATGTTTGGTGGCCAAAATTCTTTGAATAACGTTTTGTCATGAGTGTCAGTAGATACTACCTGCAACGATTCAAGAAGATTGCAATCACAACAGATGGGTCTCCTGAGGTGCAGTCAGTGTAGAGGGAGAAAAGCAGTGGGGAGAGCACACACCCCTGGGGGTCGCCAGTGCTGATAGTCCGTATGCTGGATGTCATGTTCCCCAGCCTCACCTGCTGACTCCTGTCAGTCAAGAATTTTGTGATCCACTGACAGGTGGAGGCTGACACAGTGAGCTGGGAGTTTGTTGCTGAGGATGTCCTGGTGTATGGTGTTGAACGCCGAGCTGAAGTCCACGAACAGGATCCTTGCATAAGCCTCTGGAGAGTCGAGGTGTTGCAGGATGTAATGCAGTCCCAAGTTGACTGCATCATCCACAGACCTGTTAGCCCTGTAGGCAAACTGCAGGGGGTCCAGCAAGGGAACTGTGATGTCCTTCAGGTGGGCCAACACCAGTCTTTCAAAAGACTTCATGACTACAGATGTCAGGGCGACAGGCCTGTAGTCATTTAGTCCAGAGATGGAGGGTTTTTTGGAGACTGGGATAATTGTGGAGCGTTTGAAGCAGAAGGGAACTTCAGATAGCTCCAGAGATCTGTTGAAGATCTGAGAGAAGATGGGGGCCAGCTGGTCTGCACAGATTTTCAACATAATTAACATTATATTAACAACATAATTTTCAAATAAATTCTTCTACACTAGATGCCTATCTGACAGTGCTATAGCTAAATTTAAGGAAGATATTCCAACAGCATTTCATTTACCAGAGGACCTTTATGTTAACTTTAGTCCTTAATATACCAGAGAACCTTTAGTCCCTTTCACTTTAGTCACATGTTTAAATTTTTGTGAACGCTTTAAATCTTAGAAATGAAGATTGAATGAACTATTTTTGCATTTAGCCTTGACATGCTGTTAAGAGTCAATGTTAGCAGAAATAAGCTCATTTGACTAAGTTGCAGTTACACTAAAGGACAAAAGACTGTTGTTGATTTATGCGTATTCACCTACATAATTAATGAAATACAGTCACATGCTAGTGTGCATAGATATTTAACTATGAATGGCTCAAATTGATTATTTCTCTTTCTTTGCCCCAGACGTAAGCAATAGTAATGGTTACTTTTCTTTTGCTATCTATTGTACAACATTAAACTTTTATCAGACTTGTTTTGTACAACTTAGCCGAGGTAATAATGCACTTTCAAATAAGCGTGTGTAATTAAGATTACTGTTCATTGATCCTTTTTCTCTATAGCTTAAATATGATACTTCTCTCACTATTAAATAGTCCTGCTGTGATGCCCTGTTACATCCTGCTACACTCTGTTGTGCCCTGCTATGCCATGAACTACTACAAACTAATATTTCTAGTCACTGTTCCATTATCTTTTACTGTGACTGTTATTACCACTCTTCATCACACCCCCAACCGGCCCCGTCAGACTCCGCCTACCAAGAGCCTGGGTCTGTCCCAGGTTTCTTCCTAAAAGGAAATTATTGTAAATTATAGAGTGGTCTAGACCTACTCTATCTGTAAAGTGTCTTGTGATAACTCTGGTTATGAATTGATACTATAAATAAAATTGAAATCTTCCTCCAACACGGAACGCAGACGAGATGACAGAAGCGGCGTGATTAACTAAAATGTTGGTAACATTCATTTGTATGTCAAAATGAATAAATCTTTATTTTCAATTATACAAATTATCAGTTGTAATATATTGCGTCAG